>OY728140.1:1441825801-1442425801 GCA_963277665.1 Viscum album | reverse complement strand
TCATCCGTGTCACGCGGTGTGATCCCTAATAATACCTTACCCAAAAATTAAAAAAGAAGACAACGTATCATCAATTTATTTTATATTATTTTTACGGGTTTTTAGGTTAAAATAAAAATACAAAAAATATAATAATAATTAAAAAAATATAAAATGACACGTTGTAGGTTGTGGGGAAAACCCCATCACAACCAGAGAAGCCGCGGGGACTCAAACCCAGGACCGAAGGGAGACAAGGGCACACACTTACCACTGACCTACGACTTATAGTGCTTTCTTATTCAATAATATTTGTAGATATACTTATATTTTACCTTTTTAATTATATAAATATATATATATATATTGTTTTGTTTTGTTTGTTTATTTGTTTTTTTCCTTTTCCCACTAGGGGACTCTCCGAGTGACATGGAGATCAAAGGAGTAATCAGGAGTGTTGTGAACTTCAACTTCAAAAAACTAGGTGACTTTATTCCATATTCTATATTTGAAATTCCTTTTAAAACTCATATCATCTACGTATACCCCCTTATAAATTTTATTTTCTTTAAACACTAAGGAAAATGTTATTCTAAGTTGGTGAGGGGGGTGAAAAGAATGAAAAAAATTATTAATTTTGTTTGTATAAAAAAATGTGTGGAAGGAAAAATTTCTCTAACCTTGAACATGATAATTCACATTGAAAACTATGAAACTGAATATCATATAATTTAGTATCCCCTAATTCTGATTTTAATCCATGTATAATTTAATGAGCATAGATTTTTGAAAGTGTGTCTATCTAATGTGAAATTTCATCGTTTATATTTTCATCCAAATAAAAAAAAGATCACAATGCATGTCCTTTGGATAGTGGGGTATTAGTTTGAGTTCATGGGGTCCCCTAAATAAATAGCATAGTTTTGGTGATTATTTTATTTTTAATATGTGTATTCAATAAAAAACAATAAATTTGCACGTAGAGAAATTAAATGACCTAATGCATGGCTTTCAACACTTGAGGATTGTGACTCCATAGTTGTCTGGGTCAGAGTTAGTAATTTTATCTATATTTGTGGTAATTTGACTTTATTTTTGACTGATTTAACTCGAGATGATGCCCGAGTATGTGGGATTCACTTGGTGATCTAAGGTCTTTGAGCCAGGGAGTCATCGACAGACTCTCTCTACATGGGTTGACTCTATTTAATGCAATTTCAATTACCATGAAAAAATTGAAAAAAAAAAAATAAAAAAAATAAAAAAAATAAAAAAATAAAAAATAAAAAATTGAATACTCATCTTAATATTTAAATTTGATTCAACTTATCACTTCAATCATTTCCCCTTTAATAAAGATGAACCCCCCATGTCTATTATGATACACAACACTTCATCATGCTTAATTTAAATTGGATGAAATGTGGCGATGAATTTGAACAAAGGAATGAGCGTGGGCTTCAGATATGCTTACGAAAATATCTTGTATTAAAATATTTTGATGGGTTTCATAATTTTTTGGTATATGTTTTTTGGTGATCAATGTGTATTAAAAAAGTTTTTGGAAAAGGGAATTCGAATTTCATACATTTTTGAGATAAATTTTGCTCAGGACTAGCAAAAATCAAGTTGGGGGGTGTGATTAGGCAATGAATTAGGATAATATTAATTGTTAATATATATAATATTAATGTTATTTATTATTTATAAACACTATTTTAGTGCATTTTACACTTTTAACATCATTTCACGTTATGATCGTAAGTCTTTCTTAAAATGAACTATTACATGGTACATTTTTGAACACCATATAAAATACAAAATGGTCTTGATTTTATTTTAATATTTAATTTTCAGGTTTCTCATTACATTGTTTATAATTAATAATTTTATATTACTTGAATATTCACATTGGAAGACCACCAAAATGGGCTTTCATGGAAACACATTCTGGAAAAAGTAAACCGGACAGAATTCTAATAAAGAGACTGTAGCGGCCAGGATCCAAGACAAATTATTCTTAAAATTTAACTTAAGATATAGGAAATAATTTTTAATATTTCATCCAACATTTACAAGAGCTAATTCGGATGTTTTAAGGGAGTTCCAGGTGGCCCAAGTTGGAGATAAAATTCTAGGCCATATTCTGCGGCCCAGATAAATATCCCACAATTTTGATAATATCTTACAAACCAAAATTCTATTTGGGCAGAAATTTTATAGGAGGTTATAATAAATCCAGTTATAAATTTTCTTATTCTATGGACCACTCTAATTATACCATATATAAGGTCATTTCGATGCCTCTATTCGGTGGATGCAAGCTGGCTCCCACTTCGGGTCAAGAGTGGAAAAGTTTAAGTTCCACAAGATTTCCACCACCCTAAGCCTACCATACTAAAGTGGGATGAATTTAAATATTGGAGGATCGAACCAAGGCTCCCAAAATTCCTATTTAAGGTAGTTTTTTTGGATAATTTAGGGATCTTTGATCTTTGTTTTCATTGTAATGTTATTATGCCGATTTGTCTTTGTAGCGTTCTTCTTCCTCATGTAAGTTGTTCGAATCACCTTAGTTTTTAATAAAAGTTCTTATTATTATCTTATTATGTTATTATTCATATCACGTTGATACTGCTACCTCAAGGTGTGAACTAATTCACACCAAACCTTGTGATATTATTCACACAATTGTGGAGTGATCGTTATTTTGTTGTTTTTATTTCTTCAATTCCACCCTTATGAGTCTACTTCCCTCTTCCATTGAGAACATGTAATCAATGGAGGTATAAATATTTTATGGGTTGATTTAAGGGAGTATAAAGGGTTTGGATTGGATGTTATTTCTCAATCTCTAAATGTTATTGATTTATTTTACTTGAGTTTCTTTTATTTAGGATTTTCTCTCTTCCTCTTCCTTATTGAATTTTATCACCCAATTTTATGTGATAATAAGATCCTTTAACTTGGAATGATCATGAAAATGATCCTAAAAGTTCATAGGTTATTATCATGTGTTTGTGAAGGTGTTTAACCAGTAAGTGATGTGTTTAGTTTGAATTCATTAAATGAATCCTGCTTGAGTTAATGAAATTGAAATTGTTAAAAAAAGGGGAATTCATAAAATCCACCCCAAGTGATAACCTAGGATGAACTCATTATTTTAATTTGAATTCACTTAAGTCTCTTAGAGTTAACTTAAATCCATCTAAAATAAACCCAAGTTGTCCACTTCATATCCAAAAACAATCCATAGAATGTACATGTATTTAGGTTACTTCTTAGGTCTCTGAGGAATCGACAACCCAAGCTAAACTACAAGAGACCGCTTAACCCTAAAATCTTGGGTAAATTTGGGTGAGACCATGATTCTAAATTTGATAGTATATTTCATTTTTTAAAATAACTAGATAATTAATATAAAGTTATTATATGTGTTTATATTAGTAGATAACCCAAAAAACCAATGCATTCTTCTCATGCAAATAGAAGTATATGGGAAACTATAAAAAATAAATGACTTCATGAATCTTCTAGTGTAGATACATTCTAAATGTAATAATATATATACTCTCCACCAATTTAAAGTGAAGACAATTTTAATATTTTAAATTTGTGTAAAGATTACGAATTATCATGGTCTGTAATGAGACAAATTTCTTATGATATACTTACTATTCCCATTTTTTATATTTCATTCGAGTCTACTTTTAGTGTAGGTGGATCAGTTATCAATGATTATTGTACATGTCTTACATCAGACATGGCTGAAGTTCTTATAACCACAATAGATAATTTGTATGAACAAGATTGAAAAAAAAAGAATTTATCAGAATTTTTAACATAAATATATTTTTATTATAAAGAATAAGGAACAACTATACAAGAACCTAATAAATGACCACAAGAAACTGCCATTAAGGTGGATAGAAGAAGTGGAGGCCCAATGCATTGGCATTATAAAATCACATACACAATAAGTTAAGAATTCCAAGAGTATACTATACCTCAAAAAACACTAGTATCATGACAATAAAAATAAATACAATTCATAAGAATATTTCCTTCCCTCCATGTGTGAAAGATGTTTTTGTCCTCTCCCAACATCATGATGCAAACACATATTAAGTATGAGACTGACCAGTGAGTATCCCATGAATTATTTATGGAATTAAAAAGAAAAAAAACACCCATTTCAATACAATATAAATTCATACCTCTCTCAAAACACAATTTTATACCTATAAAGACTAGGAAATTTCAAGGGAATTTTTTTTTCTAAATTTTCTTTGGGATTTTACAAGAACTCAGTTTCTGACGGCGCCTGATTCCGAGGCCCGGTGTGCCCAGAATCAATTTCCGAAGTTTTGCTCAGGTACGTTCAGTGAACGAACGAGCGAGTTTTTCTAACTTCTGAACCGGTGCTTGGAATCAAATTCCGAGGGCACCGATAGAATCGCAGTGCCGGTATTTGCTTAGAAATTCCTTTTCTGGAGTTGCGTTTGCTCGGGTGTGGTTTTTAATTATTGGGGGTTAAGTGAAGAAAATAAAATAAAGTGGTGCGACAACTTTATTTTATTTCACTTAAAGCCACTTAAAGCCACTTAAAGCCACTTAAAGCTCCTTAAGCTGAGTTGAAGCGGATAGGGTGCAATCCAAAATATCCTACCCTCTTGGTAGGATATTTGTGAGATGGGGCCCGCACGAGCCTCACTGTTTCTTTTCCTCTAAGTAACGCACCCGCGAAACCTCCTCATTAATAAAAGTCAACCGTGCATTTTTCTGGTTAAGAAACGCCCCAATTAATTGGGCAGTTAAATCGTTACAATTAATTCAACGAATTAATTGTTCGTTTCTTATCTTTTGAATTTCAAAAGCTTAGGTCAATAATAAAATAAGGGTTGAACTTATTTTATTTAGTGGGACTTGTGGCATGGAGAGAATTTGGGAGGAAAGTGTTCTTCTTCGACGAAGAACGCGAAGAACGCGAAGAATGCGAAGAACGCGAAGAACACTCCGACCTCCGACGAAGAACGCCAAACCCTCGGAGATCGACGACGCGACGCCGTGTACCGCGATGTCAACGACGCTTCTTCCGCGATTCTCCCTCCGCGATGCTTCTTCCACGACGATCCAACCCCGCGATAACCTTCGATCGACAACGACAAGGTAGGGGGTAGCGATCTTTTTTTTAATTCTTTTGGTTTATAAAATCAACATGGATTTAATTATTATAATTAAATATGTATGTTCTCGATCCTCAGAGTTCGTCGACGCAACGCCAAGTACCGCATGACAGCGACACCCTTCAGCGGCGCGGCGTCCCTTTCTTCTGCGACGGTCGATCTTGCGTCCGATGACGAAGTTAAGGTAGGGGTTTGATTCTTTAAATCTTTGTGATTAAATCCCCGGTCGTTTAAATATTGTTGGGCGATTATTTTTAAAACCGCTAACCTGGTGGGTGCGGATGAACAAACAAGTCCGAACCCACCGCACCTTTTCGTTCTTGGTGCGCAAAACGGCAGACGACGACAAACGGGGCTGCAAGGGCGATTCGAGGGCCCGAAAGTGAAGATCAGGTCCCGGGAGGACCCCTGGCGAAGACCGCATGCAAAACGGACCACCGGAGCGCATCCGGTGGCCCGCGGAAGCTCCCGCCGGCGCGCTGCCGGCAAAACCCGCCGCGGCTTCAGCCGCGGCGGCAAGCCGGTTCCCCGGCCACGCGGAACCGGGAGGAGGGACGCGGCCCGGCCTCCACGTCCGCTGGCGAGGCGGCCCCACCCGGGGCCACGACGTTTCATTCCGCGGGGGCAGCGCCCACCCCGCGGCTTCCTCCGCTCGGCCGGCTCGGCCGAGCCGACTCGCCGGGCCGGGTCGCGCCCAGGTCAGGCCGGGCCACCCTGGCCGGGCCGGGTCGCGCCAAACCGGGTCAGACCCGGACCCGGGTCGGGTCGACCCAGGGGGGGTTGGGCCGGGTCAGTCCGGGCCCAGACCCCCCGTTTCCGGACCCTTTTCGGTTTTTTGCTCATAACTTGAGATACGGGCCTCCGAACAACGCGCCGTTAGCGGCGATGCGATCCTTGGATCAAGACGGTCGTTTCGGTATATCACACTCAAGGTTTCGGAATACTTTGAGTTTGGCTGGGTTGGTTCGTACACGGAACCAACCGGGCCCTCGGAGCGGAAACACTCATATCTTGAGCTCCGGACGTCCGATTGACGTGCCGTCGACTTTGATGCTTTCCTCTAAGTGAGACGGATCCTTTGGCTTACTCCGCTCGAGGTTTGGATGCCGTCGGAGTGCGATCGGGTTGGTTCGCTCACGAAGCCAACCGGGCCCCTGGAACGAAAAAGCCAATAACTCACAGACCAAGTGTCCGATTGACGCACCGTCTATCTCAATGATTTCTCTTGATGGGATGGAACTTTTGGCATACTTCGCCCGGGGTTTGGATGCAGTTGGAGTTTGGGTGAGTTGGATTGTACTCAAAATCCATCCGGGCCCCTAGAATGGAAAAGCTGATATCTTTCAGACCGGATGTCCGTTTGACAAACCGTCAGCGGCGTTGATAATCACGTTGAGAAACGGTCCCTATGAGTATACCCAATGAGAGTTCTGGGTACAGTTGAGATACAACCAGGTTGGTTTGCTCACAAAACCAACCGGGCCCCTGGGACGAAAAGGCTAGTAACTCACAGACCGGGCGTCCGATTGACGCGCCGTCTGTTGCGTTGAGACCCCTGTGACGAGGCGGTCCTTTGAGATACTTCTTCGTGGGACTTTGTGATACTTGGGGTATCGACCAGTAGCTCATGGAGCGGACCCTCCCAGAGACGAGCGTGTGGAGTACGGAGACCGTGTAGCCGGCTGAGACCTGACGACTGCTTGACCGATCGATTCGGTGTGTTTCGGATAGCCCAGTGGGGAGAGCTTGGTTGTAGCGGCAGACCCACGGCGAATGAGCGCTTGGTTGTAGCGGCAGGCCCGCGGTACTCAACTGAAGGAGTACCTCTGGAGGCTATGAGGGGGAGCACTTGGTTGTAGCGGCAGACCCACGGTGGATGAGCGCTTGGTTGTAGCGGCAGACCCACGACGGATGAGCGCTTGGTTGTAGCGGCAGACCCGCGGTACTCAACTGAAGGAGTACCTCTTGAGGCTGTGAGGGGGGAGCGCTTGGTTGTAGCGGCAGACCCATGTTGGTAAGTGCTTAGTTGTAGCAGCAGACCCACAGTACTCGACAGGAGGAGTACCTCAGTAGTCTTAGGTTAGTGAGAAGTACCCTCGGAGTCATGACAGGACCACTGACACTCCAGAGATGGGGCTCTTCAGCAGTTACTGTTCCGATAATGAAAATCCTGGTTTGAGCTGAGTCTATGACCTTTGTGTTTCCTCGTGATTGATATGGGTTACTTGATAACTTAGGTATATGTATGAGCATATACCTGGGTAGTGGTTATCCATTGATTTCATAACCTTTGTGTTTCCTCATGATTGAGATGGGTTCTTTGATAACTTTGGTATATGTATGGGCATATACCTAAGTGGAGGTTATCTGTTTAGATCTTCTTTGTGGTTATCCTTGTTGGTTTTAGTGAGACCTCGAGGGTCTCGAGTTCCCTACTGAGTATCATTATACTCACCCCTGCACGGGCTATTCCCGCACCTCATTGTGTTGGTTATAGACGACGAGCAGTGCTGACGGAGGCCGAGTGTTCGAGGACTGGACGGTACCCGAAGGTGGACTACACGACGAGTCAGTACCCGGAGGTGGACTACACGACGAGTCAGTATCTGGAGTTGGACTTCAAGGCGAGACGACACTCAGAGGAGGTTGACGGGCGAGATCATTGTGGAGGCTATCTGTACCTACCCTTCAGGTAGGATCTGTGGTGGACGATCCAGGAGCTGCGCCATCTATACCTACCCTTCAGGTAGGACCCGAGGAGGACGACCTAGGAGCCGCTTCCGTCCTTCCAGCTGTTGTCTTTTTCTGTTGTACTTTCTTTTGGGTTTGTATTCTGGCCCATTTACCTTTCAGCACTTTGTACTTAGTGTTTTACTTCCGCTTGTACTCTGTGGTGTTTTGTTTACTTTTATAAAGGCAATGCCTTCCCAGTTATCGTGATTTACGCCTTTGGTGCTAGTCGCCAGCCCCTGGCCTATGGAAGGCGGGCTTGGGGTAGTCACGACACGGGCCCTGAGGATGGGTCGTGACAAATTGGTATCAGAGGAGTCAGTTCTACCACAGAAATTATAAATCTGATATTTTCTTTCTGTGAAGCAATAGTGTTAAGAGTACCGAGTGTGGTTTTCAGTTCAGGGAGTCCAGTGTTGGTGCGGGCGGCCAACGTATCCATACACCAGGACCCTGACAACTGATTTCTGACTTTGTGCACGAAAACACTGATTGCATGTGTGTTTTCAAAGGCTTTCCCTTAAAACAGCTCAAACCAGGTCAGCTCACCAGGTATAATCATTTGACCGTGTTACATTGTTTCTTTCCGGATGCCTTTTCTTGGACGACCAGCTACAGCCCAGAGGGATGTTCGTACTGACAGCCTACCGAGCGACGAGGCTTCGGTACAGGGCCCTCTTGCAGTTGAGGCACCAGTGATACTACCATACGTTGGGCCACCGATGCCACCAGCCCTAGCAGTAGGCGATGCACGCCACTTGAGCGTGCTGCATGAGTTCCAACACCAGAGACCACCCAGGTTCCGGGGATAGACGGACCCGCAGGCGGCTGAGGATTGGCTGGAGGCTGTGGTGAGAGTCTTCAGGCTAGTGAGGACGCCGACAGACCTCATGGTGATCTATGCTTCCAGCCTTCTTCAGGTAGCACCAGGCAGGTGGTGAAGCCACTTGTTCTAGTTTTGCGACGGGATGACCTTCACATGGGAAGACTTCGAGACCTTCTTCAGGGTGGAGTTTGTGCCAGTAGCTCTACACCCCGAGCGTGTATAGGAGCTTCTGACTTTGCCGAAGGGTTTTCGATCAGTAGCCGAGTCATCTGTGGGCAGTAGGCAGATGATGCAGAGGTCCAAGAGGACTAGAGCCAGCTGTACGAGGAGTAGGAAGTGTTATGAATGCGGAAGGAAGGGTCACCTGGCATGTGACTGTCCGACTCCTCGTACAGATGATCCGCAGGTTTTGGAGGAGCCACCAAGGTAGAAGCAGCAGCGGGTGGTTGAGCAATAGCCGAGCAGTGGACAAGGCAGTAGAGCTCTGGGAGCAGGTGGACAGGAGAGGAACTAGTGGATACGTTTTTTGTACTTTTAGTTCCATGTTTCTGTTGTATTCGTGTCTTTGTACTATGAGCTGCAATAATAAAAAGACACTTACCTTTGTGATGTTTTCTTTCCTGTCCTTTTTGTTTGGTTGATACTGAGTGGTCCTAGTTAAGATTGTTGACTTGACCCTCACTTTTGAGATTCCTACTGGAGGAGACCCAGTGACATCACACTGATGCCGACAATGTGACTCGACCCTTGGAGGAGAGAGTAACAGTTGGATCTCTTAGTAGTTACGTCGAGGCCTTACGACGTCATCCATGGAATGAGTGCACCCTTCATGTCAGGATTGACTGTATTAGGCAATGAGTGTGGTTCATCCAGGGGATGAGACCGAGTTTCTATTTTTCAGCAAAGGAGAAATTTTAGCAGCTCTTCCAGATCGTAGGCAAGGAAGGTGAAAATCATCCAGGAGTGGATGAAGACTGCACAGTGCAGTAAGAAACAGGAAACCGGTGCTAGTCTTAGAGACTCGGGTGTGTTAAATGTTTCAAGAAGAGTAAGATTTAAAGAGAGACGAGTCTATGAAGCGGAAGACATGGAGGCAGAGCTAGGAGAGCAGCATGAGGTGGTGTACATCTTAACATGCTACAACCACCCGCCTTAGTTATCCCCGCCAGGCTCAGGGAGCTGGAGGTTGGAGGAAGAGTGCGGCTGCATGCAGTCAAGGAGTGTGACCCAATGGCTCTAAAAATGATTCAAGGGACACTCTGTGTCCACTACTAGCTGTTGTAGTAACAGACGTCGATATGAATCATTCCTCACTTTGACAAATCTTGTTCCAAACCTAGCGTTTCCGGTAAGCTGTGGACTTGACCCTCATGTCTGGAGATACCTGGGAAGGAGACTCGATAATCACACTTACGCCGACGGTGTGGTCAGACCCTCGAGGCGAGAGTTTCGGTTGGGATCTCTTGGTGGCAGTGTCGAGGCCTTACGACGTTGGTTTGAGTATGGACTGGGCAATCACAGTTCATACACAAATTGACGGTATTAGACAAAAAGGTTGTGGTTTAACTATGACGTTGGAATGAGTTTTCCTTGGTCGGCGAAAAGGAAACCCTCGATAGAATAGGATAACTCATGCATAGGAGGGTGTGGCCGATCATTCTTGAGTCTGTCAACCTCACCCTCGTGGTAGCAGTCATTTTAAGTTTCTGTTCTAAACAGGAGTTGGAGACCTCTGAGTTTGAGAATGACGATCACGTCCTTATATGGGTCTCACCTCAACGAGGTTTACAGAGATGTGGCCAAGGCAGAAAGTTATCTCCGAGGTTCAACAGACCTTTCTAGGTCCTCATCTGGGTAGGCGGGGTGGTTTACCGCTTGACCCATCCACCTCAGTTGCACCAGGTGCACGGCGACTTCCACATATCTCAACTGAGGAGATACGTGCTCAACCCTGGAGATGGACGATGGCGATGGAGTGTCTTTCATGGAGGTTCCATTGGGGATCGAGGATCGACAGGAGCAGATCCTATGAGGACGATCGATTCCTCTGGTGCACTTTCTCTGGAAGTATGGGAACCTCCAGGTGAAAACATGGGATTGGAAGGCTCAGATGCGTGCTCTGTACCGCTTTTGTGACCCTAGTTTGTGTTAAAGCTTTACGAGGATGTAAAGCCCTGAGGTGGGAGTAATGTAAAGACTAGAAAATTTCAAGGGAATTTTTTTTTCTAAATTTTCTTTGGGATTATACAAGAACGAAGTTTCTGACGGCGCCTGATTCCGAGGCCCGGTGTGCCCGGAATCAATTTCCAAAGTTTAGCTCGGGTACGTTCAGTGAACGAACGAGCGGGTTTTTCTAACTTCTGAACCGGTGCTCGGAATCGAATTCTGAGGGCACCGATGGAATCGAAGCACCGGTATTTGCTTAGAAACGCATTTTCCGGAGTTGCGTTTACTCAGGTGTGGTTTTTAATTTCTGGGGGTTAAGTGAAGAAAATAAAATAAAGTGGTGCGACAACTTTATTTTATTTCACTTAAAGCAACTTAAAGACACTTAAAGCTCCTTAAGCTGAGTTGAAGTGGATAGGGTGAAATCCAAAATATCCTACCCTCTTGGTAGGATATTTGTGAGGTGGGGCCCGCATGAGCCTCACCGTTACTTTTCCTCAAAGTAATGCACCCGCAAAACCTCCCCATTAATAAAAGTCAACCGTGCGTTTTTCTGGTTAAGAAACGCCCCAATTAATTGGGAAGTTAAATCGTTACAATTAATTCAACGAATTAATTGTTCATTTATTATCTTTTGAATTTCAAAAGCTTAGGTCAATAATAAAATAAGGGTTGAACTTATTTTATTTAGTGGGACTTATGGCATGGAGAGAATTTGGGAGGAAAGCGTTCTTCTTTGACGAAGAATGCGAAGAACGCGAAGAACACGAAGAACGCTCCGACCTCCGACGAAGAATTCCAAACCCTCAGAGATCGACGACGCGACGCCGTGTACCACAACATCAACGACGCTTCTTCCGTGATTCTCCCTCCGCGACGCTTCATCCACGACGATCCAACCCCGCGACAACCTTCTATCGACAACGACAAGGTAGGGGGTAGCGCTCTTTTTTTAATTCTTTTGGTTTATAACATCAACATGGATTTAATTATTATAATTAAATCTGTATGTTCTAGATCCTCGGAGTTCGTTGACGCGACGTTGATTACCTCACGACAGCGACACCCTTCCGCGACGCGACGGCCCTTTCTTCTGCGACAGTCGATCTCGCGTCCGATGACGAAGTTAAGGTAGGGGTTTGATTCTTTAAATCTTCGTGATTAAATCCCCGGTCGTTTTAATATTGTTGGGCGATTATCTTTAAAACCGCTAACCCGGTGGGTGCAGACGAACAAACAAGTCCGAACCCACCACACCTTTTTGTTCTTGGTGCGCGAAACAGCAGATAACGACAAACGGGGCCGTAAGGGTGATTCGAGGGCCCGACAGTGAAGATCGGGTCCCGGGAGGACCACTGGCGAAGACCGCATGCAAAACGGACCACCGGAGCGCGTCCAGTGGCCCGCGGAAGCTCCCGCCGGCAAAACCCGCCACGGCTGAAGCCGCGCGGAACCGGGAGGAGGGACGCGGCCTGGCCGCCGCGTCCGCTAGCGAGGCGGCCCCACCCGGGGCCACGACGTTTCATTCCGTGGGGGCAGCGCCCACCCCGCGGCTTCCTCCGCTCGGCCGGCTCGGCCGAGCCGAGCCGGGCCGACCCGCCGGGCCGGGTCGCGCCCAGGTCGGGCCGGGCCGCCCTGGCCGAGCCGGGTCGCACCAAACCGGGTCGGACCCGGACCCGGGTCGGGTCGAACCGGTTCGGGCCAACCCAGGGGGGGTTGGGCCGGGTCGGTCCGGGCCCAGACCCCCCGTTTCCGGACCCTTTTCGGTCTTTTGTTCATAACTTGAGATACGGGCCTCCGAACGACGCGCCATCAGCGGCGATGCGATCCTTGGATCGAGATGGTCGTTTCGGTATATCACACTCAAGGTTTCAGAATACTTTGAGTTCGGCCGGGTTGGTTCGTACATGAAACCAACCGGGCCCTCGGAGCGGAAACACTCATATCTTGAGCTCCAGACGTCCGATTGACGTGCCGTCAACTTTGATGCTTTCCTCTAAGTGAGACGGATCCTTTGGCTTACTCCGTTCGAGGTTTGGATGCCGTCGGAGTGCGGTCGGGTTGGTTCGCTCACGAAGTCAATCGGGCCCCTGGAACGAAAAAGCCAATAACTCACAGACCGGGTGTCCGATTGACGCACCGTCTGTCTTAATGATTTCCTCTTGATGGGATGGAACTTTTGGCATACTTCTCCTGGGGTTTGGATGCAGTTGGAGTTTGGGTGAGTTGGATTGTACTCGAAATCCAACCGGGCCCCTGGAACGGAAAAGATGATATCTTTCAGACCAGACGTCCGTTTGACGAACCGTCAGCGGCATTGGTAATCACGTTGAGAAACGGTCCCTATGAGTATACCCAATGAGAGTTCGGGGTACAGTTGAGATACGGACGGGTTGGTTCGCTCACGAAACCAACCGGGCCCCTGGGACGAAAAGGCTAGTAACTCACAGATCGGACGTCCGATTGACGCGCCGTCTGTTGCGTTGAGACCCCTGTGACGAGGCGGTCCTTTGAGATACTTCTTCGTGGGACTTTATGATACTTGGGGTATCGACCAGTAACTCATGGAGCGGACCCTCCCAGAGACGAGCGTGTGGAGTACGGAGACCGTGTAGCCAGCTGAGACCTGACGACTGCTTGACCGATCGATTCGGTGTGTTTCGGATAGCCCAGTGGGGAGCGCTTGGTTGTAGCGGTAGACCCATGGCGGATGAGCACTTGGTTGTAGCGGCAGACCTGTAGTACTCAACTGAAGGAGTACCTCTGGAGGCTATGAGGGGGAGCGCTTGGTTGTAGCAGCAGACCCACAGCAGATGAGCGCTTGGTTGTAGCGGAAGACCCGCGGTACTCAACTGAAGGAGTACCTCTGGAGGCTATGAGGGGGAGCACTTGGTTGTAGCGGCAGACCCACGACGGATGAGCGCTTGGTTGTAGCGGCAGACCCGCGGTACTCAACAGAAGGAGTACCTCTTGAGGCTATGAGGGGGGAGCACTTGGTTGTAGTGGAAGACCCATGGTGGGAAGCGCTTAGTTGTAGCAGGAGGCCCACAGTACTCGACAGGAGAAGTACCTCAGCAGTCTTAGGTTAGTGAGCAGTACCTCGGAGTCGTGACAGGACCACTGTACACTCTAGAGACGGGGCTCTTCAGCAGTTATGGTTTTGATAATGAAAATCCTGGTTTGAGCTGAGTCTATGACCTTTGTGTTTCCTCATGATTGAGATGGGTTACTTGATAACTTAGGTATATGTATGGGCATATACCTGGGTAGTGGTTATCCGTTGATTTTATAACCCTTGTGTTTCCTCATGATGGAGATGGGTTACTTGATAACTTTGGTATATGTATGGCCATATACCTAAGTGGAGGTTATCTGTTGAGATCTTATTTGTGGTTATCCTTGTTGGTTTTAGTGAGACCTCGAGGGTCTCGGGGTCCCTACTGAGTATCGTTATACTCACCCCTGCACGGGCTATGCCCGCATCTCGTTGTGTTGGTTGCAGACGACGAGTAGTGCTGACGGAGGCCGAGTGTTCGAGGACTGGACGGTACCCAGAGATGGACTACACGACGAGTCAGTACCCGAAGGTGGACTACACGATGAGTCAGTATCCGGAGGTGGACTTCACGGCGATACGACACTTGGAGGAGGTTGACGGGCGAGAGCATTGTGGAGGATATCTGTACCTACCCTTCAGGTAGGATCCGTGGTGGACGATCCAGGAGCTGCGCCATCTATACCTACCTTTCAGGTAGGACTTGAGGAGGACGACCTAGGAGCCGCTTCCGTCCTTCCAGCTGTTGTCTTTTTCTGTTGTACTTTCTTTTGGGTTTTTATTCTGGCCCATTTACCTTTCAACACTTCTCTTTGTACTTAGTGTTTTACTTTCTCTTGTACTCTGTGGTGTTTTGTTTACTTTTATAAAGGCAATGCCTTCCCAGTTATCGGGATTTACGCCTTTGGTGGTAGTAGCCAACCCCTGGCCTATGGAAGGTGGGCTTGGGGTAGTCACGGCACGGGCCCCGAGGACGGGTCGTGACAATAGCAATAAAAAAAGCCTTAGCCTCTTTCTACAATGATGATCTAAGTACAAAGTTGGAATTGAAACCTAGAACCACTGATCCATACTGGTCATGAACCGAACATACCCCCACTATAATAAAAATTCATTCAAATCCATCCATTTTCAATTTAAGGCTATAATAGGGTGGATTAAACTGAAACCACTTCCATTGATGCACAATAGTGGGTCAATATCTCAGTCGAAGCAGATCCATCCATAGAGAGTGAATAAGATCCATTGTCTTTCACATTCATCACCCATCACTAGCTCCCATATGGTAATACAACAATGATGAAGGATATAGTTGAGTGAAAATTAATACTTTATATGATTTAGTTTATTACAAGTCTACTAGATATTCCAAAAAATAATGACAAAAATTCCCCGTCTAAGGCTATTATCATTGCTGGAGGGTGGGAGAAAAAACCAAGAATTAAGGAGAAACTCAAAGGAGTCCAACCTAATAGGTACATCCATCATGTTTCCAAAATAATAATAGAGATCAACCATCCATGATAATTTGGTAAATATATGATCTATGTATTCATTAGCATGGGAGAATAACCTTTACTTCGACACCAAAGAAATACCTCTAGTTTTAACTGTTACATCCATAGGTAGAACATTATTCCCAATCCACCAAATAAGAAAACTCATTTTAATAGTAATTATTTTATTACAAGGGATGTATTTTTAATGTACCAATGACTTCAGACTCCCATTGAAATAATAGTAAGTAGTAACAGAGAACATATCATTAGTGATAGGTAAGTACACCGACCGATCATCATCTGACATGAGAATAATATCTTTAGTAATTGTTTTTTAATCCTAATCAAGATCAATATTAATAAATTTTTGGAAATCAAGACCCCCATGACTGTAAGTTTTGGTGTCTAACACCTTGGGAAATGGATAAAAGAACTTATCCATAAGTACTTTTAGAAGAAAATATCACCATTTCCCATAACCCACCAATATTGACCAATAATAAAAGGGAGGATTGAGATCATATGTTTCCATATTTTAGATTTTTCTCCAAATTTATCCCCATAAAGTAAATCCAAAACACTCCCATGTTTAGATCAAGTGAACCATGCCCAAAGAGGTGATCCAAGAAAAAAAAATAGTGATAAATTTTGTCATGAACCTATTTTATAGTTCCCTCTAGGTATCATAAGTTAATACCACCCTCTACTAGAAGCATAAGAGACTTCCATCCCAAATAATGAAAATAATTTTCCTTGAAAACCCCCATAGTAAATCTACGAAAATAATTTTAATCTTATGAATAACTACCTTTAGAAACATTACTATGGAGAGTAAATAGAAAGAAATAGACATTAAGGCACTTTTGGTCAAAGTGATCCTATCACCAAATAATAACTATTTATTATTCCAATTATGAACATGAATAGTTGGTTTATAAATAATACCATCAAAATGTTGTATAAAAAATCACCCATTTAATTTTTGAAAAGTTTTATGGTCAATCCCCATTTTATTAAAGAGAAAAAATAAAGGAAAAACTCTTTTGAAGATTGGGAGAAAAGGTAACGCATTACATGAAAGAGGCACAACTTCCTTAAAAATAAGACTCAAAATCCTAAGAAAATAAGGACCTGAATAAACAAGATCCAAACACCTACAAACCACTACCGTTAGACTAGAAAACCCATCACCATAACTGAAGTCCATTTCAAAGACCTTCGAGTATCATCACTAAAAGAACCAGAAAAACACTCTCCAAGATCCGGCTGATAGGCCATCTAGTTGAAGCATGATCTCTGATCTACAAGCTTTGGATCAGATGAGAAGTGCATCACAGAGCCAAATCTACCGAAGCATCTGAGAAGTTCATCATAGAGTCTAAACACAATAGAGGATCAAAGAAGTGCATCATGAAGAAAAATCACATTAGAGCATTCGATAAGCGCAACATAGAGCCAAGTCACATCAAAGAAGTTGAGAAGCACATCACGATGCAAAAAGATGAGAGAAAGGTAAACAAACTGAGATAAGCTTCATGACAAGGCCACCAAAAGCACCAGGAATGATAATTTGAAGAACAGACAATAGGGACAACATGAAATAGAGTTCCAAAGGGAAGAAAGCATCATGGAAAGCATCAATAAAATTCCCCCACCCCCACTTGATGAAGAAATATAGGAATTAGTCAATAATAATGCATCACCCCTGCCAATAAGTTGCATATTTCTATAACACAACATATAATAACACCAATACCACCCATATATAAATGATTGGGGATGACCAAATGATAAGTGACAACACACCTATCTCTTTTTCGATCCGACCACCCAACAATGTAGCACAGAACACCACACTGCCAAACTGATGCAATAAAAAATAAAACTGAAAACTATGTGCAGAATGTCAAAGGTAGGATTCCTATCCATTACCTGTAAGACTTTAGGATTCAAATACACCATAATTTCTTATTCCAAACCCAAAACACCTTGAATGCCCCTAACTTTGATAAAACCATGCTGCTCATCTGAGACAAAAATTAGGAAGTAAGGGAGAGAGTCCATCCTTAAGAATATTAGTAACCATCTTATATGATAAGTTATAAATTCTAATCAGAAGAACGTTATAAAAAATTAAGGGGTGTTTAGTTTTGGGAATAAGAACTAGTGTGTTATCTACCATTGTCCTAGATATTTTTCATCCATAAAAAAGTCCCTAATAGCACATTCTATATCCTATTTGATGATCTCCCATGCTCTCAAGGTTCATGTGCTTAATAAAATCATTTTTTTCCTCCATCTAGTAATCTGGAGAGGAAGGAATTATTTATCTCATAGACTAGGATTGAAATTTTATCAATAAATATTAGCCCAATAATAACTTATACCCATAAACAAGAATTAGTAATGGTATTAGTAAAATTAATAATTTTTTTTTAACTTATTTACCCCCAATTGCATTAATATATTACTAAAAATAGTTATCCTCCATTTGAATATTTCATCTCCCCATAATATATTTCTCTTTAATACATGCATGAAAGTAGGTAGTATTGTTCTCCTTATTTCAAATATAGTTCCCAAAATTTCCCCCTCACCTCAATCTCTTCCTTTATCAGAATAGAATTTAGAAGATCCTTATTATTGACCAACTCCTCATGAACCTATGAATTTCATGATGAAATCAGAATCCTATCTAGCTCCTCAAACTTCCTATCAATAGCCTCAAACTTATAATCATATGTAATATGATCATCCCTCTATTTCTGAGTATCCCTCTTAAATATTCTCAATTTGTTATGCAATCTCACCATAGGAAGGAATAGTAAAATCTCACTCTAAGAAGTGTAGATAACCTGAAGAAACCCTTCTTCTCTAGTCCAAAAGATAGAATACTTGAAGACCTATTCTTGTACACATGACCACTAAGATTCAAAAACAGTTCTGAAAGATCTGATAAGACTATAGGAGATATGGTACCTTCAAAGTATTTAAAAGAGTTAACACTATATAGATTCAATAGGCAGCTGCCAATGTTTATAATGAACTCAACATATTGTTAAGCGCTACCAAAGACAAATCAATATCATATGATTAATCTTTTTTTACGTTTACTCTAATTCAATTTTTGTAATGGAGTAAATGTATAATTTATTTTTTTATTAAATATATTTTCCCTATTGTATTTATTTTTTTCACCACAAATAAATAATTTAATTTATTATTATATAACCATTGTGTACTTTTTTCATCACAAATAATATATATTTTTATAATGGTTGTTTAATATGTTTTTATGTATAATATAAATTTTCAATAATATATATAACACATGCACATATCAGAAATTTAATATATAATAACTAATTATATATACTATTTTAAAAATAATAAAATCCCACCTCAAGCCTGACTATGGCTAGGTCCAAGGAAGATTCTAGTCCAACTTATAGCGGTGTTCAGGCTAGCCCAACCTAACTCGAATAGTAAACCATAGACTAGTTTATGGGAGGGTAGTCCCAACCTAACCTGGCCTGGTTTGAGCCAAATTTACACCCTTAACTATAGTTACTTGAGGTGTAATTTATGGTATATGTGCTATAATGTCTTCTGAGCTTACTATTGGTTATTTATGTGATGTGATGAGGTGTGTTAAGTATGCACAGAGTGTAATATGACTTATGTAAGGGATGATATAACGACCCATAATTTACATACATTGTTATTACTTCAAAATTTAAGCACACTTATTACAACATATAACAAAACCATGGTAGGACCGTATAGGTATAGTGTCTTTAGAAACTGAGAAACAAAAACAACTTGTTCATAAAGAATCTATACTATCTCCCATTTATTTCATCATATCTAGAGTCCCTTTTGGCATATACTACTTAATAACCTTATTCATGACCTGGGGAAAGAAAACATACAAAAGGGTGAGCTCAAATGCTCAGTAAGGGTAAACAAAAATATCAATCACATCATATTCACAAGAACACAACATTTTAGAAATCTTAACCTGCAAAAGAGATCATAATTTCATAACATGGGATAAATCATAGTAGTGAAATGTAATCCCAATAATCCTAACTTAAAACATGAAACTTTGTGGCATACACACATAATAATAGAGAATAATTTTTTATTAGTCAAGAATCATTTCCAAGACTATCTTAGTGGACAAAGTCCATTTCTGAACCGAGTTCACTCCTCGTTTCAGTTCTGTTTCACTGAATCGGTTTAACCTGCCGTTCCAGCCGTGTCTATCTCATGAGATATAAACTCTTTACCAAAATGCATTGGAGGGAGATATAGGTCCCACCCATCTCATAATGATGCCATTCTTATGTGTGCCACAAAATCATAAACCATACATCATAGCATAACCCATGTAATAAAAATGGGAATCTTAAACATCGTGACATCATAAAACAATTCATATAAGATAAAGGAATTCATAAAAATATTTCCATCACAACATAATCAAATCAATTTAATAATAGGGATATAAACAGAACCCTATATTATCTTAGATGGAAAATAATTTTGATAAAACACTTGAACTCCATTCTTGAGGAAAATATCCTTTCTAATTCAAAATTTTATTTCCTTTCTTAACATGTCATACAATTTTAAACTAAAAGAAGTTGATTAAAAATAAAATTGAAAACTTATAATGGAAGATTCTTTTAAATAATGTTTTAAAAATCCATTCATGCAATATAAGTTTAAAAAAACATTCTTCTCGTACTTTTGTCTGAAAATTCAAAAAGTACCTCGTACGAAAAACAACAAAAGATTCCTTTCATATCTTTTACTAAAAACTCACCGAAGGGTAAAATTAGATTTAAAATTTTTTAGGAGGATATAAATAATATTACATATTGAGGAAACATGGATGTGGATGATAAATATTCCCCAGTAAATTCTAAAGTATAAACAATCTCGGATAAAAATTGAGATTGCGAGATTGTCCCTTACCTTAGGTCCGATATATTTTTTACGTGTCCGAAACTCCTGTATAATGATTTAAATAATGTTATTGACTTATTCCAGAATCATACTTATTGTTATGATATCATATATGGTCATATTCTTACCTTCTTATTAGTAATATTTCATTACTACTTGTTATTCAGGTGTCTATTGCTTTATGTTCTTATGCGTGTTTTGTCGAATAAATTCTTATTACTATTTATAGGATATAGATAAATAATTTACCGAATGGTATTAGTGTAATATATATCATATTAATTCATTCAATTCATTTATATAATCATTATTCAATGAAGATCATATAGAATGAGTCGCATCACATCATGGAGACGGTAGACCGTACGTACGTATGAGCGATGATATCATTCCCATGATCGTGGAATTGTATTGGAGTGTATGTATAATATTTCAGAATCAATATAACTTTAAAATAATCATATATAGTTATTTTTTTGCACCATTATACCAATCAAATTAAGGTGGTGGTGGAAAATAGATTACACCACAGCGTGGAGACGGTATTCCGTACGTACGCACGCGCGGTGATTTCATTTTCCGTAGGATGGATAAGAGATGAAATAGGGTTGTTTAATATTTATAATAACATATCAGTATATGAGGGATACTTATGTTATTACCTCATAATGAAACAACTAAAGAATAGGTAGTAGAAGAAGAATGGAACTTGAAGAAAACAGTAGAAGGTATTACCTATTTCTCGAAGTACCTCCTTTAAACTTTATCTTAAGGCACTAGAGTTGGTCTTTTGAGAAGACCAGTACCTATAGTAGGTTTCTAAGGAAGTGGGGAAGTAAAATGGGCAGAGGTTTTCTGAGATTGAAGGCTCAAATTTGTGTGAGTAAGAGAGGGAGGAGGTGCCCGTTTATAAGGGAGGAGAGGGGCACCTTTGGAAAGTGTGGAAATATTATTTTATTATAAACTTATATTCGGTTTCAAAAGGTCCAAAAATCATTAAAGATGAATATAAAGTGACTAAGGGTCTAAATAAAATCATCCAATCATAAATGGACATGTTTTGGAAAATATTTTAATCATTATAATCTTATTTATTTTAATCATTTATTAATGAGGTAAATACTTCATCATTAATGTGTCATAAATAATTTAATTTATTTTTTGTCTAAAAATTATAAAAAAAATACCATTATGTAGGAAATAGTTTTAGATTTCCAATTAATATTTATAGTAGAAAATATAATTTATATAACCTCTTATAAAAATTAATTACTAAAAGATTTTTGTTAATGTCAATTTTGTCTTTACATTAAATTAATTAATCCAAATTGTCATTGTCACTACCAAGTGGCTCAATGGGGTCCCAAAATCAACCCAAGGATACCCATGGTCAGAAAATACTCATACAATAAGTTTAGGACAAGTGTAAAGGTAATTTTGAATTATTATAATATTCTTTTAACCTTGAATTACCCTATTTACCTTTAACCGTAGTAAATAAAAAATTACCGTAGTTACTATTCATAATATCAAAAAAATAAAAGTAACATATTAACATAATTTGGACCCACTAATTCTAAATATGGAATCCATTTTTCAAAATTCAAAACACATAAGTTGTAGTAATTAATTTAAAATTAATCCTGTTGTTAAGCAAACGAGTTTTAAAAGTTAAAACATTGCCAAAGATTGAAATGTTTTTTACCTATGTATTCAATGTAAAATTAATGCTAATGACATACATTATATTAAATGGTAAAAATATATTCTATTTATACTTTAAAAACATTAAATATTATAACTTAACCATATAAAGTATTATGATGAAAAAAGTTGTTTTTAATTAAAATATAGCGTGTTTTTACTATTCATTAAAATATGAAAGTTATCAGAATAATATGAAAAATTTATCCAAAGTAAATTTTTATATCCTGATTCTAAATAATAATTTTATCGTTGTTTAGTCAAACTCGGTATTGCGTACTACACACACTATCGAGGAAGGTCGCGATTGCGTGTAACGCAAGCCAAGCTAGTGTTGTGTGTAGTAGAATATTCCTTTCTGTAAAACATATTACATAAAAAAATATACTTCCCATAAAATATCAGGGT
The DNA here is from genome assembly GCA_963277665.1 of Viscum album. Lineage (NCBI taxonomy): Eukaryota > Viridiplantae > Streptophyta > Magnoliopsida > Santalales > Viscaceae > Viscum > Viscum album. The sequence goes on along the minus strand of OY728140.1, from coordinate 1,442,403,274 downwards.
TTTACATTCTACCCCCCTTAAAATGAATTTTTCCCTTGAAATTCGTCACTTCGTGACAAACAGATGAGGATACCTCTCCCTCATCATATCCTCAAGTTCCCATGTAGCTTCTTCTAATTGGTGGTTCCTCCATAAAAATTTCACCAAGCGAGTGGTATTGTTCCATAGGAATTTTTCACCACGATCCAGATTATCTATCGGCTGCTCTTCATAAGAAATATCTTGTTCCATCGGTAAAACTTCTGAGATGTATACATGTGGAGGATCAGGTATATAATTTCTCAAGAGAGATACATGGAACACATCGTGAACTTGAGAGAGATTCAGTGGAAGCGCCAATCGGTAAGCTACCTTCCCAACATGATCCAGAATTTCAAAAGGACCGATATACCTACGACTCAGCTTTCCCTTCTTTCCAAATCTCATTACTCTCTTCTAAGGAGATATTCGTAAGAACACTTTATCACCCAATTCAAACTCTAGGTCTTTTCTTTGGTTGTCGGCATACCTTTTTTGTCGACTCTAAGCTGCTCTTATGTGTTGTTGAATAGATCTGATATTTTTTACCATCTCATAAACAAGATCAGGTCCTAATAGCTTTCTTTCCCCAACTTCATCCCAGCAAGTTAGAGTCCTGCATTTCTTTCCATAGAGAGCTTCATAAGGATCCATCTGAATACTGGAGTGAAAGATATTATTATAAGAAAATTTTACCAAAGGTAGGTGTTGATCCCAACCACCTTTGAAATCTATAGAGAAAGCTCTCAACATATCTTCTAGAGTTTGAATTATCCTCTCAGACTGACTGTCTGTCTGAGGATGATAAGTAGTGATGAAACTAAAATCTGTATCTAGAGTATGCTGAAGACTTCGTCAGAACATTGAGGTAAACATCAGATCCATATCAGATATAATAGAAAGTGGTACTCCATGCAATCTTACCACTTCCTTTACATATATCCTGGCAAGCTGATCTAGAGAGAAATACTCTCTAATAGCAATAAAGTGTGCAGACTTTGTAAGACGATCAACTATGACCCAAATAGCATTATTGCCTTTGGATGTTTTAGGAAGTCCAGTGACAAAGTCCATAGTGATGTTTTCCCATTTCCATTCAGGTATGGGTAATGGTTGTAACATCCCCTTAGACTTCTATCTCTCAGCTTTAACTTGCTGACAAACCAAGCATCGAGAGACATATTCAGCAACATCTCTTTTCATGCCATCCCACCAGAAGTACTCTTTCAGGTCCCTATACATCTTCATGCTTCCAGGATTAATAGAGAATGAAGAACTACGAGCCTCATCCAACAGCTCCTTCTTTAATTCTGGTATGGGAGGAACACAAACCCAATTCCTGAACTTTATAATCCCATCACAATCAAGGTTGAATTCAGGAATATTTCTCACCTTCTTTTGTAACTCTATATCTTCTTTCTGCACCTCTTTAATCTTCACTTGTATAGATGGCTGAACATTCATTTGAGAAAGATACAATTTTTCCCCATTCATTATAATTCCAAGATCCATCCTTTGTAAATCCATGAATATTGGATCTTTTGTGATCCTCATCATGGATAAGCTAGCATGGTCTTGTCGACTTAATAAATCTGCCACCTTGTTTGCTTTCCCAGGGTGTTAATGAATTGAGCAGTCATAATCCTTAATCAGCTCCAACCATCTTCTTTGGCGCATATTCAGCTCCTTTTGTGTGAAAATATATTTTAAAATTTTATGATCAGTATAAATTTCACACTTTTTTCCATAAAGATAATGCCTCCAAATATTTAATGCAAAGATTACCGCAGCTAACTCCAAATCATGAGTTGGGTAATTTTTCTCATGGATTTTTAACTGTCGTGAGGCATAAGCTATCACCATATCATTTTGCATAATAACACAACCCAATCCCTTCTTGGATGCATCACTGTAGATCACAAACCTTTCTCCACTACAAAGCAGTGTGAGCACATGTGCACTGGATAACCTTCTTTTCAACTCCTTGAAATTCTCTTCACATTCCTCCGTCCACACGAACTTAACTCCTTTTTGAGTCAACCTAGTGAGTGAATTGGATAATCATGAAAAATATTTCAAAAAACGTCGATAATATCCAGCCAAACAAAGAAAACTTCGGATCTCAGTTACTATTGTTGGTCTCGACCATATTTCGATAACCTCTGTTTTTTCTGGATCCACAGATATCCCCTATTTTGAGATTATGTGACCCAAAAATGCAACTTTTTGAAACCAAAATTCACACTTGGTAAATTTGGCATAAATCTTACCCTTTCTTAGGGTCTTTAATACAATTCTCAAGTGATCTTAATGTTCTTCATCACTCTTTGAATAAACAAGAATATCATCTATAAAGACTACTACAAACTGATCAAGATAGTCTCTAAAGACTCTCTTCATCAGATCCATGAAGATAACTGGGGAATTAGTAAGACCAAATGGCATCACTATAAATTCATAGTGTCCATACCTTGTACGGAAAGACGTCTTTGGTATATCCTCTCTTTTGACCCTTAATTGATGATACCCAGAATGAAGATCAATCTTGGAAAATTATTGAGCTCCACGTAGTTGGTCAAATAAGTCATCAATGCGCGGGAGAGGATATTTGTTCTTGATAGTGATCTTGTTAAGTTCTCGATAATCAATACAGAGTCTCGTTGATCCATATTTATTCTTAACAAACAGAATTGGTGCTCCCCAAGGTGATGCACTAGTGTGTATGAATCCATTATCAAGATTCTCTTGGAGTTGTTTCTTTAATTCCTGCAAATCAATTGGGGACATTATATAAGGTGTCTTTGAAATAGGCAAAGCACCCGGTACGAGTTCTATTGAAAATTCTACTTCACAATTTAGTGGAAGACCCGACAATTCCTCCAGAAAGGCATTGTCAAACTCTCGTACAATGGGCATATTCTTAATCGTGAGTTTCTCTCCAACCATTTGAGATAAATAACCTTCATTTAGTGGAATCAAGACCCATAAGATGGAATAAATTTCCACTGGAAGGTTATGTTCATCCTTGCATCGATAGATGATCATAAATTGATTTAGAATATGAAATGTGACTTCCCTTCTTTGGAAATTGTTATGAGATCCATATAAAGAAAGCCAATCCATGCCAAGAATCACATCAAATTCCACTATAGGAAGGATCACAAGATTTGCAGGAAGAACTTTCCCACAAACTTCAATCAGAGAAGAATTATAAACTTTTGATGCGACTGTTGTGCCATTAGGGGTTGTCACAGCTAACTCAATATCTAATTGTTGAGGTAATACGACGATAACCTTAAAAAATTCTTCAAAAATAAAAGAGTGGGTGGATCCAGAATCAAATAAAACATTTTCTACTTTAGAGTGGATGGTAAGTGTACCTTTCACCACTTCGTTATCGTACTCCACATCGCTGATAGTAATTGCATGTGACTTTCCTTTGTCTTTGGCCTTAAGAGTTTGTTGACGTCGATCATCATCATCAACCCTTGGATTTGGGAATTGATTGACATAATGACCCATTTCCTTTCACTTGTAACATTGGAGTGTAGGAGGTTCACTCTGTGTAGCCTTTTCTTTGTTCGCATCACTAGACATCTTATTCCCATTATTGCGGCATTCAAACGCCCGATGTCCTTCCTTTCCACATTTGAAACATTTAATTGTCCCTTTAAGACAACTCCCTCCATGTTTCTTTCCACACTTTGAGCATAAGGGAAAACTCATCTTCTTTTCAGTGTTCTATTTAGATTTTCCTTTGAATTACATTTTCCTCTTCTTATCAAACCCATATGATTGATGGGTTACTCCAATCTCCATCTCAACCTTGAGAGCACATCGAACAATTTCCACATAGCTATTGAAGTCCCTTATGGCTAATTCCCTTCTAAGACTTGGTTTTAAGCCACTAATGAATTGATCAATCTTACTCTCAGGTTGGATAATAATCCCAGAAGCATATCTTGAAAGTATTGTAAAATTTTCTTCATACGTACCAACAGATTCATCATCCTTTTGCTTTAGTTCAAGAAACTCCTTCTCCATATTTGTTCGAAGAATACGAGGGAAATAATTATTGAAAAATAAGTTCTTGAACTCTTCCCATTCCATGGAATCAATTTCATCCCTTTGCCTCGTATTCTTAATAAGATTCCACCATTGATCAACATCACCTTCCAAACGATACACTGATAAGATGACTTTATCATGTTCAAAACATTTAAGAACTGAAAATATCTTTTCAGTGGTACTGATCCATTTTTTAGCCACTAATGGATCAGAAGACCCGCTGAATGAAGGTGGATGCTACCTCATGAAGGATTCAAAAGAATGTTGCTCCTTCCTTTGCTCATTTGGAAGTCCTGCATGATTCATAGCTTGAGAAAGTTGTGTGAGCATGGCTACAAGATTTTTTATTCCAGCTCCCATATTGTTTGGTTGCTCAGGGGGACAATCATTTCATTGCCCATCACATTCCTCATTAACACGGTTCCATTGGGTTCCATCCATTGACTAAAACCAAGAATAATAGTGTGAGAAACACTAATTATAAAAGGAAAACCACATAATCAAGAAAAAAAATTACACTTAAGGTCTTATCATAGGTTGTTCATGGAAATTTCTAAAACACTAAGATTGTGTTCTATGCTTAGACTTATCCTTAGGGTTCTTACTAAGGCTTTCACGTCCTAGTTTCCAAAGGTTGACTATACCTTTCCTCTGATACCAACTATAACGACCCATAATTTACATACATTGTTATTACTTCAAAATTTAAGCACACTTATTACAACATATAACAAAACCATGGTAGGACCGTATAGGTAGAGTGTCTTTAGAAACTGGGAAACATAAACAATTGGTTCATAAAGCATCTACACTGTCTCCCATTTATTTCATCATATCTAGAGTCCCTTTTGGCATATCCTACTTAATAACCTTCTTCCTGACCTGGGGAAAGAAAACATACAAAAGGGTGAGCACAAATGCTCAGTAAGGGTAAACAAAAGAAATATCAATCACATCATATTCATAAGAACATAACATTTTGGAAATCTTAACCTGCAAAAGAGATCATAATTTCATAACATGGGATAAATAATAGTAGTGAAATGTAATCCCAATAATCATAACTTAAAACAAGAAACTTTGTGGCATAAACACATAATCATAGAGAATCATTTCTTATTAGTCAAGACTCATTGCCAAGACTATCTTAGTGGAAAAATTCCATTTCTAAACCGAGTTCACTCCTCCTTTCAGTCCTGTTTCACTGAACTGGTTTAACCTGAAGTTCCAGCCATGACTATCTCATGAGATATAAAATATTTAACCAATGCATTGGAGGGAGATATAGGTCCCACCCATCTCATAATGATACCCTTCTTATGTGTGCCACAAAATCATAAACCATACATCATAGCACAACCCATGTAATAAAAATGGGAATCTTAAACATCGTGACATCATAAAAAAATTCATATAAGATAAAGAAATTCATAAAAATATTTTCATCACAACATAATAAAATCAATGTAATAATAGGGATATAAACAGAACCCTATATTATCTTAGATGGAAAATAATTTTGATAAAACACTTGAACTCCATTCTTGAGAAAAATATCCTTTCTACTTCAAAAACATTTTTCTTTTCTTAACATGTCATACAATTTTAAACTAAAAGAAGTTGATTAAAAATAAACTTGAAAACTTTTAAAGGAAGATTCTTGGAAATAATGTTTTAAAAATCCATTCATGCCGTATAAGTTTAAAAAAAACATTCTTCTCGTACTTTTGTCGGAAAATTCAAAAACTACCTCGTACGAAAAACGACAAAAGATTCCTTTCATATCTTTTACTAAAAACTCACCGAAGGGTAAAATTAGATTTAAACAATTTTAGGAGGATATAAAAAATATTACATATTGAGGAAACATGGATGTGTATGATAAATATTCCCCAGTAAATTCTGAAGTATAAACAATCTCGGATAAAAATTGAGATTGCGAGATTGTCCCTTACCTTAGGTCCGATATGATTTGTACGTGTCCGAACCTCCTGTATAATGATTTAAATAATGTTATTTACTTATTACAGAATCATACGTATTGTTATGATATCATATATGGTCATATTCTTAGCTTCTTATTAGTAATATTTCATTACTACTTGTTATTCGGGTGTTTATTGCTTTATGTTCTTATGCGTCTTTTGTTGAATAAATTCTTATTCCTCTTTATAGGATATAGATAAATCATTTACAGAATGGAATTAGTGTAATATATATCATATTCATTCATTCAACTCATTTATATAATCATTATTCAATGAAGATCATATAGAACGAGTCGCATCACATTGTGGATACGGTAGACCGTACGTACGCACGAGCAATGATATCATTCCCATGATCGTGGAATTGTATTGGAGTTATGTATACTATTTCAGAATCAATAAAAATTTACAATAATAATATATAGTTATTTATTTTCACCATTATACCAATCCAAGTAAGGTGGTGGTGGAAAACAGATTACACCACGACGTGGATACGGTATTCCGTACGTACGCACGCGCGGTGATTTCGTTTTTTGTAGGATGGATAAGAGGTGAAATAGGGTTGTTTCATATTTATAATAACATATCAGTATATGAGGGATACTTATGTTATTACCTCATAATGAAACAACTAAATAAGAGGGAGTATAAGAAGAATGGAACTTGAAGAAAACAGTAGAAGGTATTACCTCTTTCTCGAAGTGCCTCCTTTAAACTTTCTCTTAAGGCACTAGAGTTGGTCCTTTGAGAAGACCAGTACCTCTAGTAGGTTTCTAAGGAAGTGAGTAAGTGAAATGGGTAGGGTTTTTATGATCTTGAAGGCTCAAATTTGTGTGAGTAAGAGAGGGAGGAGGTGCCCTTTTATAAGGGAGGAGAGGGGCACCTTTGGAAATTGTGGAAATATTATTTTATTATAAACTTATATTCGGTTTCAAAAGGTCCAAAAATCATTAAAGATAAAGATAATATGACTCATGGTCTAAATAAAATCATCCAATCATAATTGGACATGTTTTGGAAAATATTTTAATCATTATAATCTTATTTATTTAAATCATTTATTAATGAGGTAAATACTTCATCATTATAGTGTCATAAATAATTTAATTTATTTTTTGTCTAAAAATTATAAAAAAATATCATTATGTAGGAAATATTTTTATCTTTCCAATGAATATTTATAGTAGAAAATATAATTTATATAACCCCTTATAAAAATTAATTAATAAAAGATGTTTGTTAATGTCAATTTTGTCTTTACATTAAATTAATTAATCCAAATTGTCATTTTCACTACCAAGTGGATCAATGGGGTCCCAAAATCAAACCAAGGATGCCCATGGTCGGCCAATACTCATCCAATAAGTTTAGGACAAGTGTCAAGGTAATTTTGAATTATTATAATATTCTTTTAACCTAGAATTACCCTATTTACCTTTAACCGTAGTAAATAAAAAATTACTGTAGTTACTATTCATAATATCAAAAAAATAAAAGTAACCTATTAACATAATTTGGACCCACTGATTCCAAATATGGAATCAATTTTTCAAAATTCAAAACACAGAAGTTGTAGTAATTAATTTAAAATTAATCCTGTTGTTAAGCAAACGAGTTTTAAAAGTTAAAACATTGCCAAAGATTGAAATGTTTTTACCTATGAATTCAATGTAAAATTAGTGATAATGACATGAATTATATTAAATGGTAAAAATATATTCTATTTATACTTTAAAAACATTAAATATTATAACTTAACCATATAAAGTATTGCGATGAAAAAAGTTGTTTTTAATTAAAATATAGCGTGTTTTTACTATTCATTAAAATATGAAAGTTATCAGAATAATATGAAAAATTTATCCAAAGTAAATTTTTGTATCCTGATTATAAAGAATAATTTTATTTTGTCAAATTAAACTTATAAACTTGTCAAAAACTAGATTTAAAGTGGGTGCGCCATCAAAAGGCGGTAAAACTGCATTTTTTTAAAAATACTTCTTTTATCCAAAAAATTGATTTTGTTTTCATACCTCATTATAGAAAATGAGTAAGATGAATTATAATGTTATAAAATTAAAAATACTATTCATTACAGCTAGTTTATAATATTATAATATATCGTTGTTTAGTTAAAATCGGTATTGCGTACTACACACGCTATCGAGGAAGGTCGCGATTGCGTGTAACGCAAGCCAAGCTAGTGTTGTGTGTAGTGGAAGATTCCTTTACATATAAAATATTACATAAAAAAATATACTTCCCATAAAATATCAGGGTGTTATAGATGAGATCATAAGATGTTTGATGTTGGGGTATGATAGAGACTAATTGGTGTGGAAGTGGAAGTAGAGTACCTTTCTTACATAGTTGTTTTGATATGGATATGCTTACTTTCATGTGTTACTTGGTACACAAGACTTGTGATAATGGGATGTGTTTTTACCTTCTCATATAATGAATTTAGTTCAATTACTTATTCACTGGGATTTAGAATGATTCTTTCACATTTTCATAAGAGGCTTCAGGGAGGATCTTATAGAGTATATTTATATTATCACCACATATATATATAAACTATTTTTTTCAAGTTCATGGGACCTATTTGGTGATTAATATGGGTTTTACTAGATCTTAGTGGTTGTTTAGAAGATGTTGTTGTTCTTGGTCGCTTCCTAGGATTTTTTGGGTACTTTTCAATTATTTTCTATTTTTTATAAAATTATATCCATGTAATGGGATTGATCATTCATTTATTTAATTTTGTTGATCGGTGATTTCATCTTATCTATTGTCCATAAATTTATATAAATAGGGTAATTCCTCCCATTTTTATAAATTCTATACACTTGGTGATAGTTTCCTACCAATAGTCTATTGGAGGCAGGATTTGGGGGTCATCCCCATCCCCACTATCAGCCCAAGATAGGTACCATTATTATATTATTTTATAAGAAGTTCTATCCAATTTGTTTCATAGTCATGAATATGCATTGAGTTTATATATGGTAAAAAACTTAGAGTTATTTTGGTATTTAGGTCTGGTTTTGAGGGTATGATCCATAGGAAACCTGACCCTATTAATTCTAGATGCGCTTTTGATGGTGTGGTGAGAGTTTGGTCAGAATATTTTAGTTTTGAGATGATGACTGGGTGGTGGGAGATCATGTGTTTGTTCTTGGAATGAGTGAGATTCCTTGGTCCATTGGAATGTAATCAATTAATTGATTTTGGCTAGGTGGTATTGACATACTGTGGTTCATGGTTAGTTGTAAAATCATATGAGCCTAGGTTTGATGACATATGAATGATAGAAGCATGAGTTAGTATGTATGAAAATATTGTATGAGATCATGCACCATTAGGTATGGTTGAGATTTAGTGCTAGATATGTTATGTACTATTTAGCTGATGGGTTATTGAGCGGTTGTGTATGAGCCAAGGCTCGATCAATTTGGTGAAATTATTGTAGGCTTGGTGGCCCAGATTTTTGATGAGAATGATGAATATTAACTTTTATATGGATGGTGTTAGTGGTTGATAGGATTGATGGGAATCTATTAGGAGGAGAAACATGTGTGTGATGATCAAAGCTGTTGAGGTTATGTTTAAGGAGAGGTATAAGGGAAACCATGTAGTGGGGAGTACACCATTGACCATTTGAGGGGAAAACCTTTATTTTATATCAAATTTTGATGGATACTATTGTTGATGTTCATGTAATCCAATAATAGGTGGTTATTGATTTTTTATATTGATGATCACGTATGATAAAAATGGTTATGTACAGTCATTACATGTGGTAACAGATGGAGTGTGGGTCATGGAGGTACAACCCTCATGCATGCAGGGTCATGGGTGTGATGATATTGGTTGTTGGATGGTCGATATGACACTAGTCTATTAGTGAGTAAGAAAATTCAAATTTATCTAGTTCCTTGGTAGATTCCCAAGGTGGATTTTGATGTGGTATCAGATGGAGTCTGTATGTGATATTGGGATCAAGATAGAATTAGATATGATACGAGGGTGTTTAATATCGATGGTGAATTAGTGCTCAGGGTGAGAGTATGATGATGGTTTTGGTTGTTCAAGGAATCAACCATGAGATTACACTAAATTTTGAGTTCAGACTTCAATGTGGGTGTTAGATGATCTCACGATTCATTCAAAGATTTAAGCATTGTGATTGGGAAATGAGATAATGCATCAACTATTATAGTTGAGAATTTTTGGGAAAGGTCAGCCAAAGGAAGAACAACTAGTGTTTTTCATGAAATTAGGTGTGTTGAGATATAAACTGCAATGAGTGTGTTGTTAAAACATTGATAATATATTTTAGTAGGTGATTTCAATGTTGGGATGAACCATGGAATATAATCAACCTTTATGAGTAGGGAATTATAGTGGGGAACACCATAAGATAAAATATATGGATGTGGTTAATAATTTTATTAGTGATTTGATGATTGTGGTGAGTGGTAGGTCAAATTTTAATGAATAGTGTGCCTTGTTTCTAGAGTTTTACAATAGAAACTCATTTTGAGTTCCGAGGTTGAATGTGAAGAGTCGACCATGAGTTGATGACTGAGATAGGGTAGGATTTTTGGTTGAATGAACACTTATTCTTGTTGGGGAAAATAAGTTTTATGGTGGGTAGGCCATCAATACCTTCATTTTAAGGGTTGTGAAATTTAGAGAGAATTTGATTTTTTGACTTCGGAGTAGGGGTTGTTTTGATAACCAAAATTTAGACTAGAATTACAATATTTGGTGCTTCTAAATGAGATATTTTTGGATATAGATCAATTCCAAAGAGTTTTATTGAGTGACCATGTGAATATTAGGAGTTTTTAGTTGAAATTTAGAATTTTGAAAAGAGTTTTACCCTATCACATGGTTACCACACAGATATAGGAAAACATGCGAGTAAACCATGGAATCTGGTTTGGCTTGGGGGTGTTGGATCATGATTCTATAAAAATTTAAGTTTCATAGGGATCTAAATGGATGGATAATTTTTTTAAAACCATGTAGTAACCATGCGATTCCTTGAATTTCATTAAAATGCGTAAAATGACTCTTTTCCCCTATAGGATTTTAACCCCTCACATCCTCCTCCTCCTCCATCATATGAATTAGACTAGGGAGGTCCATCCCCCTTTTCATCCATCAACTCCTCCTGGTTTGGGGTTGGTAATTGTATGATTTATTTAGCATTTCAAGGTGAGTATTCCTCTCATACTTCCTTATCCTTATTTTCTCGCTATTCCCTATGATTTTTTGCAATTTGGGTTACTGTTCTTGAGATAATTTCACCAAATCATGGTGAAATCACCCATATATGATGTATATTTTTCTTGGAATGTCTATAGTACATACCATGATAATAAATTCACACATTTACTTTCCATTTTGATGAAGATACATCACTTAGTGATTTTTTAGTATTTTTACCTAAATTTGATTAAATTGGCCATTGAATCGGGTGAGCTAATTAGAGATTTTGTGTGTCTTATGTTTGGATGTTTGTTAGGAGTGTACTACACCTTGTTTATTGAGATTTTAGTGAGCATATATTTCTTGGTATGTTTTAGGTAGTTATGCATAATTGAATTAAAATTTTAATTAATTATAAATTTTTAGAGTTAAATGAATTGGGGGTTGTGGCTTGGGATAAGTGTTCAGGATATGGTACAAGGCTTGGAAAAGCTTGGGTAAGAGTTATTAGGCTATAATGAAAGGAAGTTAATTTTTTATGAGGTAGGTGGTCACTTTAACATACCCATTTAGTAAATCCATTTTGATATGTGGCATGTGGTATGTGGTCTCTCCACTAAGGGTGATCAAAATTTCATTTAAATGAATTGTTTCTTTAAAATAAAATTCATATGGATAGATGAAAATGTCAAGGGCTATGATGTACCCTTGAACACTATCTTAGTGACTCAACAATCAATGGATGAGGACATGATCATAAATTTTATTCCTTGAGATATATGGACCCTTCGATTTATGAATTAAATAAAAGGAAAAAATGTAGTGTCCCTTGGTATAAATGTACTTAGAAACCTCATTATATAGAAGAGTGTTGAACTATGATTAATGACCTGAGCAGGTCATGGAAGAACTATGCTATACCTTATAGCCTTTAGTCTAGATGATCTGAGAGTGGGGTGAGTGTTCCTCTCCCACCGGTATATGAGCATCTGGGTGAGTATACCCTAGGTAGATTTATGATAGGTTGGGTGAGTGGACCAACCTTAGTTAGTCTATAAAATGATATAGGCACTAATACATCTCTCTAGAGTGATCCTAGTGTGACATTCCTTATGAGGCCTACGAGGTTGTAATTTGGACATGATAATAACGAGAGAAGTTATTATCTCTACATAATGGGCTTGGCCTGAGAGATAAGAATGAGATAGAGGAACCAAAATAGGGTGTCCGGATAGTGGCATGGCCTAAGGGACCCTAGTAGGTGCCCCATCCCTATGTTGATCCTAGAGAGGGGTAGTGTAGAGAATCTTGTATCATCAATTCTGGGCGGAACCTTAAAACTTGGGAATTGATGGTGATGGTCTAGGTGGTATGCTTAAAAGGCCATCCTAGAAGATGTATGATGGGTATGGTGTATAATCGTTCTTTATGATGATAGTTAAATGAGAGGCTACTAGGTGGATTATGATCCCTAAGATATATATATATATATATATATGATATTCCTAAGATATTTTCCTAAGATCTGGGGTTATGCCAGATGATATTACATGAGATAAATAGGATGGTTACTAAGATCTATTAGTCATATATAACATTATATAATATTCCTAGGATGTTCTTAGGATTTATTCATTACACCTGGTGATATTTTTTGAGATTCCCAAGATCTAGTAGTTATACCCAATGTTTTATGATATGCCTAGGATGCCTAGGATCTGGTCATTTTACTTGATGATACTATATGAGATGCCTAATATGTCTAGGATTTGGTTGTTATACAAAATGTTTTATGATATTCCTAGGATGTATATGATCTACTCATTACAATTGATGACACTATATGACGTGCCTAGGATGCCTATTATTAGTGTTGGTACTAAGTTTGATTGATGGAAAGTTTGTTAGTATTTAAGTTTGATGTTTGTTTGTTTTGAATATTACAAATACCTCATATTGTTTATAAATAGGTACACATAGGTTGTGCTTGAAACTGGTAAAAAGAACATATTTGGGATATTCTGTAGAAAACATCAAGTTCTTCACATACCCATAAAAAGTAGTGTTATAGGTTTGGTTTTTCCATATATAAAGGCTCTATGTTATAGTGGATCCCATTTCTCTCACTGGTTAGAGAGTTTGTGAAGAGTAGATATATGATCTCTTGATCTGAACTACTCTAAAATTTTTGGAGTTATTTTTATTTATTTTATTTTTTCTGCTTCTATGCTTGAACACTACAATTGTACCATGCATGCTTTATTTATTGCACTTTCTTATTTTAATCTAAACTGATTTAATTAATTTTATTTAATGTTTAAAATTTATATTCACCCCCACTAGACTATCTTTCTATCTCACAATGGGATAAAACATATGATTTAGTAGTAATAACTGATGTTTTATGAGATTCCTAGGATGCCTAGAATCTAGTCCTTACACCCAATGATATATGAGATGCTTTTGATACCTAGGATCTGGTAGTTATAACTGATGTTTTATGAGTTACATAGGGTTATTAGGATTTCATTGGAAGATATATTATATGCTTAAGGTTCGTAGAAAGTGATAGTTATACCTAATGATACCTGAGATGCCTAGGATGAATAAAATCAGGTCATTCACTTGATGATACTTTATATGCCTAGGATTACTAGGATTTTGTATTTTCACCTAATATTTTATGAGATGAATAAGATATATCCTAGGATATGGGGTTTATACTTGTTAATAAATGAAGGTAATAAGTGAGAAGTTTTAGTAGGTCACACTGCCCCCTGATGAGATGTATATATGAAATGATCCATATGAAAGGCACTTCCTCATGAGTGATCATATATAATTTTTATGATATTATGAGGAACCATTTACCCAACCCTTGGTATGTTATTCCACATTCTCAGAGACATCGGCACTGACCGAAGCGGGTATGGTCGATCCCAGGTGTCACCTTAGAACCCAAGGACCAATAATGATTATTTTATTATGCTTCTATACAATTTGTTTTATTATGAACATATCACAAGTTCATACACAACATTTACTAGTCATGTTAGGTATTACATTAGTGAGGCCTATTGACTTATACTCACCCTGCTCGAGCGACCATGACATTGGTGTACCTGAGTAAACCTCATTGTTCATAGATTCAGGTAGGGTAGAGGCCCAATGTTGTATGATTAGGATTTAATATCTTAGTAGGGATTGGAGAATGGGATGTGATGTGGCAAATGGATGCTAGTAGATCCTATTATAATTTATTATTTGTTTATTTGTTATATGTGGATGATCTAAAAAGTGACTGATTGAGATATATGATTATGTAATTCTATATTATACCTATTATAACATGAATAGTTTTTATTATTTATGTGTAATATGATTATTATTATGGATATTCTTTAGTTATTTTCTACTATTATATACTATTACATGAAGGTATAGTCTCCCCATGACATCACCCTAGATCCTTGTTGCTAGTTGAAAGCCTGTTGTGTACAAGGAGACATTATTGAGGTCACATGGTGACACTGTTTGAGACACTGAACAGTGGTATCCAACTAGAGGATCATTAAAAAATTTATAAGGTTACTTTTAAAAAAATCAGTGGACCAACTTCACAAGGTTTATCACATTTATAAGGTTCCTTATAACTTTGTAAGGCTCAAAAATTTGTGAATTTTTTGAAATTACTAAAAAATAAAAAGACTAATATTTATAGATTATTAAATATTATTAACAATGAAACAACATCTAAAAATGATTAAGATTCTCATTCATGGATTAAACATTAAAAATATACTTTATTATTAAATAAAACTGGATAATATGGTCCATTTCATGAATGTTATAGCTGTTCTACAAAGGAAGAAGAAGGAGGTTACAGTTTAGGACAATTGTTTTTCCAATTCTCAATACATACCATTGTTACATTTGTTTCACCTAGATAGTTTCATCAACTGAAACAAAATAATATAATTGAAGTGGAAAAGGAATAATAATAAGTTAATAATTTTTTTAAGGGAAGTTATTTATTTGAATTTGAATTCATAATTCAAATTCAATTGAGATTATAATGCTACTTTGCAATGTATATTCAAACAAGGCATTATATAAAAATAAATATGATTATTATGTGTCATATCGAGAATAAGACTTGTAGTAAAAAAGTGTAGAATATTCTAAAAAATTATTCTAAATAGAGAGAGAGTGGAAGAGTGTGTGAAGTGTGGTGCACATATAATGGGAATAAGTGTTGGTTATTAAGACACCTTGAGTGGGGGGGGGGGTGGGGGGGTGGGGGGGAATAAAGGTGTAGACTAATTCAAAAATTTTCCTTAGTATTTTATCTTTATGATCTAATTATCATATTATAAGTAAAAAAATTCAACCTATATTTTATATAGTGAGTCCATATTAAGAATTATACACAAGTGTTGAAAGTAAGTCATGGAAGAACATTGAGGTTTTACTTTGTTCACCTATAAAAAAATACTCAAAGGATTATAAACTCAGCATCATGTTGGTGTACTTGGATCCACTATAACTCACTATTTGGTGGATACAATATTTAATTAAGGACACTCTTTACTAAATCTAACCACCCATAAAAGTTTTATGAATAAGCTCACTACTTCCCAAGGCTCACTTCCCATTGAAGAGTTTAGGAAATATCACTTCTTACCAAGGATCACTCCCTCTTATTCTCCTTTGTGGTCTACTTGGGTGAAGGTATCAGTTTATAGACTTATAAGTTTTTCCAAGTTTATTGACATGAAGGTCAATTTAAATTCATCATGTATATATCACATTATAATTTCCAAAATATTTATGCTTCAATGAATTCCAAATACTGATTCCAATTACATTACCTAATATGATCAAATCCTTGTGAGAAGAGTTGAGTCTTTGATCTTTAATCAAAATTTACATAGAAGAAATCAAACTCCTATAGATAGAATAATTATAGGACATGAATTATCATCAATGTATTTATACTACTTTACTTAAAAGTTATAGATGAATATATGAGAATCCATTGCATCTCCTTATACTTTAGAAAACATGATGATTTCATCAATATATTCCACTTTCTTATTCTTCATATACACACTCAATAACTCTTCATCATTGAATCTGATCTTCAATGATATTTTTGTTTAGCAGAAAATATATCTTTATAAATCATATATTCAATGAAACTTCATGTTTATGTGTCCTTTCTTCTAGGAACACATTGTTCTTTCTCCTCTCTATCCACTTATCTCTCTTTTTCTCTTTATATTTTTTATCTCTACTATATATTCTCTTGTTCAACATAGAAAATCTAATACAACCTAAGAATAATTTTAATTTTAAATTCAAATTCAAATCCAAACCATCTTACAAATTCCATTCATTAAAATATGACCTTTGGATTATCTTTTATCAAATAATCTCCATTGGATTTGAATTAGGTTATTTAATTTTGAACCATAACTTCCAAGAAGTTATAGTGGTGCCAATTCTATAAATATGAGCTTAAATTTCATATTTTTAAACACCATGACATGATACAATCTCAAAATGCCAGTTTTAGTCTCTGTTTTAGGATGATAACGACATGTTTCTCCAAACACCATAATATAATTTGAATTCTATATTGAAACACCCTTTTAAATGACTCCTAAAATTCTCACTTCCCATGTTTCAAAAACTTCAAAAATACTTGATGCTCGAAACACCCACCTACACAGTGGGGTGATCTCAATTTACACATTTTTCATAGGTATTATATAAATATAAAACTCCCTCTTCTATGCCATTTTTTGGATTCAATATTTTACACAACTAAAATCCCAAAAAATTATTCTAATCTTTATCATGTTCACCATATTCTCCATGTTTTACTTTAGAATTCATCACCAAAGTTCTCAAAATTCCAGGTAAAACTTGCATGTCATTTTTTAATCTCTAAGTATTCTATGATATTCACTACTTTAATACAATGAAATGTTGACTACTATAAAGTGATCATCTTCCCTATTTACCATATTTAAATTTCTCAACTGAAACACCATACACTATAATGTGGTATTCGTCACTATTTCCAACCAAAATACTCTCATTTTTAAATAGTATAAAAAATGACCAAAAAATCATTACTCTATTCATCTTCATTTCCACTACGGCTTGGTTAAATCCACCATGGAATGGTTCTGAGCATGGTGAAGTATTAATTCACCAATCTACTCACTATTATCCTCAGATAATCCCTTGTATTATCTAACTTTTCCAAAGAAAAAATTACACAAAAAAATGGAAAACTCTAGGAAACATTTAAAGTATATTTATTCATATAGTAGGATTATTTAAAAATCTTTAACACACTATATTCACATTAATATTTCAAGAAGAAACATAATCAACCTTCATTAATATCAAATATTCTCAATGATTGTTAAAAAATCTAACATACATCCCACATGTTATAAAATTACCCCTTTGTATTTTTTTGACAATGTCTACATCTATAAAATAAAATAACCATAATAAATATACATAATCTATCCCTATTTCTTTCATAATCCAAGATCCTCCAAAATAATGGATTTTATGGGCTCTTCATCATCCTTTATCAATAAAAAATCAAAGGGTATTCTTGTCTAAAACTAAAGAACACTCAATAAATATCATTTAATTAATCCCCCTTCCTATGCCATCCAAATATCGGGGTAAGAAAAAAGAGAAATAATTAAATACTTTAATTTTTTCCTTATAAACTATTTGGTATCTTATCCAATTATTGAAATGAAGGTATTTTGAATTTTTATTACCAAAAGGGGAGGAAGAGCCCATAAAATCCAAAAGTTAGGATAATATTTTATTATAAAATAAATATGGAGAGAGTATATCTATCTCTTATAGTAGTTGTATTTTATGGATGTTGGAATTGTCAAGAAAATCCAAATGGGGAAAATATTACAATAAGTGATTTTTATATTGGATTTTTTAAAAATAATTTATGATTTTTTTTGATTTGAAAAGATTTGAAGAATACAAGGAATTATAAAGTGATAATGGTAATGAGATCGATTAATTATTTATTCATCAATCATCTCACCATTATCTATAAATAATTCTGCATATTATCCAACTATTTCAAAAGTTATAATAAAATTGAAAAACATGGAAAAATCTAAGAAAAATTTTCTTTATCTTTATTCATCATGTAATATCATTTAAACCCATTAAATACTCTATATTCACATAAATATATAAAAAAAATAGCATCAAAATTTAGTAATATCAAACATCCAAAATTCTTTTCAATAAATCCAACATACAACTTACTATTTATAATAAGAAGACTCTCAATAGTGTAAGTGAAATCAAAGGAAGAGAAAGTGATATGTAGTGAAGTGTGAATTGGAAGAAGAAGAAGGTTTACATCTATTAATTTTCGGGAATATGTGTGGGATCAATTTATGTTATTGAGAGATAATTATCATAGGAAAAGGATAATCCCTAACTCAACAGATTACAAGATAATGATAAATTTTGGTTAGGTGAGTTTTTAGGAGATAAAAGTTTTGATTTTATTATATATAATAGTTCATGGATATTACCTTATTTTTTAATACACAATGATGATTCTAGTGGGTCATATGGTTTTATGTGAGTCTTGATCATGATAAGAATTAACTAATCATTTTTTAGTAATGAACCTTTTACATCGAGTGTCCCAGTTTATTGCTTTCCTCGATGTGTGTGAGTTAAGTGGTAAGGTTTCTCACTCTAACTAGTGACATATATTAATTTTTAATGAAATCATAAAAATAAAACTAGACTTATATTCATTGATTCACTCCCTCTTAATGAACTTATACCATACCTAAGGTACATCAATTGGTATTATAGAATCTATGTTTCCTATGAAGATCTAGAAGTTTTAATTTTACTGTTTTGATAGTTTTTAAACTTAGTTGGTGTTTAAGTTCTTTCAAGAAAGTATCTATCCATTGTTGAGGTAATGATTTATGATTTTTTTTGTAAATATGGATAACTTGAATTCAATAAAAAAACTAGAAATTCCTACATTTTATGAGAAGAATTATTATATTCAGAAAGATCAGATGCTTATATATTTATTGAAAGTTAGTTTGAATGTTTTGTAGGATTCCACCAATGGATTTATTTTTTACGCTAAAGGAACTATTATGAAAATAGTAAATAAGAAGAATTTAGAGACTGAGGGTTATGATCAGAATAATATACCTTCATCTCTATCAGAGAAGGAATTTATCAAGTTAAAAGGTATTAAGACAAGATATTAAATTTGGGATAAATTAGGGAATATCTACGAGGTTAATGAAAAATTGAATCAATCCAAACTAAAAATTTATATATTAAATTATTAATATATGAAGATAAAAGATTATAAAATAGTGTATGAATTTTTATAAATATTTATTAAAATTGTGACCACTATTAGAAATTCTGGTGAGAAGTTAGAAGATACTATGATTGTTGAGAAGATACTATGTATATTTATAGATAGATTTGATGAAAATGTTTTGGATCTTAAATAACATGATCCGAGAATAATTCTACTAGATGATCATAATAACATTATTATTTCTTATGAAATATGGAAGGGAAGTGTTTTCAAAAATAATTCCATATACGATAAGGAAATATCTTTAAAATATTTAAGGAAAGAAAAGGGTTGGAAAAATATTGATGAAGAAGATTTAGTTTTAGCTTAAAATGTTTATGTGAAGTTTAAAAAATTCATTTCACTCATATCAATAAGTGATTGAAGGAGAAAAGGTAAATTTCATAGTAAATAACCTTTGAATAATTTAAAATATGAAGGTATTAGACATTTTTAGATAACTATCTATGGATGAAAGAATATAAAAATTAAGAGAGTGGAGATAAGGATGATAAGATAAGTAGTTCCTCAAAGAAGAAAGCATCAAAACATTATTTTAATAGGAAAGGTAATAATTTCTCAAAATACAAGAAGATAAATTTCTTATTTATTCTTGATAATAATGATATTTATGGGGATGATGGAGATGTTTAATCATCCAGTGAAGATGAAGAAATTTTATTTATTATAAAGGAGAATAAATATGAATTCAAAATTGATGATAAATATAGTGATGTGAGTGTGGAAGAGATAGAAATATTCTTCATGATAAAACAATAACTTAAAGATTTTATCTTGAGGATTTATCTATTAGAGAATGAGAAGAATAACATTAAGAAGGGTTATTAACCATCTATCAATAATAATATTTATCATTCTAAAAATGATTTAATTTTTATAAATGAGGTTTATAGGTTAAAGAAGTTTCTTAATGAAAAGAAGAATCTGAGTGTTGAAATAGAAAAAAGGAAAATAAAAAGTGTAAGGATCTTGATATCTTATAACAGAAATTAATTAAGTTCAAAAAAGAATAAGATAAGTTCAAATCAAATTTTACGAATTTTATTTGATGAAGTTAGAGAAAGATTAAGGAAGAAGACTATGAAAGAAGTTTAAGTCTCATAGAATTATGGGGATCAAACTTACTAAAAAATACCATATTCAAAGGTTGATAATGATAAAAAATTTGTTCAAAAAATCCCAATTCAAGGTTATAAATTAAATAATTAGATTAATAGTAAATAAAGGTGATTCTTTGATATCTAGAAATTCTGGGAGTACTGATTTGAAAGAAAAATCTGGTAAAAATAATGATTAAAAAACGTATAGAAAAAAATAAAATTATAAAAATGAAATGTTGGGAGTCAATAAAAATTTTAGTTCAAGAA
The DNA here is from genome assembly GCA_963277665.1 of Viscum album. Lineage (NCBI taxonomy): Eukaryota > Viridiplantae > Streptophyta > Magnoliopsida > Santalales > Viscaceae > Viscum > Viscum album. The sequence continues at coordinate 1,442,382,173 of OY728140.1, read as the reverse complement.
AACAATCTATAGTTGATTTTTAGAGGATGGAATATGAGAAAGTGTCAAAGTATAGACAATAAGCTATTTTCCTAAGTAAGTATGAATTTTATAGATACTGTTGGCACTGCGAAGGTTTTGGGGACTTTATAAGAAAATATTGGTTTAATTACCGATATCACTATGAGCCTATAGATTATAGAATAAAAATATTACTGAAGATTCATCTTACTCAAAGGAGAAATTTTAAGAAGTATTCTGTAAATTATTGACTAAAGTTTGGGAATAAATTCTAGAAATTGGAAGAGGTTTATAGAAGGTGTGATCAACTAGGCCACTTTTATGAATATTTTCTTACCATTTCATATAAACCATTGAGTATGAATAATAATACTAAAAATTATCATAAGATGAAACATAAAGGAAAATAGAAGATTTTGATTGTTGAAGTTTCCCACAAAACATCACAAAGTAAGCATCCATGGATATTAGATAGTGGATTCTTATCTTATATGATAGGATATTTGAATCTCTTAAATAATTTTAATATGACAAGAAAGCTGAGTCAGAGGTAGACCTATGACCATTTATTGAAAATAAAAGAAAAGTACAACAGACAAACACAACAAGGTGAGAAAACAGTTACATATCATAAAAATCAGACCCATCACCACATCCCTGACAAACTGCCTCCTCCGCGGTAGCCGATTCCCATTCTGAACTTTCATAGTGTTTCAGAATCTTAGCATACTTCCTTCTAAGATTGAGCTTCTCCAAAGAAAGGAGCTCCTTGGAAGATTTTGAAATCCATCCCGCCTTCCCGCTAGAAGATCTGGTAGCCATAGGCATTGGTAAGTGAGAATAATCTTTCCGTGACATTCTTCGTGGTGGGTCAGACTTCACTTTCTCATTCACCGATACTTTTCTTGTATAACCCTGAACCATATCACTATAGGAAGGCTGAACCATACCACCATCATTTTCTGTCTCACTATCAACGCAATCCCCCCATTTACCAGAGATGCGCACCACCTGATACTCTTCTCTCACTCCCTGTTATTGTTGAGACTGATCATTAGCATCCATCACCAGATAGGGGGAAGGTTCCACCAAAACATATCCATTCTGTAGGCCCTTCATCCCAATACAATCTCCACCAATGTTGTCCAATAGTGAACTATTACCTGCATTTAGTACAGGTCCCTCCTCGGCATTAGAGGGCTTCCCAGACTTCATCTCCTGTTCGCAGTTACCAATAGAAGCAGCCCTTGACGCAACACCAGAACCTACAGATGCAGAGATCTGCTCCACCTGAGTCTTGGCAGTATCCCGGTCATATTCCAAAACCATGTCAGCCGTCACCAGGCTTGAAAAACGATTACCAAGCTCAACACTGGCCACCTGCCTCCCAGAAATTTCTTGCATCCCATCCGACCTTCTCATCGAAGCATCACTCCCATCTGAAATTTCCTTAACAAGTGTAAGGTGTTTCTCATCCACCTTCACAAACCCATTCTCCAGGCGTTGAGGTTCAACTTGGACTGCATCATTCACTGCAGGTGCACTCATAGGGCCCAGGTCAAGCGGGGCCATACCACCATTTTGTCCATCTGCAGCCTTCTCCATGACATCTTCTAAATATGCATCCTCCTCAGCAATGGTACCCACTCCCCATTTAGGGATTTGCCATCAAAGAGAACTTTGAAGTTCCACAAGTACCGCTTGCATCCTTGATAGCAGCAGGCTGGTCACCATTACCCATCATGGACCCAACCGGACCCAAGCCATGATTCATTCTGATGAAGATCTCACTGACCTTCGGTCCAGGATGCTCCACTCCTGGTCTCTGCGACTCATTCCCCATACCAGTAACCCCACATTCAACTAAATTCATGGCCTCATGGCGAGGATGCAACCCCCCCTCCAGTTGATCCTTCCCCTGCATCTGCATACTCCCCACAGCACCACCATCATGAGCAACCAATCCATCCCTTACTTGACTGCGCACCCTCCTGTTTAGAGACCCATTTCTGTAGGCCAAGACACCATGACCCAGCCGATGGCACAAACTGCAGTAGTCAGTCCATGAATCAAACTTAACATCCTGCTTCCACCGGAATTCTTTCCCATCGGTAATCCATATCCAATTCATTGGAGGCTTGGAGACGTTAATCTCCACACTAATTCGAGGACAGACAGGGTGACACATGGCATCAGTTTTGGTATCAGAACACAAGTATCGTCTGACCATGTTCCCAGGCATAGCCAAAATGGAAGGGTTCTGAAATGAGAGAGGGAGGCCCGGGAGTTGTACCCAAATCGCCGTAGTCAGATTATCCCGATGCATATGAAATTCAAAATTCCATCGAAGAAGAAAGAAAGGCATACCTCCACACCGTCGAGAAGCGTTAGCCCATGCAGCAATGAGATCATCCAGAGACCCAAATTGGATCATGATATGACTTCGATCATGGAGACCAATCATCGCCCGATCCTGAAGATTCTAGGCCTCAAATACAAAACGGTCAAAAGTGTCAACTGAGGGACGTTGCTGGTGGAACCGGGCCACCAGAGTCAGCTTGAAAAAATCTATGGAAGAGTTGAGTTCTGAAGGCGCCAGAGAGAGTTGCGGTGTGCCATGGAACAAATCTGGAACTTTAGGGAAAAGCGGGATGCGTGGGAACGAGGGCAGGAATTCAGGATTTGAAAAGGGGACGAAAGTAGGAGGGAGAACCCGAGACGATGATCGAGAAAGATCTCCCCCCTCCGTTGGGGAGGGGGGAGGAAGGACCTCCATTGCTGAAGCTAGGTCATCGTCCTAGCTGTTGAGATCTATGCTGTTGAGATCTATCCCTTATGTATAGTAGAGTGTTCTCCTAATACCTTAAAGAATTTTAATATGTTCAATAAAAAATTTATGACGTTTAATAATTATGGGTCACTCAAAATTATAGTTATTAGTTTAATAATCTTTAGAGAAGATGATATATAATTTAAGAATACAATATTTGTTTATGGGTTGAAACTCAATTTAATAAGTGTTTCTTAACTCTATTATGAAGAACATGGAGCAGAATTTTAAAATAATGAATGTATTATAAATAATTTTAAAGCTAGATGTATCATGATTAGAGGAAAACATACTCGAGGCAACTTATTTCAAGTTTGTGAAACTGTAAAGAGGAATATGCCTTGCATAAAGAACAAAGAAAATATTGAGAATCCATTGGATATTGTTAAATCCAAAAGGGGTGAAAAAATATGTATACTAAAAAATAAATATAAAAGTGTGATATCAGGAATAATATATCATATAAAGGGTTATGAAGAAGGTTCTTACATTCTAGGACAACAATATCAAAGTTTGAAAATTAAATAAGTCAATAGTAGTAAGGAGAAAAAATATTTATCATGGCACTTTGTTGAAGTTACAAATAATATGAGTGCTCCTAAACTAAAATGGGATTTTAAGTATAAATTAGATGATCAAATTATTTTTTAGTTAAAGGGGGAGTTGATTACCATTACATGAGGGTTGAAGAATAATTCTCAACCTCCATTCATCAAAGGTGTAGATATGTTTGATGAATCACCTATCTTATCTTGTTCTTCATATATTATTGTCAAAGGGGTAGAAAATGAAAACATTAATCTATTTTTGTTCATTCATTTATATATTTACAAAATGTATTTATAAATGGGGGATTATTTTATAAAATATCTATTGACATGTGTTTTACCAAATGGGGGAGAGATATCTTATTTTGGTGGGGCATGTATTTATATAGACTATTTAAATGGAGAAAGCTGTAAGGGAAAAAATGTGGGTGTATCAGACTTTATTAATCATTATAATAGTTTTGGTGAGAATTAATGTAAGAATATTTTATATAAAACTTTTAGAAATAATTTTTTAAAAGTGTAAGAAGTGTTGATTCTATAATAGTATCTCAAGTGGCAGTGGTGTTAAGGGACTTTTCAAGTGGTATAAATGATTGAGAAAAGTTTATTTTTTAATTGATACCAATAGGATAAAAAATGTGAAGATTTAAATGAAATTCACTATTTTAAGGATGACATGGTCTTATTGTTAAATATTCTTTTTTCTTAAACTGAGTTCACTTACATTGGATTAGAATTATTGAATAATTATTCATTACTAAGTTTTTTGAGTTTGAAAGTGATTTATGGTTCTTATTTTCCAACAAAATCTAAAAAGGTAGATTGTTGATCCCAAGATCTATTTTTTGAAGATATTGAGAACCTGAGGAGATTTTTGATACCTGAATAGAAGTTATTGTGATTTGTGATTTAAGAAGAATACTATATCATGTGGTATTTTAATTTTGAATAATAAATGGAGAAAGTTATGTGGATATGTTTATTATGTTATGAAAGTCCTAGTGGGATTATGTAGACACACTCGAGAGGTGGGGGTGATTTAGGTGTGACCAAATTCTTTCACCAAAAACCAATTATTCATTAAGTTATTTTCACCCCTTTGGTATTTTGAAATATTGTGGTTAGTTAGGCCACAACATTTTATTGTTACCCCTTATATAGTAATCCATAACCACATGTAATGCAAAATGAAAATAAGAAATCAACACATAGAATTTTTACAAGGTTTGACACCGATGTGGGAAGCCAAATCCTTACTATGTTAATGTATTGTTGAGATATGTATTCTCCACTATAGTATTTATATCAATTATAATGGGTGGAAAAAGATTATCTAGAAATTGGTTTTTCAATACCACACAAACAGGTTCACAATATTACACATGCAAACCAAGGGTTGCACACCACAAATCCTTTATACTGGAATCCCACTAGCTCTTCCTCAAACTTATTACTATGTATATAAGTCCGTATTAATGCAAAATATGTCATTAAATTTATATAATAGTCTTAATTAATTAACTCAAAGTCTTTGACTATTTATATATCTTTAAGAATGAACCCATGGAACTTTGTCTATGATATTCTTCTCAATTTCTCAGTTCCTCTATAAATAGATTTTTGGATTACTCAAACTCAGATTTATTAGCACTAAAATCTCAAGTATAATAATTTAATATATCTTATTTAACCTTAGATTCATGAAATATTCATTTTTTCTTCTTCTTTATTGACAATATTTGTTCAAAAGTATAGTTTGACTCACTCAACTTATTCTACTTCTTTGATACCCATAATATTATTGATTCAACATAGGTTTAATAGATCTAATTATTCCTCAAGAGACTTATAGAACCTTATACTTTTCCCTATTTTCCTTCTCTACCTTCAAGAGAAATATATATTCTCTTGGTCAACTTAGTCACTCATAATAGCTACACTACAACGACTCCTTCCTTCTTTTATTTCTCTATTGATTTCCTCAATCTATCATAAAACTACATTAATTATATCATTTCATTTCCAATATCCATAAATTTAATACATGGAAGTCATTTTTTTATAGGTGAAAATAATTTTTATAAAATAATCATATTTGGATTCCCATGATTTATTTTTTCAAGTCAAAGGATATTCCAAAAATACCCTAAATTATTACAACTCACATGAATGAATAAATCTATCTTTTATTCTTAAATAGGCTCATGTACCTTTTATAATAAGGTATTATCACTAATTCTTATTCAATAAATTATTATTTACCTAATCATGTAGTACAAATCCCACCAAGGGTCGATCTCTCGAGGATTCCAATCACACACACTTATTTTTCTATTATCACGATTTATAAACTAACTACTATAAAAATAAATGATAAAATAATATAATAGGGTTTTTAAAATGTGTAGTATATTAATATATATAAAATTGAAACAAAAATAAAAAACAAAGAAGTTAATGAATAAGAAATAAGCTGTATCTCTTAGGAGTTCACGGTAATGCTATCATTATTCTTTGAAAATATCAATTCTCAATATTTTATCTAGTGTTAAGATCAACCATATCACTCAATAAACTCAATTTTAATTGTTATTACCCCACACAGACCCTAAACATGTGAGATAATTTCCTTCACATCATCATAATAATGTTACACTAACCCTCTGCATGCAAAATTATAATAACGAAGGAGAGGAGTAATTATAAATGGGAAGAATAAAATAATAGAAGAGAAAATGGGGGTGAAACCTTCACCAAAACCAATTCCAATGATATTGAAATTATTAGAGTAAAATAAAGAAAATATATTAAAGTTAAATGAACTCAAAACATTACTGCTCCCCTAAAAAATAATAAGGGCAAGCTCTCTATTTTAATGGATATTAGAAGGATCACAACGGGGGAAAACAAAAGAGAAAATGAAAATAGAAAGGAGAAATAAAGATAAAACTAAACTAATATATGTTAAATATATATAATAATATTATAATATAATTTCATCCTCTAAATATTATAAAATTTCTACTACAAAATGTCTACTCTTTTTGAAAGGAAGAGGATATCTCAATTTATAAGCATGTGAGGTGAAAATTATGGCTTCAATTCCACCCATTGAAATTTCATGCATGTTTGATCCAATAAATGGAAAAATATTGAAAATTTGTCTTATTTTATTTTTTACCTAAGTCTTTCACGTTCACCCACAAAATTTTAGATTCCTTATCCACATGTATCAAGAGTTATGACTGATTAATTAAAGAAAATATTTATGGGATAGTAGATTCATTGAATTTAAATACACCGAATGAACATGTATTTTTGGACTTAAATTCAGTAAAATAATAAGCATACATAGTTAAGTAAATTTATTGATTATTTGGACCATCCATTTACGAGTTATGATCCCATCATTAAAATTATTTCAAATTGTCCACATATTTTGAGTGTTGATTTGGAATGCATTTTTGACCATTATAAGACATGAAAAATTTATTTCACTAGTTTAATAAAATGTGTGAAATCAATTCTTCTAACATATAGAATAATTTTATCTCAATCCACAAAAATATAAATAATTAATGACAAAAATATTTAGAATAAGCCCGATTCACTAAATCTATATAAATTTTGATTTATGGTAATATTATTCCCATAAAACATTAGATCTAGAAAGGATGGTATCAATAAAAATTTATATATTTTAGTGTATCAATTTTTTGTAAAATTTCATATAAAAATTAGAATCCTATAAAAGTTTATAATAAAAATAATTGTAGTAAACTTAAAAGGGTAAAATATAATTTTCATTGAATTTCCAAATTTAATCCAAAATCACAAATTTCCATTAAAACATCAAATAATGCTCAATGTTAGGAAACTATATTAATTATAATAAAAAATATTCAACAAAAAAAGTTTATAAGCTCCCCTAAACTTAATAATTTTTACTCTTAGGTAAAATATATTTAATATACACTATAAATTCACATAATAAAATCAATAATGAAATAATTTTCATGATTATTTGAAAAATATAAATTTTCACAGCTAATTTATGAAAAAAATTACTTCCATTCTCTTCTCTCACATTTACATTTTTTCAATTTAAAAAATATATCCATGACTCAATCACAACTCATCTCACATATAAATTTATTTCACTCTTCTATCAAGATAAATATAATCTAGAGTTTTTCTCATAATTTGAAAATGAATACATCCCCATAATCTTATAAAAATTATCATTTATCCACACTATGATACATAAAATTATTTTGAATATTGAGCTATTTTTCATGGTTCTTTCTGGTGGATAATGGTTGGTAGGTAAAACATTTAAAAATTTAAGGTAAAAAATATAAGGTTAAAATCTTGTGTACCATTTCATGTATATTTAAGTGAAACCACAAGAAATTACTCACTCAATTACCTTTATAATATCTACACAAAATTCTCTTTTTTTATTGATATGAAATATTATCCAAATAATGAATGCAATGATGGATTTCATCCAAATTCTCTCTTTTTTCAATTCCTTTTGTTTTTTAATTTGTTTTCATGGATTATGAGATGAAATAAAATACAGTGAATGAATTACAATTCATAACTTTGATTTTTTAGTGGTACATTGTTAAGAAACTTAAGCACAATGAAATATTCAATCTCATATCCATTTTTTTCTTATTTTATTTTTGTTTTTTGGAGAAATGGATTTTATGAATGAATCATAATGAATAAAATTGACTCATGATCTTTTATTTACACTAATAAAAATAGTGACACACACCCTACACACTAAACAACTAGTTTTATCCTAAATAACACACAAAAATTCCTTTCCCCAACACTAAAACTTGAAATATCCAAGAAAATATATTAAGATAGAAAAAAGGTAAAGGAAAAATCAAATTATAATGTGGATCAACCTATAAGTAAATTCATAGCTTCCAAGGGTTAAATAAGGTTAGTAGTAAAGGTAGGTATCAAGTTATAATGTTGTTATCCAAAGAAGTTCCTCAATCATAGTAAATGACTTTAATTAACTTGAAGTTTTTGAAAGATAAATTATCAAAAGTTCCAATTTTCATGAAAAATACAAGTTTACCTAAAGAAAGTGTGAGTATTAGAAAAAATATTTCAACAAGATTTAGAATACCTCACTTGATGGGAAAATATTTTTATTTATTATTTCATGGGTATGGATTTAAAAAATTAATCAAACTAATAAAATTGATTGAAAATAAAGTTCAAGGAAAATGTTATCACATAAAAAATAATTTAAAATCCATTATTTAAAAAATCAATAAAACTTTCTCAATATTAATTCAATAGTGAAAAATTATAATGAGTATTTATTTAAGATCAATTTTTCTAATAAGATTAAAAATAAAATGAAAAGAACACAAAAAAGTTCTACGTAGGTTGGAAATCCCCCACACTTAAATTTAACTACCCTTCATCTCAAATCAATAAATATAAAATATAAGGGTATACAAACTAAAGAGAAGGAAAGAAATAATATGATTTTTTTCCAGCGTCAACCTTAAGTTAATCTATTACTTATTACAACTTCAAAACTATAAGAAATTAGAAACAAAACATAAGAACTTTATTGAAACAAAAGTAAATAAAAAGAAAGAGAAAAGGAACTAGGAATAGGTAAAAAACTTGGTGTATACCCCAAAGTGGGTTCTAGGTTTTTACTAACCCTAGTCACATAGTTGTACTACTTTATCCTCAATATAAATATGGATGAGGTGTCTTTGAGATGAACTACCACATATGACTTTTCCTAGTGTTCTTGAGTAGACACCTAGAATAAAAACCCGTAAAGAAAAGAAAAAATGTCGTAACCCCCAAGAGAGAATAAAGAGAGAAATTAAAGTGTATAGGGGTAGGGAAGATAAGGTATAAGGGATTATTTTCAATTATCATGGTGTACTCCTCCATATGATGTTCTATTTGGTTTTTATGAGGTAGTCACATAACCATAGGCTCATTGAGTTGTAATTCTTGAACCACTACTTATGTGTTTCATCTTCCTTAACATACAGGTTTTGATCCATGTGTATTATGTCCAAATTTTTATAAAAGGATAAGAAGAAAAAATAATTAGCTTAAATAATATTGAAAAAAGTAGAATTAATAAATAATTTCTCCCCACCAGGTAGTTAAACTTTAAACTTTATTTCTTTAGGCAAGGCTACATGCAACTCAAATGTAGTTGGTGCATCATCTTCATTATCTTAAAAAGTTAGAGAAAGTTATATAAGTGGTGTTTTTTATTCTTTAAGTATGGGAGGATCACTTGGAATTTTATCTTCTACAAAGTGAGACAAATATTTTTCCAATTCATCATGATATTTTAAAATAACATTAGATAAAAATTATTCTTCTTTAATATCTTATGAAATGGTATAAATAGATTTGAGACTAGTTCCTATATAATTTTATATTCGCAAGGTTATTCAACTAAAAATGTAGGAAAATTTTTCATTTCTTATTCCTTTTCTTTAGCCTCATTTAGATCTTCTAATACCTTCTAAGATGTTTACAGATTTTTTAACTCACTTCTTTAATAATTTTAGTATATTTATCCCTTTGAATATGTAATGATAATTCCATGATAGACTCATCCAATTTTTTAACGATAGTAAAACTATAATAATAATCACCATGATACTTCATTTTGACTAAAGAAGTAGAATAAAAATTATATTCAATGAAATTCTAGGTTTTTAATTTTTCAAATTTATGTTTTTATGTTTTTTATGAAAAATAGTGTGTGTATATAATCTAAATCCCCTAAAAAGATAATAAATTAATTACTTGGGATTGTTTTTTATCCCCAATAAATAAATTATTAATTACCTAAGCATGTAGTATAGTGCAAACCTAGGTTTGATCTCTTGAAGAGGCCACTCCCACACACTGATTTTTCTATTGTCACAATTTATAAACTAACTAATATAAAAATAAATAATAAATTAATAAAATAGGGATTTTAAAATGTATTGGATATTATTTTATATAAAATTAATACACAATGAAAATAATACACAAAGATGTTTGAATAAATAAGATATTGATCTTAGGACTCCATGATGATGATATCATTTTTCTTTAAAAATATCAATTATCAATATTTTATCCCGTGATAATATTGACCCTATCACTAAACACCCTCCTGTTTGAATTGTTAAATACCACACACTAACCCTATACATGAAAAATAATCTCCCTCAAATCACCACCTAAATGTTACACTGACCCTATGCATGCTATATTATGATAATAATTTAACAACTGGGCCCCACTAATAGCATAAAAGATTTAAATTAACATGGCCATTGGGTCCTAGCCCACTAGACACCACCGGTTTACCTATATACACATGGTCTCATCCCTAGGGACCACCCAAGTTCCCAAATGGGTAATCAAACCAATGATTTTCTCCACATGACAACACATGTTCTGTCCAGTGTTCTTTGTCCTCACTCACACACACAATAGATAACATACAAAAAGATCACCCATCCTGATCACTAATTTTGTCTAATATCGAATAGCTATGGAGTTCTAATCAGGTTAGATCCTAAGAAAAAGATGAACCTTGTTGACATGAGTCATATCATTTAGTCATTTAACCCTTTATCATTTTGGGGTGTTACATTCACCCCCCCTTTAGAGCACAACATCCTCCTTGTGGACCATAAATCTCAACCTAAGTAGTTCCTCTACACTTTAAGCTAAGAACCTCCCTCTGATACCAATGTAACAATGGGGCCCTACTAACAACACAAACACCCTGGATTAACATAGCTCTCAAGTCTTGGACCACTAGGCACCACTAGTTTCCCCACAGACAAGTGGTCCCCTCCCTGGGGTCCACCCACATTCCCAAATGGTTCATAAAAAAAATGATTTCCCCCACATACCAACACATGTTCTTTCCAATTCAATTTGTCCTCACTAGCAAACACCCTAGTAATCTTCCTAGAATGCCAACCATATCGATCACTCCTGTAGGCTAAGCATGATTAACTATAGAGTTCTAATTAGGTTGGATCCCAAAATAAAGGTTCAACTTGTTGACATGATTCATATCATCTAGCCATTTAACTCTTTATCATTCTAGGGTGTTACAAATAAAGTATAATAATAATCATTAATGGGAATAATAACACAATAATATAGAAATCATGGTGAAACCTTCACAAAAAAAGGTTTCAATACTATTAAAATTCTTATAATAAAATAAATAAAATGTATTGAAGTTAAATGAAATCAAAGCATCTCCACTCCCCCCCTCGAACAACAATAAAGGTTAGTTCACTATTTTCATGGATATTATAAGGAGCATGGTTGGAGAAAACAAAATAGAAAATAAAAAGATAAGGGAGAAAGGAAGAGAAAACTAAAATAATATATATTGAAAATATATAACAATATTACAAAATAATTACACCCTAAAAATATTTTAAAATGGATATTATAAAATTTCTATTATATTTTTAATGGAAGAGGAGGTCTTAATCTATATATATGAGAGGTGAAAATTTTGGTTTAAATACCATCCTTAAAAATTTATTGTGTGGTTGAACCAATAAATAATAGAATTTTGAAAATTTATCTTCTGTGAATTTTTCCTTATGTCTTACAGGTTCAGCTGAAAAATTTCAAATTCATTAACCCCATGTAGTAAGAGTTATGATTAATTCATTAGTTAAAAATATTTCTAGGCCGACCGATTCATTGAATTCCAATGAATTTAATTTCCATATATTTTTATCCTTGAAGACGGAAAAATATTGAGAAACCATATTGAAGTAAATTTATCCTAGGCCTATTCTATATCTCCTTGTAAAATTAAAACATATTTGTACTATCCATTTATGATATATGATCCCAACATTAAAATCATTTCAAACCATTCACATATATTAAATACTGATTGAAACATATTTTTGAACATCATTAGATATGAAACAAATGGTTTCTCAGTTTGATAAAATGTGTGAAATCAATACTTCTAGGAAAAAGTTTAACTCAATACACACATAAATAAAGAATTTATGACCAAAATAATTTGTTAAGTCCCGATCAATAAAATCTATATCGATGTTGATTTCATGGTCATATTGTTCCCATAAAAATTTAAATCCAGCTGGGATAGTCTTAATGAAAAATGTATATATTTTAGTGTATCAAATTTGTATAAAATTTAATATTAAAATTATAATCATAGAAAATTTTAGAATTAAATAACTGGAGTAAACTTAAAAGGGTAAAAAGGGTTTTCATTGAATTTCCAAATTCAAGCCAAAATAATTTTTTTTAATTAAAACATAAAATAATGACCAATGTTGGGAAATTTTATTAATTATAATAAAAAAACATATTAATTTTTTTAGCACACTCATTCCTAAAACCCAACTCACAATATTTCCATCAAAACATTCTTCCATGGTTGTATAAAATTAACTTCAATAATAGTTGGGTTTCTTATTTATAGATTTCAAACATATGTATTTATTGAGAAACATCTATTTAAATAACATATTTTATCACTTAAAGAAAAACCCTTATAATATTATTCCTTATTATGCTTGAATCAGAAATAATTTGTGTTTTTAATCCCTGAGAATAATTATCATGCATCAACTGATTTATTTTTCATTTCTAGATTCACTGAAATATAGATGTCTTTACATTTTAAGATTGGGTAAATTCTAAGCCTTCCATATTCAGTTGATATCATTTATCATATTTATAAAGATAAATAACACACACAATTATCTAGGTTCTCATTTATATAAACTTTAAATAACAACCCAATATTTTAATCAACTTCATTTTCATTATTCTTGAAAAACCCATGAAGTTTCCTTTTTCTTTATCAATAATCTCACCTGCTTGATCTTCTAATTCTTGTTTATATCAAGATTGAATAATGGATAAAAATAGCTTCATGATGTTTGTAACTTTAATTCACAACACAAGCATAATAAAATATTATTTTCATTAGAATTAGTAATTTCAAAAACACCAAATTTCATACTTTAAAAAGTATCTTAATTTCACTTTATTTGATATTCTTATTCACCCCTTGAATACAAGCTTCTCAAAAATTTTATTGGTCATGAATAAAAACCCCTTCTTGGTGTTTGTGATGTTTATAACTATGAATAATATATTTGGAATAATTAAATTTAATTTTATTCTTCAAATATTAAAGTTATAAAACTCACATTTTTTATATTTCAACACTCTAAAATTTTTTCTAAGTGTTGAAGTCATATAGAGTGACACATAACTTATTTTGTAAGTATTTATAAGTCATATAAAGAAAAAAATATCTACTTCTTAATCCTTTTATTCCTTTGTTAAATTTTGGACCAATTGATATTTTATATGACTTGTGAAGTATTATAGATATTTTGAGAAGTATTATCATATGGAATGAAATGAAGTCTTACAATTTTCATATGAAGTTATACAAAGTAATAATTTCTTCAATTTTATAAAAATATAGAAGTTTTATGCAATTAAAAGGTAAATTTATACATTATTTTTTATAAAGTCATATGAAATGACTTGAATTCTTACTATACTCTTATCAAGTCTTACAAAATCTAAAAAATCCTACAAAACCCATCATAAGTTATATTAAATCTACAATACTTGGTCAAATTTCTGTTATGAACTACCAAAGTCATATTATTTATATACTTAGTCAAATTCCAGTTTGAAATCCAATGCATTTAATTTATTAAATAAATTCAAAACAACTTCTAATGATTCCAAGGCTTCTCCAAACTTCATCCAAGGCATTTTACACTAATTTCAGTGGCCTTAAACCTCAAAGTAATATAGGATGGTTTCTCTACATCCTTATTATAAATTTTCCTTTTAAAATAATATATCTTCAATATAATCATGTTATAGATCCTCCTTAAACTTATTTAAGATATTTTAGACAACACTCACCACTTTAGTACATGTCTTAGACTTTACGACCAGCTCTTCAATCACCAAATGTGATGGGTTGCTCACTAAGAAAAAAGATTCATTATCCTTTACCTGAATACATGGGAAAACTCTTAATTTTATTTTTAAACATGATACAAACACTCATTTTAATGTTCTATTTTATCCAACACTTCATTATTTAATACACATTGAATTACTTCATGTTAAAAAAAATACAATTGAAGATTCTTTAAATCCATGGGAAATGAATTCTATATTTTCTTCTAATGCATAAATTATATTCAATATCACAAAAAACAATGTATAATATGTTAGGAGAATGATTTGGGGAAGTTTATAGGAGTTTGGAATAAGTCTGGAGGGAGAAATCTATAATTTCTATGGAGTTGAGAAAATTCAAACTAAAAAATGGTAAAGTCCAAATTTTATAAGGTTTACCCTATATAGAAGAATAATATAAATAGAAAATGAATAAATCTATATGATGGTCCTTGGATTTCTTAAGGCATCTCATAAACTTTATAAGGTGATCATTTATCTTCATAAGGTGAATTTTAGAGTTTGTAATGTGAATTTCAGGTTTCATAAGGTAAATATTAAAGTTCGTAAAATTGGTTTTTAGAATTTTTAAGGAGAGTCTATACTTTTCAAGGTTTTCCATTGAAATTCATAAATTTCATTACTTTGTGAAATATTTTAGAAGATTAAATACTTCATAAAGTTAATTTTTTATAATTCATAAGTTTGAGATAAGTCTTTTTAAAGTTGTTCCAGGTGAGAAATATGGAAAAATAATCTTTATAAGGTTCATTCTTAGACTTTTAAAGGTTATCCAATGATATTAATATGGTTATTTACTACCTTCGCAAGGATAATTTTAGAAATAAAGGGAATTAATAAGGTTGGACACAATACTTCATAAGGTTGTCTATAAAAGTTCATAAGGTTAACTACAGGGAGATTTATAATATTACTTTATAAAAAATTAGTAGACTAACTTCATAAGGTTGAGAAAAATTGTAAGGTTACTTAAATATTATCAAGGTTACTTATAACTTCATAATGTTCTTAAAACTTTGATATTGATGAAAAATAAAAAGACTAATATTTCAAAAATATTAAATATTATGAATAATGAAAGAACTTTAGATGATTCTTAAGCTGTGCATGAATTGATTAAACATCACAAAGATAGTTTGTGATTCAAGAAAAATGGAGAATATGGTTCACATCAGGCTAGATGTAGTTGTGACATAAAGGAAGAAAAAGGAATTTATAGTTGAGGATAACTGTTTGTACATATCGAAATATATAATATAATGTCATGTGTTTTACTTAGACATAACCAATGACTAAAAACAAAATAAGAAGAATATTGTGGGAAAAGAAGGAGAATAATTTTATAAGAATTTAAGGGAAATTTTGTATTTCAATTTGAATTTTAAATTCAAATTCAAAAAATATGATGTTACTACTATGCAATATATATCTGCACATGGTCTTACATGGAAGGAAATATGATTTTTTTGTATTGTATCGAGAAGAATACTTGAAATAGAGAAATGTATAATAATAAAAATACTTATTCTAGATATATATATATAGTGAAAGAGTGTGTGTAATGTTATGTGCACACAAGATATAAAAGACTTACAGTATTGAAAGTAGAATAAGAATAAGAGAAAGACCTATATAGTGAAGTGTGCACAAGAAGAAGAATAAGGTTCACACATATTCCTTTCAAAGAAGAATTATAGGAGAAATTTATATTTTTATGAGACAATTATTAGTGAAGGATAATATTTGAACTAATAGATTACAAGAAAATAATATATTTTTTTAGGTAGATTTCCAGGAGATAAAGATGCTAATTTAATTGTATACATGAGTTCATGGATAAAACCTACTCGTTGTAATCCACAATAGTGATTCACAGGGGTTTTATTGTCTCAGGTGTGTATCGATTATTCCAAGTATTAACAAATCATTTTTTGTAGTGAATCTTGTACACCAAGTTTCCTTGTTTATTACTTTAATTAGTGTGTGTGAGTTAATTAGTGATATTTCTCACTCTAAAAAACAATGAAGGTTCTTTTTTAATGAAATAATAAAAAAGAAAAATGATCCATTATTCACCAATTCACCCCATCTCAATGAACCTATATAATTATTAGGATAAATCAGCAATATTATTAAAGGAATCATATCATACAATTATTATAACACCTTATGATTAATCATTGGCAGTTATATGTTAAGAGTTAATGTTCTGATCTCTTCCACACTAGTTATCATCAATTGAGATGTTTCATGAGATGAAACACATGGGAGAAGAAATGGTATATTTTTATAAACAATAGAATATAAATTATTTACAATAGAAATGTTTTAACATTGGGTTTTAATAACCGACATCAAAATTATAACATGGCTATTTTTAATGTTGGTTATTGAAATAACTGGCATAAAAAATAATCTAGAAAACATTTTTCACATCAGTTATTTATATAAACAATGTGGAAAAAATATTTTTAACATTGATTATTTCAATAATCGATGTTAATTTTTTTTGTAAATAATTTTATTGTTAGTTATTTCAATAACTGATGTTAAAAATCAAACCCAGATACAAGAATTTATTTTTTCACATCACACTAATATAATATAGCCTTCCCACCTATTAATTCTCCCCATTATACATGAAAATTTAAATTTTTTTACATCACACTAAAATTTTAATTCCTACCTACAAATATATCACTACAGACAATCATTCCACCCCTCCATTCTCTTAATTTCGTTTCTCCCCGTCAAACTTTTGTTTATCCCTCTCAAACATTCATTTATCTGATGATTATTCATTCTTATATTTAAAATCAAGACTAAATATTCATTTTGGGGATAAAAACCATGGAATTAGTGGGGAAAATAGTGAATAAATATATTTCAACATTGTTATTTATCAAGGAACGTGTCATAAAGGTAAGATCCCTTGAACGATTTCATTAATTATCATTTAATTTTTTATGATATTTTAATAAGTATTTATTGATTATTACCATTATATCTTTGAATAATCATTATTTTTTTCATATCTATAATTTTAAACTACTTATTTTATCATGTGAAACTATAGTTTATCTTGTTGATTCTCTAAAACAACTATGTTTTAGGTTTTATGGTGTTAAACTTTTTTTCTTCAAAATATATTATTCACATAACTTTTTAAAAAATCGATGTGAAAAATGATATTTCACATTGGTTTTCAAAAAACCGATGTGAAAAATAATATTTCACCTTGGTTTTTAGAAAACTAATGTGAAAAATAGGTTTTTACGTCGGTTTTTAAAGAAATCAATGTTAAAGATCATTTTTCACATTGCTTTTGAAACAACCAATGTGAAAAATCATAAAAAATAACATTTTTGACATTAGTTATTAAAACCAATGTTAAAAATATATTTACTATGTCACTTTCAAAGACATTGCTTAAAAAAATGATGCTAAAACATTGGAAAACCGATGTAAAACACTATTTTTGTACTAGTAGAAAAGTGAATGAATGAAAAAATCATTACTATCACATTATGTAATATATGAGTAAATTATTAAGAGGGATTTGGAGTCTCCTGATACCTATATAAAGTAAGTAGTGGCCATTGCGGTAGGTAGTTCAAACTCACCCTAGCCTCCTTTTAAATATTTCACTCTCTCCTAAGCTCTCTTAATCATCTTTTATTAACTTCTAAGAGATATTATCTTATTCTAGATGTGAGAAGGATCTCGTTTAAGTATTGGGTGATTTGGCCCACTATAGGAAAATTTATATCTAGCGATGGTCATATAGTGGTGGTTTCAAAAACTGAATGCTAAACATTGATTTATTCCCTTTTTAGTGGTGATTTTCAAGATCATTTCCAAATCATTTATGTAACGCCCTAAGTTTTTAAAAGATAAAACCATGTTCGATAGCATATGAGATCACAACTCTGAACCCAAAAAAAGAATGATTATTTAAATATGACTGTTTTAACATAGCTATTAAATTTGCAGATATGAATAGAATTAACTACATTATAAAAAATATCCATAAATTTATTACTCAAAATAAATATAATTATAAATTCTAAATAAATAATCACTGAATTTTTAGTAATGTTATTTTCTTCTTCAAAAATACATTTTCTTCAAAAAATATATTTATTTATTTTTTGTAAAAAATATATAATTAATTTATAGAACATTTAGAAAATTTACTTTAAAAAATTTACATCATTTTTTAAATCATCATATCAAAATTAAATTAGGGTAATTTTTTTATTTTTCATAAAATATTTATTTTTTAGTGAATAGTTAAAAATACCGATTTTTTGTACAACTGTCATTTTTTTTGATAAATTAAATAATATAAAAATACCAATATTATATTAATTTTAATTGAAATTAACACAATTATTATCTAGTTATATTTAATACAATTATTTACATTTAAATCATCATTATACCATATTTTAGTATAAGTTTATTTTTAGGCTTGAAAACACATTTTTCTTAAATCTATTTTAAAATGCATAATGTTTCTACTTTTTAATTAATTAAAAACAACCCCTAATGGGGAATGATTTAAATTAAATTTATGGATAATATTTCTATCATTATGAATTGAAATTAAAACATTTAAGATTACTAGTTATAGAGTTAAATTAAAATCATCTTTTACTTGAAAATGCATTTTTCAGAAAAACCGCTTTCCATCGCGCTTACATGTTTTATTTTAATTTAAATTATTACACCCATGTGAATTGATTTGGATAAAATTTATTACATATTTTGAATAATCATGATTAATATTAGGTAATTATTTAAAATTAATTTTTAAAAAATATTAAAAGTAATTATAATAAATATTTTTTACCTTGATAAAATGAAAATAGATTAATTAAGTGTAAAAATAATTAAACAAGGACTAGAAAAAAAGTAACCCAAATAGTATGAATATTTTTATTTTAATTTATGTAATAAGAAATTTTAGTCAATAAATTAATTTTTGATGAATTAATTAATTTTAAAAATAAATTATATTTTAATAAAATAATACTATTAAGTAATTTTTATTAAATTTAAATGATAATATAATTTTCATGAAGTTAAATTTAATTGTTATAATGGTTTGAAAACTATTGGTAACAAGAAAACTAACATTTATTAATTAATATCAATTAATTTTTTTTAAAAGTGAAAATTAACATATTTATAAAATTATTTTGATAAAATAAATATCATTTTTTGAATCACCACATTGAAATTATTCAATAGTAAGTTTTTTTTGTAATTTTCTGAGACAGTTGAAATTTTGGGTAAAAATTAAATACAGTATAAATATACACTGTATATTATGACATCATAATGAACCAAACATGATGTAATAAATGCTATAAAGGGTATAAATGACCCAATATATCTTTCCCATTTAAAATAATGTGTTTTTTATGTTATTTTATTAATTTTATAAATTCTTTAGGAATCCTCCAAAACCTATATTATATTTTAATGTTTTGAAATCAATTCTTTATAAAAATGACTCACTTCCACATAAATAAGGATAATATCTTAATTAGTTATTCCCTTTTAATTATAAAATAATGAAAAAATTCCTCTCTTTCAGAAACCATGGGAAAAAACCACATAAAGGTTTGTGGTTTTGATTATATTATTGCGTAGAGTTAAAAACCTAAGTTTGGGAAATAATAAAAAATCCCCTATTTTTCCTATTTAAACCCACATAAATATCCCATTAATATTCACTCAAAAACCTTGGATAATTTATTTTATTATACATACTATATCTAGAGTCCTCTCAAGGTTCTCTTAAGCTCTCAAGAAGCTCCTCCCAAGCTTTTAGAATCACCCTCTCAAGGTAAGGGACCTCTCTCTCTTCTTTTACATTCAAGCACCTTATTTGTGTTTAACCTTTTAAATAACAATTGATTTTATTTTCATGACTTTATAAATGTTAAATTATTTTTCCTTTTATGTTCTTATAATGATATATCATTTATACCCTCTTGTTATAACCATTACCTAAGTCATTACTATGCCAAAATTTATTAAGGGATTTCCCACTCTTCTTTTCTATTCAAGAACCTTATTTGTATTTAGTATTTTGATTATCAATTTATTATGTTTTCATGCCTTTATAACTATAAATTTACTATCCAATTTATTTCCTACCAATTATATATAACTTATCCCCTCTCATTTTATCATTTACCCAAGCCATTACTATGATGAAATTTAGTAAGGGGCCTCTCTCTCTTCTTTTCAATTCAAAAACCTTCTTTGTATTTAGACTTTTTAATCTAAATTGTTTATGTTGTAATGAATTTATAAATATCCCTATAATTTAAAATTTATTTCCTAATAATTAGATATCATTTATCCCATCTCATTATAATATTTACCTAATCCATTACAATGTCAAAATTTAGTAAGAGATCCTCTCTTTCTTTTTTCTATTCAAGCACCTAATTTATATAATGAATTTTTTTTTCAAATTACTATTGACGAGATATTATTTTACCCATCCCTATTAATGAAATTATTATTTCCAAGTGATGAGTGATCTCTTTCACTCTCATTAATCCCTTCTATGATTCATAATGTACCCCCATTATGCTGTCGAAATTATCCTGCGATTTTTCCATGGAAAGTTTTTCTTCAAGAACCCTCCTTGTATTATGCCTATAGATTCCCAATTTTTCATGTTGGATTATGCTATTACATATCACTCATACTGTAACTTTAAATTCCAAGTTAGGATATACCACTTTCACTCTCATTTAACCATATTATGAATCTTTAAGTACCGCCGTTATGCTACCGGAATGTCACTACAATTTTCCAAGACAAACATTTGTGTGGTGTATACTCGTACCCATTTACACTCAAGGTTATTAAACTAGTTATGTATAAAATTCATTGATTGGGTAATTCCATGTATTTAACCCACAATCCTTAATCTTGGGATTAAATGTGATGAAATATGTTCTTATGTTATGTGATCTATGTGGCACACTTATTCATGTACATGATATGATTATGATGGGTGTTCTGAGATAACACTCAAATGCATTGGATAATGTTTTAGTATCATGATACACCATGAATGGTGCATGATAGGTTATTGTAAAAACATTATGTTATTATTTCTTGGTGGTTAACCTTGACTTATATTTATTATGTCATGTTTAAAGTTGTTTCCACATTCCAATGTTGCCTTTATGTTATCATGATATATCATGACTAATTTTTCATGTTTATGATTAACACCCATTTTATGTAACATTGAAATACCTATTGTCTAACATGTGATTTTTTATTCATGTTCTGATTTATTTATTCTCTTACTATGCTTTATAACTCAACCATTTCTTATGTATGTCCCTAGGTTATCCCTTGTGGTTTGAAGACTTATAAAATTTTATAAGGATGTTAAGAAAGTATTTAATATTTATTTTTGTATCCATGTATCAAGTTTTTATGTTATGTACCTAATCACCCAAATACACTATGATTATTGATCTTATAGGTTGTATTAAGTTTATTCTTATATAATAAATCATGAATTAATGTGTAATAAAGACAAGGGTTGTCATAATTTATTTAATGTATTTTTTTATGAAAAATGACACTAAGAATTTTTTTAAAAACCCTTTTAAAATAAACCATGATACCCCCAAGGATATAGATTTGGCCTCAACATTCCTTACACCATCAATACCCTACACGTAGTCTGTGATCCTCCTCCGGCATCAGCTACTTGTCTTCCATAACTTCCCTCTCCTCATTGACCATTCACCCATCACCCTACTCAATTGTGCCCTACACCATCCACCCATCACCATGATCCACTAGGATCCCTAAGATGTCCTCCATCATCATGCTCAACTACAATACATAAACCATTTGCGCTCTTAATTTCTCACTGACTTCCACCGGTAGTCTCTGATATTTTCACTATCTATATTTCCATAATTTATTCCATATATTATTGTGTTCTTATTTTATTACTATTGATTATGTTTTTTCATATTATTAAACTTAATCAATACTATTTCAATAAAAAAGTTTCTTTTAATTTGATTAGTCTTTGTATGGTTTTTGATGCTAAAATATTTTGATCAATGTTATTTTTATCTCTTTTTGAGATATTTTTTACAATCCTTTTATAAAAACCAATTTACATATGGGATATACACTTTATAATATACTAATATAGGAAAAAAATATTTTTTTTTTCAGTTGTGATGACAAAAAACTATTGATTTTGTTCAATCACAACTCAATTATTCACCTAGGTTCTCTAATACCCAACAATAATTTTTATATCCCAAAACCAAAAATGATTTTTCATATCACTTAATGACCTCTTTTGATATGGTAAAAAATCAATTATATTTTTAACCAAAATATAAATGTATGTACCTATATAATTAATTCTATTTAATATATCTAAAATCAAAAAAATACCCTAAATGAAATTTATTATAACTTAACACCATCCAATATTTTTGGGGATTAATATGTCATGTGTATGGTATATTGTGTATGATATTTTTCATATGATAGACCGGAATTTCCTTTGAAACATCCGGAGTCATTCTAACTTCATATATAAGAAATTAATGTTTAAAAATTTATTATACCATTCCCATTACTAATGCTACCAAATAATTGAATAACATATGTTCGAGGTTGATTCACATGAAAGACTCATAACCACATTATAATTTATTTTTATAATTATTAAATTAAAACTACCTTATTTGGTATATTTTATATTAAAATTTAATCATGATATGTTTTTTAATAAGGAATAATGTTTAACTATAATTTATAACTACTATAGTTTCTAATTTATATGAATTATCTTGATAATAATTAGAAAATAATATAAAGATGTAAAGGGAGGTGAACATGAGACTTTTGGATTTAAAATGTATTTTTATTCATGGATGGATGTTTTGTAAAGTGTTCAGGTTTATAGTCATAATTTTTACCCTTTGTTTGATTTTTTTTTATTTTTATAATCATAATTTATACACTTTAATATGTTTTTTCATCCATAAATGGATTGTTTGGGTATTGGGTATAGGGAAATATTATTATTTTAAATAAAATATATTATTTTATTCTTATAAATTTATGTAACTTTATTTTTTATTTGAAAGTGTAGATGATCAATTATGTATGTATAATATTTATATTACATTACCTTATAACAAATCATATCATGTTAAGGGTTTAGATATGTGTTTCGATTTTGTGATTGCAAATTGATTCATGGATAGAAAATATAGCATCCCTCTTTTTTAATACATAACTTTTCTTACATTTTACAAAGAGAGGATCTTTAAAGTCTAGTGTCTTGGAAATCAGGATCATAATACATGAAAACAACATAAACATTCTTCTAAACCACTTGTAAGGTATATTCATTGTTCATAATAAGCTCATTACAACATCTCATAACCTGGGAGCATACATCAAAGGAAAGGGTGAGCAGAAGGCTGAGTAAGGAAAACAAGAGAAACATTTTACATGTGAACTTGAAATACATCAATAAAGTCATGATAAATAACTTTAAGGCATGATAAAGATATCATGAGGCATATCATAATAAAAATAACATGTTTCATAAATTGAAGATATGGATAAAACATTTAACTTAGAAAATAATTTCCATATCACCAAGGTCTATCCCCAAGGTGTCATTAAAAAAATTACCAAGGTTATTCACCAATGTATCGTTACAATGGTCATCTCTAGAGATTAAGTCTTTACCCAATGCATTGGATTTCTATTAGGGTGAAACCTTAATTTGTCTTTATTATCATGTGAGACACATATATCATTATAAAAATTTCATAAATAAACCATATATCATAAAAGAAATGGGGTTCATTTCATAATCATAACGTTTTAAAAACTGCTTTAAAGACATGATCTTTATGTCACTTTAAACCCACGGAAAAGGAAAGCAGGTTTCATGTATGTAAATCCCAGAATTAAAATAGAAAATTTTGATATATATGTGAATACCCTTATAGAAGATATGTATTTGAGTATTCACTTAATAAAATAAAATAATTTGAGAAAAAGAAAAAGACATTTTGAGATAAAAAATTCTGCAGCATAACAGCTATGTTACAGGGTTTTTAAAAAACATTGAAAAGAGAGGGGACATGGGTCACCCACTCATAAATGATCTATAAAATGGTAGGGGGACAGAATATAAAGGATTTAAGAACATGGTAATGAAATTTGAAAGATATACCATATGAAATGAAGAAATTGAAAGGAAGACAAAAATAAGATTTCTCTTATGAAAATTCGGCAGCCTAACGGCGTTGCATAAAACTTCAAAAAAATGAATTGATGAGAACAAATAGGGTATCTAATCATATTAAAATAAAAAGGAATGTATGATAGATATATAAGATCATAACCCAACATAAGAAAATGAACTTTAAATAAATGACATGAAAATAGAACTTGAAAAATGAGAAGGGTGGAAGAATCCCTCACAAAAATTCGGCAGCCTAACGACGCCACATAAACAATCATAAAACGAAATGATGAGAGTAAGAGGGGATCTCTAATAATATTATCAAGAAAAGTGAAGTAATATGAATATAAAATAACATCCCCCAACATAAGAAAATGGGGCTTAAATGGAATGACATATAAAAGAGTACTTGAAAAGAAAGAGAGAGGTAGAATCCCTTACCTTAAAACGTAACTCTTAAAACTCAAAAGTCTGGAAATTGAGGGCTTGGGGGCACCTTGGGAGGACTAATTGGGAGGTAAAGAGACCATAATTTCTTTGGGAAGGATTTGGAAATGAAATGAATGAGGGAAAGACTTGGTATTTATAGGAGAATTGAGGGGACAAAGCATTAATTGCCAAGGGACACCTCATCACTGGTATTGGAAACACCATGGGCTTGCTCGTGGTATTTTCCCATGGTATTGGCCACTTGGGAAACCTCATACCTTATATTACTATTCATAAGTCTACCGGAATTATTTCATAATTATTACATCCTTAATGATGTCATTAAGCACCCGAAACTCAAAAACTGTATTTTCACTATTCATTGAAAATTCAACTTTCTCAGAAAAATCCTAAAATTTCACCTTAAACAAATATCGATGCTCTGATTTCAAAAATGAACTCCATTTTATGAAAATAAATTTCTAAATTTTTTTAATTTAATTTTTATATAAAACACTATTCACTGAAAATTCAACTGTTTTAGAAAAATCCCAAAAATTCACCTTAACCTAATATCAATGCTCTGAATTCAAAAAATGAACTCCATTTTATAAAAATAATTTTCTAAATATTTTTAATTTAATTTTAAAATAAAAAACACTATTCACTCGAAAAAACTAATACTTAAACAAAACTTTATGGAACAGTTATTTACCTATTTTATTGAATCAAATTACTTAATCAAGGTGCCTAGATTATATTCGTACTTTCTTAAGTGAGGTTACTTAATACGTTTGATCACATTACTAATCATAAGGGTAAAATTACTATTCATAATTTACTATTAATCAAAAATTAAGTTGATCTTATTAGAATCTAAATTTATTACTGAACATAACTGTAGAAGCCCATTTTTTGAAAATCATTACACATTATTAATTATTTAAGGTTTACATAAATATTTTTAAAATATCCTTTTTCTAAAATTCATCAATAATATGCATACTATATTTATCCAAACATTTGAAAATTCACAAACTTCACCCTAAGAAGAAATCAAATTTTTTTATTTAAATCAAAGGATTACACAAGGCAGTTACGGTCTCGTTACATAGCCCCTTACGACACCAGAATATGACCTAAGAGTAAGGTGTTCTAGGGTGATAGAATCTTGGGGTGGCTCGACCAACATTTCCCGAGTAGTGATTTCTATCAGCTTGAACTTCTCGAGAAGGTGATTCTGTTCCAGCTTCATATGACGAAGTTCGGCTTGGGTTTGGTCCATATCAAAGCCCAAAGGTGCTTCCTCCTTCCTGAGTTCCGTCAGATTGGCTTCAATCGGCCCGATACTACTATATGGGGCCATAAAAACTTCTTTCTATATTAATTAACCAAGATCACTTGTATTTGTAGATAAAAATCGCAACATTTAGTTTCCAACGGTCATACTGACCAACGGTCATATAACAGTTGAAACCCAATGGCCCCATTCTAATTATACCCATTTTATTAAATGAAATAGTTTTGTTGAGTATAAAATAAAATAAAACATAGAGTTAGGAAACAAAATTTATTCAAAATTTCAGGTCGTTACATTCTTCCCCCCTTAAGAAATCGCGCCCTCACAATTTTAAAATTGGGCTTGGAAATTTCGTTGAAATTCCCACATTGGAAAAAGAGTCAGTAAAATTATTACTTTAAAAGAAAGAAAGGGAAGTAAAAAGGTTACCCAAGTTAACCCATACTAGGATTCCATTTAGTAAAACATGGATATCGAAGAGAAAACAAAGGGTCATGTTCTGATAAAGAGTGATAGAAAACATGATTAAGAGAAAATTAACCATAAGAAGATCACAAACTTAAGATGTGTTAAACTGTCTTTGATTACCCAGTAGGAAATGTAAACCAACAACGTTTTAATTTTACGTTCCTTTTCATAATTTGGAGGAATTCATTTACTATATAGAATTAAAACATAAGGAAATATACTTACCTTCAAGTAGAGTTTCATGACTTAATAAGTTTCTACCAAGAATAATATTTTCTCCAAATAATGAGCATTCAAAAAGGCTTGGTCTCATCAAAATCTCAAGAATCATCTTCTAGAGAATCACATAATCAACAAAAGAAGAACTATATTTTTCCCTTGTCTTTAGTCATCAACTAAAACTAAAAAGTTTAGTACGAGATTATATAATCCCCCAAAAGGATAATCCTTTATAAAAAAACTACTATTAATCTCCAAAATTCAAAAAAAGTAACCAAAGTTCTAGAAAGACCATTCAATACACAATCATCCTTAAAATTATTCAGAATAATCCAAACTAATATTGGAACCCAAAACTTAGAAGGATTTAATCACATAGTCTTCCTCAATAAATCTTAACATTTATCTCCAAATATCATTGACTACTATTAAAGTCTCATACTAAAGTTTAATTAACTTATTCACCTATTCTCTATGCTAGGTTCATGATTTTCTAGAAATCACCCAAATCACCATATGAACACAATAAATACATAAATTCTTATAAAAAAAAATTCAACCATTCCTCTTAAATTTAAATTATATAGTATTTTATTTCCCTTAGGCATATAGTACTCTAAAAGAGAAAACATCATCCAAAATAAACTTTATCATTTAATCACCAAATAATTTTCCTATACAAAGGATATCCATTTGATAAAACATAAGTTTCCAAAATCAACTTATTCTTGATATATAAAAAATAGCAGGTGCATTAGTCAGTCCGAATGGCATAACAACAAACTCATAATGCTCATATCTTGATAAAAAGGCGGTTTTTAGAATATCATCATTCTTCACCCTCAATTGATGATAACCAGAACAAAGATCAAACTTAGAGAAGAATTGAGCCCCACAAAGTTGGTCAAATAAGTCATAAATTCTTGGAAGAGAATATTTGTTCTTCACTGTGATCCCATTCAGCTCCCTATAATCAATACATAGCTGCATCAATCCATCCTTCTTTTTCATAAAGAGAACTGGTTCTCCCCAAGGAGACACACTTGGTCGGATAAACCCATTACCCAAAAGATCTTGGATTTTTTTCTTTAATTCATATAGCTCCAAATTTTCTATCTTATAGCGGGTCTTTGACATCAGATGAGATCCAGGTATGAGTTCAATGGAGAACTCTACCTCTTTTTCTGAGGGAAGGTCTGGGTAACCCCTCAGGAAATACGTCAACGTATTCCTAGATGATGGGGACATTTTCTAAATGAATAAATCCTTCATGAAAAACTTATTTCATTTATGAATCTTTTAACTAAAAAGAATTTTATGTCTTAAAACTCCATGCTTAGAAAATTACATTTTTCTATAATTCCTTCATAATGATTCATAAAAAGATTGCGATTAACCAAATATATCCCCTGGGAGTGTCATAACCAAGAGTGCAGCAAGGCCTGTTGTCGTGTACTAGTTCCCGTTTGAGTCTAGATCAAAGCGGTGTTTTCGGGTTTTACCCCTATGTACATCTATACTAGAGCCACCTCTACCTGCTTGTATCCTGACAAGGATGTACTTTCTTGATAAACCACTTACTCAATACTCACCAAAATACCAGGAAGATTTACTATATTTAAACTTTTCTATAGGGTTCTTCCTAAAGTTTTCATATTCTAATTTACATAAATAACTAAACTATCCTTTGATACCAATTGTAGCATCCCGCCTTTTTAATACATAACTTTTCATTACATTTTACAAAGAGAGGATCTTTAAAGTCTAGTGTCTTGGAAATCAGGATCATTATACATGAAAACAATATAAACATTATTCTAAACCACTTGTAAGGATTCTTCATTGTTCATCCTAAGTTCATTACAACATCTCATAACTTGGGAGCATACATCAAAGGAAAAGGTGAGAAGAAGGCCAAGTAAGGAAAACAAGAGAAACATTTTACATGTGAACTTGAGATACATCAATAAAGTCATGATAAATATCTTTAAGGCATGAGAAAGAGATCATGAGGCATATCATAATAAAAATAACATGTTTCAAAACTTGAAGATGTGGATACAAAATTTAACTTAGATAATCATTTCCGTATCACCAAGGTCCATCCCCAAGGTGTCATTAAAAAAATTACCAAGGTTATTCACCAAGGTATCGCTAAAATGGTCATCTCTAGAGATTGAGTATTTACCCAATTAATTGGAGAGCTATCAGGGAGAACCATTAATTTTTATTTATTATCATTTGAGACACATATATCATCATAAAAATTTCATAAATAACCCATATATCATAAAAGAAATGGGTTTCATTTCATAATCATAACGTTTTAAAAACTGCTTTAAAGACATGATATTTATGTCACTTTAAACCCACAGAAAAGGAAAGCAGGTTTCATGTATGTAAATCCCAAAATTAAAATAGAAATTTTTGATATATATGTGAATACCCATGTAGAAGAAATTTATTTGAGTATTCACTTAATAAAATAAAAATTATTTGAGAAAAAGAGAAAGACATTTTGAGATGAAAAATTCTGTAGTATAACGGCTATGTTACAGGGTTTTTAGAAAACATTGAAAAGAGAGGGGACATGGGTCACCCACTCATAAATGATCCATAAAACATTAGGTAGACATAATATAAAGGATTTAAGAACATGGTAATGAAATTTGAAAGATATACCATATGAAATGAAGAACATGAAAGGAAGGAAAAAATAAGATTTCTCTTATGAAAATTCGGCAGCCTAACGACGTTACTTAAAACTTCAAAAAAATGAATTGAAGAGATAAAATAGGGTATCTCATCATATGAAAATAAAAAGGAAATTATTATAGATATATAATATCATACCCCAACATAAGAAAAGAAACTTTAAAAAAATGACATGAAAATAGAACTTGAAAAATGAGAAGGGTGGACGAATCCCTTACAAAAATTCGGCAGCCTAACGAAGCCACATAAACAATCATAAAACGAAATGATGAGAGTAATAGGGGATCTCTAATAATATGATCAAGAAAAGGGAAGTAATAGGAATATAAAATAAAATCCCCTAACATAATAAAATGGGTCTTAAATGGAATTACATACAAAAGAGTACTTGAAAAGAAAGAGATAGGTATGATCCCTTACCATAAAATGTAACTCTTAAAACTCGAAGTTCAGGACCTTGAGGGCTTGGGGGAACCTTGGGAGGACTCCTTGGGAGGTAAAGAGACCATAAATTTGTTGGGAAGGATTTTTAAATGAAATGAAAGAGGGAAAGACTTGTTATTTATAGGAGAAGTGAGGGGACAAAGCATTAATTGCCAAGGGACACCTCATCGGTGGTATTGAAAAAACCATGGGCTTGCTCATGGTATTTTCCCTTGGTATTGTCCACATGGGACACCTAATAACTAATCTTACTATTCATAAGTCGACCAGAATTATTACATAACTATTACATCCTTAATGATGTCATTAAACACCCGAAACTCAAAAACCGTATTTTCACTATTCACCGAAAATTCAACTTTCTCAGCAAAATCCCAAAATTTCACCTTAACCAAATATCAATTCTCTGATTTCAAAAATGAACTCCATTTTATGAAAATAATTTTCTAAATATTTTTAATTTAATTTTTAAATAAAAACACTATTCACTGAAAATTCAACTGTTTCAGAAAAATCCCAAAAATTCACCTTAACCTAATATCAATGCTCTGAATTCAAAAATGAACTCCATTTTATAAAAATAATTTTCTAAATATATTTAAATTAATTTTAAAATAAAAAACACTATTCACCTGAAAAAACTAATACTTAAACAGTACTTTCTGGAACAATTATTTACCTATTTTATTAAATCACATTAATTAATCAAGGTGCCTAGATTATATTCGTACTTTATTAAGTGAGGTTACTTAATCCATTTGATCACATTACTAATCATAAGTGTAAAATCACTATTCATAATTTACTATTAATCAAAAATTAAGTTGATCTTATTAGAATCTAAATTTCTTACTAAACATAGCTGTAGAAGCCCAATTTTGAAAAATCATTACACATTATTAATTATTTAAGTTTTAAATAAATATTTTTAAAATATCCTTTTTCTAAAATTCATCAATAATATGCATACTATATTTATCCAGACATTTAAAAATTCACAAACTTCTCCATAAGAAGAAATCACAATTTTTTATTTAAATCAAAGGATTACACAAGGCAGTTACAGTCTCATTACATAGCCCCTTATGACACCAGCATAGGACCTAAGAGTAAGGTGTGATAGGGTGATAGAATCTTGGGATGACTTGACCAACATTGCCTGAGTAGTGATTTCTTTCAGCTTTAACTTCTTGCTAAGGAGATTCTATTCCAGCTCCACACAATGAAGTTCGGCTTGGGGTCGGTCCAGATCAAATCCCAAAGGTGCTACCTCCTTCTCGAGTTCCATCAGATGGGCTTCAATCAGCCCGAGACTACTGGATGGGGCCATCAAAAATTCTTTCTATATTAATTAACCAAGATCACTTGTATTTTTTGATAATAATCGCAACATTTAGTTTCTAATGGTCATACTGACCAACGGTCATATAACAGTTAAAACCCAATGGTCCCATTCTAATTATACTCATTTTATTAAATGAAATAGTTTTTTTGAGTATAAAATAAAATAAAAAACAAAGTTAGAAAACAAAATTTATTCAAAAATTTCGGGTCGTTACAGAAAAATAAAATGTTTATGTTCTAAATATAAATTAAAACAATGGTTGAAAAGATATGAAGTATTTGAGAACTTGATATTGAAACAATTTCCTACTCAATATGTGCAGTGGACTTGGAATAGAGAATAAAATGTTACAGAAAGTTCAAGAAGTTATGTTTAGTATCAAAATAGATAGGTTAATTCCCTAATGGTGGATAATGAAATTAAAAACTTGAAAAATGATTCTTTTATCATAGTAAGGAAACAAAATTAAGTTATTAACATATAATTTGATCCAAATAATTATTTTTTAAATATCAATGATGATTTTAGAACTGTAGGATACCCCAATAAAGATGATAACATATTAATTGATGATGTTTTGAAGACTAATATAATAGAAAATTTAACTGTTAAAACAACTTTATTTTTTTGAATTATTCGAAGATGGAAATCAAGAATTATATAAAGTACGTTCCAAGTATTCAAAAATTTATTTACTACTAATATTTTACTACAAAAAGTGCCTATGTATAATTTTAAATAAAGTAATGTATATGATATTATAATTGTTTCATGATGAAATTGTCAAAGATAATATACATACATCCTTTTATCAGATGAATAAGGTTATTATCAATCTTGGACTCAGTTATATGAAGATACATGCATTTCAAAATGATTATATATTATATTGGGAATAATATTTTAACTAAGAAGGGTGAAATTTTTTTGTATATCTAGATGAAAGTAAATAAATAATGATGCTATTTTGAATCGACATACTACCATAAAGAAATAGAAAAGTTAAACTACAGTGAAGGTTTTACATTAACTTACTTTAAAACCATGATTATAAATATTGTTTATGTCATCTAAAATAATTGAATTTATGAAGTGACATTCATTGGATAATAATAATGAAAATTTCATACAATATCAAAGAGATTTAAAATCATGTAATTCCTTTTATATATTATATCTTGATTTATATTTTGATCGTATAAATGTGTTTTTGGGTTGGAAAATAGATGGATTCAATATTTATGGGATTTTAATTAGTAATTATAAAAATTCCATAGTTGTTTTGATCCCTTATAATTTACCTCTCTGGATTTGTATACAAAAAAAAATTCATTCATCAGATCAATGATTATTCCTAAAAAACAAATGTCTAGAAATAATATTGATGTCTATCTTCAACCACTTATCTAAGAATTGTAGGATCTATGAAATTATGGTGTATAAATGTATGATAAATTAACTATGAAAATGTTTAAAATACACTCTTACCTAATATAGACCATCACTGACTTTCACGAACTAGAAAATTTTTCCAATTAGAACTCACACACTAGTTTGGATTGTCCAATCTGTAAATTTGATTTTGAGCCTCAGTAACTGACTCACACTGTAACACCCCGAGCTTCCACGATACGCTTCTCATTCAATAATGCAATAGCTTGCATTGTACACAAGTTCGAGTTCTAACACACCGCAACTAATCAAAATAGCCGTTATGAATAGTAATAACCACTTTTTAAAATTATAGAAATTTTATATTTCAAAATGGACTTTATTTTTGTATTCCTAATATTGAAATTAGCCTATGTTGAATTTTTTGTAATTTTCTGAGAACTTCAAAATTTTTATGAATAGTGAAAAATACTTAAAACAACTTTTTTAATCAAAATAATTCATAGTGATAAATTATAATATTGAGTGGTTTTAGAGTATAATTAGAATATATTTTTACCATTTTATCCAATGGTGGTCATTAGAATTAATTTAACATTGAAATTGGACATAAACAATTGCCAATCTTTTGATATAAATTGTTTCTTAAAAACACGCTATTTGTTGTGACAGCGGGAATTAATTATAAAATTAATTAATGCAACTAATATGTTTGGAATTTTGTAAAATAGAAATCATTTTTGAATTCGTAATATCAATTATAGCTTAGGGTGAAATTTTGGCCTTATTCTGAAAAACTTCAATTTTTGATGAATAGTGAAACCACTAAGTGGTAGTTAAATAACTGATTTTTCGTTTAAATGAAATATTACCACTTCTGTGATTTGATTTTCAAAAATCCGACATACATGGTTTTCATTAAGAAGTAAAATGTGGTTCAATGGGATAAAAATAATTTTTTGGTGAATAGTAACTTATTAAGTTTTAATCGCGATTAGTGGTAATTAGTGTGGTTTAAGGTATAAATAATACTTTAATAATATGAAATGACCTAGACACATGTCCCAACCTTATTGGTTGTGTCATGGCCGACCAAGACAAGCCATGGCCTAACTTGGGGACCCCATGGATCCACTTTTGTTGGGAAATAACATAAATTACTTTTTATTTAATGTTAAAGTGAAAATGACACTAACATAAATTGTTTTACTAAAACAATTTTTAAGTAGGGTTACACAAGTCCAAATTTTGATTATAAATATTTATTAGAAATCTAAAAAGATTTCCTACATCATAGTATTTTTTTTATAATTTTTAGACATTAAATAAATTAAATTATTTTTGACATCATGATGATGTAGTGATGACCTCATTATTTAACGATTTAAATAAAATGGGAAGATAATGCAAAATCCAATGCTTACACTTGTCCAAAGCCTATTGGATGAAGAGATTTCGAAACCTTATCACCTTAGACTCGAATTATATAAGTGTGGGACCTTTAGAATCCGAAAAGCATTGTGAAATAATGTAACATTTCAATCTTTCCAAAAGTGCCCCTCCTCTCCACTTATAAAAGGCCCCCACCTCTTCCACCTTATTCACACCATCAAGCCATTTGGCTCGGCCAACCTCTGCCCAAATACTCTCCCAACATTCCTCCCTTACTCCTAGAAACCTCACTTTGGGCAGAACTCTTCCCAAGGAAGCCTTTAGCTCAAATCAAAAAGAGTTACCCGATTTTGAGGTAATGTCTTTTATAATGTTGTTTTGTTTTATTTTTCTTCTCCAACCCCCTAAACTCTTTTTATTCATTTCTTTTGTAACAACACCAGTATCCTCAATATACTAGGATGTTGTTATAAGAAGGATTCGAGCTACACTTACACACACCTACATCTAATGGTTAAAGAACATACGGTTTCTGTGGATGGCGAATTTCTGCCTCACGAAACGATGATTGTTCAACACTCATATAACACCTTCAAAGGTGGCCATTAAGATGTCACTATTTTTATATATGATTTATAATTTGTTTATGTTTTACTTATGCTTCTGTATTTCTCATTTATGTCATACTTTATGATTTCCATTATGGGTAAAACGCGATAATTTCATTTTAGGAAGTGCGGACTACCGCCCCCTCAAAGTGATTTGAATCGTTAATGCCATATGTGGGATGTATAAAGGATGGAGTAAATGGTATTATACACTATATTATACTGGAATTATATTATAAATTTATATCATTATGATTTAGTTCCATTAAATATGAAATTGAAATGAAAGTAGCGTTCATGCGTACGTACGGCTTACCGTCTCCATGAACGGTGCATTTCATTTCTTACCTCTAAATGTTACGTAATATTATAAATGAATGTATATACTGGATATATAAGATATATATGACATCTAAATCATGAATATAATTCTGGATATAATGGATATTTCACAACATAAACAACTTGTAATTATAAGAAGCTTATTGTTGACTCAAGTACCAAAGATCGACAAAACGACCGTTATTAACTTAAATAATTACATAATGTTCATATCATTGTAATAAGTGATATAATAAGGATAATGAAGTTGAAAATGGTTCTTAATAAGGTATATATTAACTCTAGTTTATTATTCAGGAGGTTAAAGAACGGTTGAGTCAAGTCAGACACGAGGTAAGGGAATTTCTTAACCCAATTTCCATTCTTTGGGTTAATCTCCTACTTTCAAATTATGTCATGATATTATTATGTCTTATTCTGTATTTTTTTACTTTATTTATGTGTACCTATAGTGAATACACATAATAGATCTATTTTATTTCAAAAATGATCTTTGTATGGGACTTCGTCTCAATCTCCTTTCATTGAGGCATATTTTACTTTATACACAACTTTCTTTTATACGGGGTATAAACCCCTTTGACTTTTACGTTTATTCAAAAGGAATCTTTTTTATACGAAGTGTTTTTCTAAACGACAAAAGGGAATGTTTTTCTTTCCATACTTATGCGGCGACAACGACTTCTCCGCCGTCGTGACTATTATTTGAGTTTCGGCTTCCTCTACAAGACATCATTTTTTTTAATGAAAAATAAATACAAAGTTTTAACTTTCATTTATTTTGGTATTGAAAATGGTTTTGAAAGCGTTTTTATTATATCAATGTGTTGTATTGATATCTTGTGATTGAAATGTGGAAATGTTATGTTTCCTTTATGCATGTTTTATGTGATACGATTATGTTATGGTTTATGATATGTTTAAACCTGTTCATATGAGGAATGTATTGGACTTAATAAGTGACGGGTGGAGCCCGCTATAGCTCCTCGATGCATCGGTAGGTCTCATGAGACAACTAGACGTGGAATTGGCCGAGGCCCTTTCCCAATTTGATTTATGGTTTTGGCCGAGGCCTTAATCATTTTAGACGTCTTGGCCGAGGCCTTGACAAAATGTTTCAGAATGTCCGGCATTATACATTCCCTCATTATGAAAGTGGTTATTGATATTGCATGTGATTGTTCGACCAGTAGAATATCCATGTAAAGAAGTAAATGGCATTATCTCATTTTACTTTTGCCATATTATGTTGAAGTTCATGTTTAAAAGGCTTTTGTTTTAGTTATACATTGCCTTAAATGTTAATGTTTATTTATGAAAGCTTCCGCATTATTGTTATCCTTACTGAGCATCTGAGCTCACCCCTTTCAATGTTTTAATATTTTCCAGGATGTGAAGAAGTATTTTATGAATGACCTGCAGGGATAGTCAGAAGAGGATATGAGTGTGGACTATGGAGACTTTGTTATTGTAGTTTTTCATTTTATGATGTAATGTAACGTTTACAAATGTATCTAGTGTTTACAAGGCTACTAAACTAATCGGTCTTTCGAGACTTGATCTTTTGTGATCATGCCAATGTTACGAAGTAATGCACCGACTCTAGGTAGCTGGGGTCGGGGCGTTACAGTTGGTATCAGAGGCAGTTTAGTACTAACCTTGGAAGCTAGATTTAGATAAACTCTGATTAGAGCACATAGCCCAAAGATAGACTTTGAGGATTAGTATAGAATAACTTCCTAGAATTTTGGTATTATAGAGATGTTATGACTTTTCCGAGCAATACATCCCTGTCTGGATACGAGCAGGTAGAGGCGGCTCTGGCACAGATGTACCTAGGGGTAAAACCCGAAAACACCGCTTTGAGCTAGACTCGAACGGGAACTGGTGCACGACAACGGGCCTTGCTGCACTCTTGGTTACGACACTCCCGGGGGATATGCTTAGGATAATTCTCATTTTATTTACAATCCACTATGAAGGGTTATGAGTATATACTTTCTCAAAGAAAACATTTCTTTTTATGATTATGGATTATATCCATAAATAGTTCAATTTTCGTTAAGTGTTTTATAAGTATGGAATTATGTATTTTGATTCATAAACTAACCTAGTTTATGCCGTTGTATAGAAATGGCGCCCAGTAGAAGGAATGTGAACTCCAGCAGTGCGTATGATCCAAAGAGTAAGAAGGATAGTATCTTTCACGGTATTAAGCCAACATTTCGAAGGGAAATAGTCTCCCATGTGTTCTCAACATATGAAGAAATAGTATCATGTGTTAATAGGATAAGTAAAGAATTCTCTGAGTCCTATGGCTTTGAAGCGAAGCAAGAGACGAAAGGGATGGAAGAGAGAATGATGGATAAAGGGATGAGGGGAAAGAAGAATTTTCCAATATGTGGTAATTGTGGAAAGAAACATCATGGAACTTGCCTAAAGGGAATGGGAGTTTGTTATAAGTGTAGAGAAAAAGGACACAAAGTGCGTGACTGCAAGGGTAAGAAAATGGTTTCAAATGTACAATGCTTCTTCTGCAAGGATTGGGGACACTACGCAAACCAATGTCCAAATCATCAGAGCATGCCCCAAATGATGTTATTGGATAATAATCAAGTTATGATACTACCACAGATGAGGAGTAATGATTAGAGTTCTTATGTTGTTATTAAAGATTTTTTTTTAATTTGAGTGTTGTATCAATGATGTACTGGTTATAATAATTATGGAGTATATAAGGATTGTACTGCAGTACTATTCCATCAAGGACTTGAGATTGTGTGGAACCAAGAAAAGTGACTCCACAGTAGGTTAAATTTTTGGAAAATATATGGTTGAGAGAAAGATAAACCATAATATGGTTTTGATACTGAGATTGTGATTTTGGAATAAGACGTGATTGATTTGGATAAGTTATATTGGATATACTTAACTTCCTTGAAACTGATTGATGTTTTGTATACATTTTTGGATAGAAGGAGTATATCTAGTATTCTATAAGGAATAAGGGATCATGGTAATTCAGTATGTTTAAAAAGAATACATGATGAAGGTGTTCACATGTTGTTACGTGGGATAAAGGATCTTCATTATGTTTACCTTCCTTATAAAATTTGGACTGTGAGTTGGACAGAAGTATTTTGGATAACTATTAAGGTTGGAATGGATTAAGTTGAACCATGGATAGTATTGTTTAAGGTTAAAAAACTTATGAAGATTATTTTTGGAATATTATGATACTATAGTTTTAGGAAAAGGACAACCTGCAGGGTGGGGCATAACCCGTCGCGTCGGACAAAGCTGCAGGAATCGAACCCACAATCATAGTGCGACAGGCCTTTATTTCCTACCACTAGCCTACAGGAAGTCCCTGGTTATTACAAAATAGTTTTACTAATCTAAATGGTATGTGTTAACATTTTGAACCTTATACAATTAGGATAAATAGAATATTTTTGAGTTCTGTTACCATTTGGAGTAAAAGATGGGTTTGTGGTAAAAATTCATTAACGAATGAAAGTATACATAACAAGTATGTATATTCCCTTACGTTCTTAG
Source organism: Viscum album (assembly GCA_963277665.1). Lineage (NCBI taxonomy): Eukaryota > Viridiplantae > Streptophyta > Magnoliopsida > Santalales > Viscaceae > Viscum > Viscum album. Next base: position 1,442,343,240 of record OY728140.1, on the reverse strand, counting down.
TAAATCTCCTAAATAGAATCCTCAACATTATAAAAGGTAACTTAAAACAAAAATGTTGTCGGTTAACTTTTCCAACTAGGGATTCAATGACCGTTTAACCAATCACAAGTTTGTGATTTTCTTATGGTTAAACATTCTCCTAATCCTGTTTTCTATAACTCTCCATCAGACCTTGATGGTTTGTTTTTCTTCCATATCCATATTTTCATAGAATCCTAGAATGGGCTATATCGGGTGACCTTTGTACTTATCCTGCTTTCTTTTAATGTTATATATTTATTAACCTTATTTCCGATGTGGGTTTTCCACAAAGGTATTTTCTATTTTCAGCCTTTTATTATCAAAGAAAAATTTCAAATTGCGAGGACGCAATTTATTGAAGGAGGGGAGAATGTAACACCCCGAGCTTCCACGATACGCTTCTCATTCAATAATGCAATAGCTTGCATTGTACACAAGTTCGAGTTCTAACACACCGCAACTAATCAAAATAGCCGTTATAAATAGTAATAACCACTTTTTAAAATTATAGAAATTTTATATTTCAAAATGGACTTTATTTTTGTATTCCTAATATTGAAATTAGCCTATGTTGAATTTTTTGTAATTTTCTGAGAACTTCAAAATTTTTATGAATAGTGAAAAATACTTAAAACAACTTTTTTAATCAAAATAATTCATAGTGATAAATTATAATATTGAGTGGTTTTAGAGTATAATTAGAATATATTTTTACCATTTTATCCAATGGTGGTCATTAGAATTAATTTAACATTGAAATTGGACATAAACAATTGCCAATCTTTTGATATAAATTGTTTCTTAAAAACACGCTATTTGTTGTGACAGCGGGAATTAATTATAAAATTAATTAATGCAACTAATATGTTTGGAATTTTGTAAAATAGAAATCATTTTTGAATTCGTAATATCAATTATAGCTTAGGGTGAAATTTTGGCCTTATTCTGAAAAACTTCAATTTTTGATGAATAGTGAAACCACTAAGTGGTAGTTAAATAACTGATTTTTCGTTTAAATGAAATATTACCACTTCTGTGATTTGATTTTCAAAAATCCGACATACATGGTTTTCATTAAGAAGTAAAATGTGGTTCAATGGGATAAAAATAATTTTTTGGTGAATAGTAACTTATTAAGTTTTAATCGCGATTAGTGGTAATTAGTGTGGTTTAAGGTATAAATAATACTTTAATAATATGAAATGACCTAGACACATGTCCCAACCTTATTGGTTGTGTCATGGCCGACCAAGACAAGCCATGGCCTAACTTGGGGACCCCATGGATCCACTTTTGTTGGGAAATAACATAAATTACTTTTTATTTAATGTTAAAGTGAAAATGACACTAACATAAATTGTTTTACTAAAACAATTTTTAAGTAGGGTTACACAAGTCCAAATTTTTATTATAAATATTTATTAGAAAGCTAAAAAGATTTCCTACATCATAGTATTTTTTTTATAATTTTTAGACATTAAATAAATTAAATTATTTTTGACATCATGATGATGTAGTGATGACCTCATTATTTAACGATTTAAATAAAATGGGAAGATAATGCAAAATCCAATGCTTACACTTGTCCAAAGCCTATTGGATGAAGAGATTTCGAAACCTTATCACCTTAGACTCGAATTATATAAGTGTGGGACCTTTAGAATCCGAAAAGCATTGTGAAATAATGTAACATTTCAATCTTTCCAAAAGTGCCCCTCCTCTCCACTTATAAAAGACCCCCACCTCTTCCACCTTATTCACACCATCAAGCCATTTGGCTCGGCCAACCTCTGCCCAAATACTCTCCCAACATTCCTCCCTTACTCCTAGAAACCTCACTTTGGGCAGAACTCTTCCCAAGGAAGCCTTTAGCTCAAATCAAAAAGAGTTACCCGATTTTGAGGTAATGTCTTTTATAATGTTGTTTTGTTTTATTTTTCTTCTCCAACCCCCTAAACTCTTTTTATTCATTTATTTTGTAACAACACCAGTATCCTCAATATACTAGGATGTTGTTATAAGAAGGATTCGAGCTACACTTACACACACCTACATCTAATGGTTAAAGAACATACGGTTTCTGTGGATGGCGAATTTCTGCCTCACGAAACGATGATTGTTCAACACTCATATAACACCTTCAAAGGTGGCCATTAAGATGTCACTATTTTTATATATGATTTATAATTTGTTTATGTTTTACTTATGCTTCTGTATTTCTCATTTATGTCATACTTTATGATTTCCATTATGGGTAAAACGCGATAATTTCATTTTAGGAAGTGCGGACTACCGCCCCCTCAAAGTGATTTGAATCGTTAATGCCATATGTGGGATGTATAAAGGATGGAGTAAATGGTATTATACACTATATTATACTGGAATTATATTATAAATTTATATCATTATGATTTAGTTCCATTAAATATGAAATTGAAATGAAAGTAGCGTTCATGCGTACGTACGGCTTACCGTCTCCATGAACGGTGCATTTCATTTCTTACCTCTAAATGTTACGTAATATTATAAATGAATGTATATACTGGATATATAAGATATATATGACATCTAAATCATGAATATAATTCTGGATATAATGGATATTTCACAACATAAACAACTTGTAATTATAAGAAGCTTATTGTTGACTCAAGTACCAAAGATCGACAAAACGACCGTTATTAACTTAAATAATTACATAATGTTCATATCATTGTAATAAGTGATATAATAAGGATAATGAAGTTGAAAATGGTTCTTAATAAGGTATATATTAACTCTAGTTTATTATTCAGGAGGTTAAAGAACGGTTGAGTCAAGTCAGACACGAGGTAAGGGAATTTCTTAACCCAATTTCCATTCTTTGGGTTAATCTCCTACTTTCAAATTATGTCATGATATTATTATGTCTTATTCTGTATTTTTTTACTTTATTTATGTGTACCTATAGTGAATACACATAATAGATCTATTTTATTTCAAAAATGATCTTTGTATGGGACTTCGTCTCAATCTCCTTTCATTGAGGCATATTTTACTTTATACACAACTTTCTTTTATACGGGGTATAAACCCCTTTGACTTTTACGTTTATTCAAAAGGAATCTTTTTTATACGAAGTGTTTTTCTAAACGACAAAAGGGAATGTTTTTCTTTCCATACTTATGCGGCGACAACGACTTCTCCGCCGTCGTGACTATTATTTGAGTTTCGGCTTCCTCTACAAGACATCATTTTTTTTAATGAAAAATAAATACAAAGTTTTAACTTTCATTTATTTTGGTATTGAAAATGGTTTTGAAAGCGTTTTTATTATATCAATGTGTTGTATTGATATCTTGTGATTGAAATGTGGAAATGTTATGTTTCCTTTATGCATGTTTTATGTGATACGATTATGTTATGGTTTATGATATGTTTAAACCTGTTCATATGAGGAATGTATTGGACTTAATAAGTGACGGGTGGAGCCCGCTATAGCTCCTCGATGCATCGGTAGGTCTCATGAGACAACTAGACGTGGAATTGGCCGAGGCCCTTTCCCAATTTGATTTATGGTTTTGGCCGAGGCCTTAATCATTTTAGACGTCTTGGCCGAGGCCTTGACAAAATGTTTCAGAATGTCCGGCATTATACATTCCCTCATTATGAAAGTGGTTATTGATATTGCATGTGATTGTTCGACCAGTAGAATATCCATGTAAAGAAGTAAATGGCATTATCTCATTTTACTTTTGCCATATTATGTTGAAGTTCATGTTTAAAAGGCTTTTGTTTTAGTTATACATTGCCTTAAATGTTAATGTTTATTTATGAAAGCTTCCGCATTATTGTTATCCTTACTGAGCATCTGAGCTCACCCCTTTCAATGTTTTAATATTTTCCAGGATGTGAAGAAGTATTTTATGAATGACCTGCAGGGATAGTCAGAAGAGGATATGAGTGTGGACTATGGAGACTTTGTTATTGTAGTTTTTCATTTTATGATGTAATGTAACGTTTACAAATGTATCTAGTGTTTCCAAGGCTACTAAACTAATCGGTCTTTCGAGACTTGATCTTTTGTGATCATGCCAATGTTACGAAGTAATGCACCGACTCTAGGTAGCTGGGGTCGGGGCGTTACACACACCAAAAAGTGGCATCTCATGTTTCATCATCAATTCCTTAATACATCTCATTAATTTAAATTTAACAAGTTAAAATCCAATTAAAAAATAGATTTGAGGCTTCCAATAAAGTTATTATCTAGATCAAATATCTTGGAATAATTATCAAATCTTGTTATAGAGTTTAGAAAATAATTTTAGTTAAATGAATGAAGAAAAGTACTTCAAACTCTATCAGATATAAGTGGAACACATTAATGTAATAAAAGAATAATACTTTTCAATATTCCATATGAGGAATTTAATTTATCATGTTACAATCTTGATGTTATGTATATTGTGAAGAGTTCATGTGAAAATTTTCCTTATAGAATGGTTAATGAGAAAGGGAAATATAAGGATAATATAAATACTTGAAAGGAATTAGAAGCATTAAATATCCAGTTTAATATATGGGAAAATGATATTGGGAAGTATCCCAAAGAAAAATTTTCAATAAAAAATAAAAATAATATATTTTCCTTCAAATATTAAAAAATATGAAAGTACTTGATGGATATTAAGGTAACATTTCAAGACATATTTATTTGAGTCATTAAAAAATACATGTATTGGAAATTCATTACTCACATATTTTTATGGAGAAGTTGATACAATTTTAATTATATAATTTTTTACCCTAAAAAATAACTAAAGTTCTAATTTACTTCAGAACATTCTTTGAACAGTTTTTTGAGAAGTACTTAAGACCAATTGAGGTTAATAAACTTTATGAAATAATTTTAAAATCACTATTTCATTTGAGGATAATGTTCCCCCATAATTTTTTACCATGATGGTTCATTTGAATTTTCTTTTGGATGAGGAATAAAAAGTTAAAGGACTCATATATTATCATTGGATGTATCCTATAAAGAGTTACTTTTTTTTATTTTCCTATATTTAATGAATTATAAATTTTCAAGTAAATACTTAAAAAAATTTCTTATTAATTTATTAAATTTTGTTTCACAAGGTATCTTGGTCATTTGAAGTAATATTTGACCAATAAATCTCAATGAGAAGGTTCTATTACTAAAGGTTACATTTATAAAGAGTGATTAATCTTCTACTCAAAGTATTTGGATTCAATAGATACAATATCCAATTAAGTAGTAAACATTGATGATAATACAAGTCATTCTTAGGATGATCGTAGATCATCAGTATTTCCAATTTTAGTTTGATAGGTTGGAAAAGTATCCCCATGTTCATTGATAGATTTGTAGTTAATAAAATAACATAAATACATGCTAATATATAATAATATTGTTGATCCATATAGAAAATAATTGAGGACACATACAAAAATACATCTTAGTTTTCGAACTTGAAATGTGTTAGTGATAAAAAAAGTGATTAAAAAATAAATCATTGAATGGTTTACACATCATGTAAGTTCTTAATCCAATATATATTTTGAATATAAAAATATTTATAATTATATAACATAAGTAATAGTATTTTATATTAATTTTATATAGGTAACCAATACTGATAATCAAGATGAACTACCAGAATATTTGAAATATTTAGCTCGAGGTTCAATGAAACATTTTTGGAGATTCAATGCTTAAAATATTTTTAGTTTAAAGTTTTATACTATAGATCATGTAGATGGTTTGAAAACACAAATCAACTATATATTTATAGTTTTTAAACATGGTTAATATGAAATGTTAGTTGATATTATCAAGTTAAATTATCATGGAAATTTTTTAGTTATGTTATATAAATACAAGTGAGCCAATATCAAGATGGGAATATGGAAAGAATCATTATAGTTAAATTATATCAACTTCTCTCTATTGATCAATACTGATGAACATGAAGAACATGACTATATATTTTTTCTTCCCAAGAACAATATTATATTATATCAATGATATAATAGATGAAGGTTTAGTGTTGTTGTCCAAATGAAACCATGGAATATATATGATAAGGGTGATGAAGGTGAAGTAATTTGTGATAGTGAACCCCCTTAACAACATCACATCGAATTTTTTATCCCTGATGATATTATAAATTTCATTATTGTCACAATGGGTAAATAAAAAGACAAAAATAAGAAGTAATGTTCATAATGAAATATTATATTAATATTAAACACCAAGAAGAAACTAATTATAAGATTAAATATAAAGTATTTTTTAATATTTAATTTTATAAATATGAATTTAATGACTTGTAATTGAATTGAAGGTTTAATTGAATTAGTTGGTTTTCTTGATATTTTTTAGGAATCCCATGCTCAAATAGGTTTCAAGATGATAACTGCTCTATGATATATGTTAACTATTATACTCCTACTACTCAAAGTATACTGGGAGTACAAAAGAGTTGATCCACTGATGCTTCAAAAATTAAACTTCATCACACACATTTTATATTTTTTGTTACTATATTATCTTATCCTATTATGATTTCATTCATAGGTATGACTACAGTTGTAAATTTCAGGGAATTAGATAATCAAACTATGACTCAGTTACAATTAAGAGGCTACCAACATGTCACTATTATTGGAATGTATTTCAATTATGTAAGATTAGTTTCTTAAACTTCATAAATTCGCACTTCTATTCTACATTTTATTGATTATATTTTTTAGTAGAGTATCCCCCTTCACTGCACTCACATAAACAAATAATAATAGACGAACCTTAAATTATTTGTTTTAGTTTAGTTGTGGTTGAATTATTTATTTTTGAGAATATTTTAAAATAAAAAATTCAGTTCCCTATCAACTAACTCTGATTCTATTTTCAAATTACAAATATATTGTTATTAAATGAGGAAAAAATATTACTTCACTTGAAAACTATATCATAAAAAATTTAATCATTAAGGAGGAACAATATTTACATAAAAAAATATTTACTATAGATCTTCACACCATAAAACATTATTCATATATAATTGTCATTTATAAACCATTCTAGGAATTTCATGGTAGTATATTAAATATTCTCTCTAATCATACATGATGAGTTATGTTTAGTTTGATTCAATTCATATCTAGTTGATTTTTAATGGTTTAGTTAGAATTATGTTAGGTAATAATCAATCAAGAGGGTTTGGTTCTTGATAGGTGATGTGATTCATTTTACATTATGTATGGTCAGGTCGAATCTATTTTGTTCATTTTGGGTATTTTTTAATTAAATTCATTTTTATTATATTATATTGGGTCCATTTTATTCAAATTTAATTCGAATTGATTTGTATAAAATCAGTTTATTTTTGTTTAAGATGGTTTAATTTTGTTTTGTTTTATTTGGTTTTTTATTAGGGTTTAGAGAGGTCAAATTCATTTTTATTTAGGTTAGTTTGATTCAATTTATTTTATAATTTTATTTTATTTGATTTAGTTTGGCTTTTATTTGTGGAATTATTTTATTTTTTTTACTTAAAGTGGAGTAGTGGTGGCTAGGGTCATGTCAAATTTGGTTGAATCTATTTTATTTAATTTCATTTGGTTAGTTTTTGATATTTTTAGGACATGTTAGAGTAAATCAGATCCATTTGGTTCTATTTTGTTCTATACAATCTCTATCCATTTATGTTAGTTTTGGATTGATTTGATTCTATATTATTTAATATTATTCTATTAGGTTTGGGTTGGTTCACCTCACACGGTATCAGATATTTTAAGTAAAGATTATTTTAATGGGGTTAAGTACATTTTAATACAATAAACCCATGAAACCATCACCTTCTTCACCTCCCCTCCCTAAATTAGGGTTCCTACACATCCAAACATGTCCTCAATCCCTTGAAAACATATTTAATTAAAATTAAACAAACTTGAAACTCAAATGTTTCAGAAAAACTTGGAATAACATCTAAATTTGAGTTTCTACACATTTACCCAAAACATATAACTTAAATTTATACCTTTATAACCCACAAAAAAAATCTATAAATAGTAAAGATAAAATAATTATCCTAATTAATAAGAAACACAATATTTTCAACGTATAGAGCCCAAAAAACACTTTAATTACTTAATAAAAATGTAAATCAAACTATTTTTTGGTAAAATAAACATTAATTTTTTTATCAATAATAAATTAAACACATATAGAATTATATACCATTAATGAACAAATGGAGTGAAAACTACCAAAAAAGAGAATATTAGGACTCCTAAGAAGATTCACACAACCAAAAAACAAAAATTCCAAAATTTTCAACAACCCTAACTTATAAAAACAATAAAAACAATAGGTTATTATTACTTACAAAAATAAATATTAGTTAGGTGAATAATTAGAGTAAGTGGATATCACTTACCCAAGGTTTTGATCTCAAATAGAGGGATAATGATCTTGGGAGAGTATAATCACTTGGAGTGAGAATACCTTAAGAAAGTTGAACTATAATGGGTTGAAATGACACAAAAACTAGCTTAAGTAAACATATAAATTAATTTTTTGATGTTTTAAAAATAAACAAGGTTTCAGATCACAATTATTTATTTATGGGTAATATTTTCTTTGATTATATTTTTTTATTGTGTCACTTATAGATACTCACTATTTTTGGAATATTTTCATTACTAATGTAAATTTAACTACTTTAAATATAGTAACTAGAGGTAGGAAGTATCCAATAAAGAAATGAGTAGGATAACCCATTTGGAGAGAGTGAGGGAGAGGGGAAGTGATGTTTTTGAACAAACATTGAAATGTTGTATTACTAATTAACTTAACATTTTTTTAATTGAAATATTATTTAGTTATGTTATATAATGTTTTTTGTATGTTTACATATGAAATTTTTTTCCATTACATTATATCGAATGAATAACATGGTTTTCATTTGTTTTTTATAAATAGAGTGTATTAGGGTTGATTGGGAATTTTTTTTCCTTCTATACTATATTTATCTATGATTTCAACCACCGCTAAATCACTATTAAAAATTTGGGTTTATCCAATTCTATCTAAAAGCACTGATAACCCCCCCTTTATTATCACTGTAAAAAAACACTGATAAAGGACCACTTTATCAATGGTAGTGAAAAAGTGCTATTAAAGGGAGGCATTTATCAGCACTCGAAAAGAATTATTGATAAAATCCACCCTTTTATCAATTTTTTTTTCTAGTACTGATAAAGGATCCCCTTTAATAGTGTTTTTTTATAGTGTCGATAAAGGGGGAACTTTATCAGTGCTAAAAAAAGCATCGATAAAGGGGTGTGATTATCAGTACTGAAAAGACACTAATAAAGACCCCCCATTATCAGTTCTTTTTTAATAGTGATGATAAAGGACCCCCCTTTATAATCACTAGAAAAAAATGCTGTTAAAGTGGGTATTTATTAGTGCTAGTAAAAAATTAATGATGGGGGGGGGGGATTTATGAGTGGTTTTTTAGTAGCACTGATAAAGGCCACCCTTTATCATCAGTTTTTTACTAGCGTTGATGATGAGTAAATTTCATTAAAAAATTATAAATCATTAAAAATAATATATTAATATATGAATATATTGATATTTATATATATATATATATAATATTTTATTAAATATGATTTATATAAGGCTAAATATGCATTTACACTTAATATATAATATATTTAGTCAAAATGGATTATAAAATAATTTAAAAAATGATATTAATTATTAATTTACTAAATATTATCAAGTAATAGTCATTTATTAACAATTAGATGGAATAAAAATTAAATAAATTAATGAAAAACCTAAGATAAGTTGAAAGCATGACTTGATCTTCAAATGACCATAACTTTTGATTTGGGTGTTAGTTTGAGCTCTACCACATATAAAATTGAAGATTGTGAAGATATTTATTCCATGGTGATTGGGATAACCCTATTCACTATATTTTCAAGGTAAGAAAACTCCTAGATGTCCTCCAAAACAGAGTTTTTAGTTGGGATACCCTAATTTTTTAATATTTGATAGCATTTCACCTTCATTTAAGAGGGTTATTTTGTCCTTTTTCCTGGGAGATTGAATTTATTCAAAGGACATACATATATATATATATTATGGTTTTAAAACATTATCATTTTTCATATTTTTGTTTTATTTATAATTAAACATATGAATATTTTATTTTATTTACTTACAATAAACCAATTGATAAATACATATATTTAAATATATTTACATAAAAATGTATTTTCAAATATATAAACTAAATGGAAATATATATTTTTTATTAATTTTATTTACCATATATATACATGTGTGTGTATTAATAAATGGGTATATATTTATATTTATTTTATAATATATATATATATATATGATACATTTAAATAAATATAAGTATATATATATATCACACAAACAAACAAACATATATTTTATAAATGTATTTAAAAATAATTATATAAATATATGAATATATATATATATAAATATAAATATCCTAAAATATATAATAAAATAAGATTGGTGAAGTGGTAAACGTGTTCAAATTGTAAATGGAGGTCCAAGGATTGAATCCAGCCATGCGTGCAGGGTGAATAAGAGGATGTGAAGTGAAAAAGTGCTCATAAAGGGGATTTACAAGAATCTTTAAAGGGGGTGGTGGATGAGATAGTACTAATTGGGGTGGGTGGGATTGGGGAAAAGTGTTGATAAAGGGGTGGAAAGTGCATAAAGAGGTGGTGAGAGGAGCATTACCAAAAATGTATTTTTATTTCAAATTTTATCATCACTTAAAAAATGCACCGATAAAGGCCCCCTTTATCAGTACTTTTTTATTAGAATTGATAAAGTCCCCCTAATATCAATGTTTTTTTGCTAGCACTGATTAAGGGGGACTTTATCAGTGTTTTTAGCGCTGATAAAGGGGGTCTATATCACCTCTAAAAAAAGAACTGATAAAGGAAACCTTTATTAGTGGTAAAAAAGTGATGATAGGGGAGGGGGTGTCTTTATCATCTTTTTTTAGTACTGATAAAGGTGGTACTTTATTAGTGCTTAGATTAATAACACTTTTTAGCATAGTTAAAGATACTTTTAGCACTGTTAAAAGTGAAACCTATAGTAGTGTAAAATGATAGTCCTCCCTATGGTAGCATAGATATAGATTAGGAGAATGATTTACTTAACACCCAATATGGATAGAATACCTATAGAAACATCTTACCGATACATGGATATCCTCCCCTTGTTAGAGTACCTTTATATAGAGAGGATCTATAAGCAACTTCATATAGAAAGGTGCTCAAATGGTCAGCGTCAACCATATATAATACCATGAAAATTTAAGATAATTAATCCACTCAATATTTATATGAATTTGAGTGGTGGAAACCATCCTTACTGACCTTAGTGTATCCATCATATTTCTAAAAAAATCTGCCCGTATAGTCTGACCAAGATAAGGAGAACTTCCTCAAAGAGGAAGCCTCCATATATGTGTGGAAGGTGATGGATATGGGTAATATGAAAATTATATTTTGGAACCCATCTACCATTTAATATCAATTCTATGAGGATGTAAAGCTATAAAGTATACATTACCTACGCTTCAACCTATGGGAGACACATTAACATCTCAAGGATAAAAATATACCCTATGAACAATATGCTAAGCACATCAAGACAACAACTGAGATTTTAGGATGATTTGATCTCATGTCCATCTCAATGGCATAAAACACAAAGTTTGATAAGAAATTTAACAATATATAAAGTAAATTTCTTAACATTTTGAAGAACCTTTTCCAAATGATCATTGATGGTACATCTAACATACAAATTAGAGGATGATGTGAATATGACGCATACATTTCCCCCCACTCTCGGGCCAGAAGAGTCCTATAAGGTAGGTACCATGGAATTTCATTTCTTAGGGCCATGTCTCAGGGCTAGAACATGGATATGCTGACTGGACCATTCATATAAATCCTTTTATCTCTAAATCTTGAAAGTGGTTTACTCTCTGTGAGAGATATAGTGACTGGATGCTCCAACAAGATTATTAAAAGGTTGAATAGGCCTCCCACCCAAGAAAGGGAAGGCTATCCACCAAGGAGACACCCTCAGAAGCCTATAGTTTTCACTAAAAATGTATACTGCACCCCACTCATAATAGATTAAAGGTACAAAAAATCATGGATATTTCCTATATCATTGAAAATAAAGAAATTCAAGCTCATCCCAAAACCAAAAGGTTAAGGAAATTTATATCTAATTTACCACTACCACCTCCCTTAGGATCACCACAACCCTAATGATACGTGGATACACCAGTGGTGAAATCCATACAACCTAAACCCACAGAGATGGCGATATTTTTATCATATTTACCCCCCTCATCCAAAAGTTAGTTTTCTCCAGGATGGGAACCAATTTTAACGAAACACCCTAGTCATTACTACCAATGCATGTTACACTCATTTCTTCATTAGTGACATGATTAGTTGCAATTAAATTAGACTCTTTGCAAGGGAAATTTTACAAATCAGCCTCTTATGAGATGAAAATAAGGAATATCAAAACCCAAAAGGCCATACTTCCAAATAGAACATTGATAATTTGTATGTAAAGAAAATATTAGAGTTGATAATTGAAAAGTATTACAAGGGAATAAACCCCCACCCCCACCCAACCCCCAACCCCCTATGACTTAGAAGCATATGACTATATGAACCCAATTTCCAAATATTCCTCAATTAATATAGTTATCCCCATATATGAAAATACTAACACCAAGGGGAATTAAGATTTGATTTTAAACTAAAAATGGTAAGGTTTGTATACTCAAAATTAGGGGTAGTATTAGAGCGTAGAACAACCAAATAATTAGTAACCACCTACATGGCATACCTCAATCAAAGTCCAAGGAAAAGGCATAGCCACTACTATTCATCCACTCAATTAGTATAGCACACTCATAGTTAAAGAAAATTTAGCTAGGTATAAAGTAAATATAGATGAATTTCAAGAACAAAAGGTAGAGTTTCTTAGGGGAAACACTCCTACTGAGAATAATCCTCTAATAGAAGTCAGTACAACTCATCCAACAACTATGATTTATCTAGAAAGGTCCAATAAACTAGTAGAAATATAATTTGGTCAATAAAATACATTTTGATCAAGTCAATTGATATATTTTACCCTTAAAATCCCATACTATATAGATTTCCCTTCACTTGGACTAAAAAAGGCATCACCTTAAGCAATACAATCACAATTTGGGAAAATTGGATACCGATAATTAATACAAGAAAGTTACCCATATCACTTCTCACCAATATAGAAATTAATCCCTCTAGAGATATTTGATTATGCTCATTCCCTTGTGAAATTATTTGAAGATATATAGAGAAGGTGTGCGACAATTCATCCTAAAAAGAAACCTTATCCTGAGTAGGTGGATGTAACCTCTCCACCACCAAACATTTGAAACCCCACATTAACAATTTTTCATGGCACTAAAGACCCCAAGAAAAATTTAGCAAACTTTTTATATATTTGTGGGACCATGATAGGGATGATAGAGCAACAAGAACCTACTAAGCTTAGATGCTCTGTGAAAACTATTTTAGGACTAGCCCTTTTCTGGTATAAAATCATGTTAGCTGCCAATTGGGAAGACTTGTATAGCTAGTTTTATATCATTTTAATTCCTCCCAAGATAATAAAATTCTCAAAAACCAATAAAATTATAGATAACATGAAAATAATAGAGTCTTAGATTTCATAAAAATGTGAAAGGCCCTAACCTATTCACTTGAAATACAACCACCATAGAAAAATATTATAGACCCTTACATACATGGTTTCAAGGATGAGATATAGGTAGTACTTATCCCGATAGAATTACCTATTGGGTTTATATAGTTTGAATAAATAGCCCAATGTTTAAAGGATACTATCCATTTCAATAAGGAAAAATGTAAAATTACTCTAGTGTATCAACCAAGTTAGACTGGAAAATCTAAGACAAAACTTATCACACTCAATCCAGCACCCATGATAAATTTGGCTCCAAAAACCATTTCAAATTATATGATATACCCACTTGAACAATAAAAATGATAATAACATCCATCTCAAAAAGAAAATAAGAAAAGGAGTCACCCAAGATTTTATGATAGTAGGAATTGGAATTAATCCTTCAGAAAAGTGAAATTCCTAGGATTATTCATTATAGCTTTAAAACATGATATGTTTAAGCTACCAAAAATAAAGAAAATTATAGAGTCTGATCATCATGAAGTAATAGATTATTTACCCTACCATCACATGTTTGGAAACAATATCCATAACTTATTTTTCTTTAAATAACCACATCACAACATGGTTGAGTCTACAGAATTCATACTGGGTAGACCCCCAATACAAGTTACTTATATTTATAGATTCTTATAGAATAAGGGGAATTTCAGAAAATTAAAAAGATACAAATGAAAAATTTAGAAAATTAGATGAATTAGAAGATAGTTGATTGATCACATGCCATAATCAGGTCCCAATTAAACAATCCAATTGTAGTCCCAACCCCATATAAAATTTCTAACTCATATTCTTTAACATAAGAAACCCATAAGAACATGAATGACCAATGAAGAAGAAATCAGGTATAGAAATAAGAGGAGTTGGAAAATCAACCAATCCATAAATCAATCCAGATCCTAGAAGACTTTTTACCTATGAATTAATAGAATTAAAACCATCCCACTAAAAAAACCTTCATTTGATGAAGAACCATTATTTTGTTCTATCAATTTCATCCATCTGATTGATCCTTTTTCTGATGATGTAACTACATGTGAACCTAGATACCATTCATATAATTAGGAAGGTAGTAAAATAGGCTGAGGATGATGAAGGAGATAAGGAGGTTGGGGAATATGGGTATGAATTCATCCTCAACACTCATGAAGGGTTCTCGATGAAGCTATATATGTAGCTGTAACCCATAGGAAAGAAATTCAATGAGCCTGATGGGATCATAGATAAAGTCCTTAACCTTCTAGAACCTAGTATAGACCAATCCTGTTAGAATATATATTTTCAGTACTAAAAAATTATGATTCAAGTAGAGTAGTAATAGAAACTACATGGATTAGATTATGAGCATTGAGGATTCCCCCTTCTACAACTCAAGAGCATGCATCGTCTTCACAGTCTGTGCTAATCCCAAAGCCACAAACTAGAAAAAAACCTCCCATGGGGAGACATATATCTCTAGAAAAAAATGATACACTCATGTAATTAGATAATAATATGGACAAGATCTCCCTTTTAGACACCCTTTATCTATCTAAAAATATTAAGGAGGTGTTGATTAAAGCTTTTTCTAGTCCAAAAGAATTCAAAGATAAGGTCAGGAAAACCAAGACTTTTAGAGAAAAAAAATCGCAACTGAATGCCATAAGATTATTTAATTTATGGAACATGATTGGGAGGATTCCATACAAGGACAAATCTAACCTCTATATCTAACATGAAATCTCAATGATATTAATTTCTATCATTCCCTAGTGGATAACATCATAGGGATCAACCTCATTCCAATTTAAACCCTTTAGCACCTATATTTTAGAAACACTAATTTATCCCCCTTAAATCTAACCATTTTAGGATATCTTAAAATTTAACAAAAACCACTTGGAAATATAAAATTAAGGACTCAATTTGGTGAACTAATCTCAAACTCTACGTTCATGGAAGTATTTCCAGACACATCATTCAGCATCCTATTGGGAAGGTCATGGATCCACATGTACACAATGATACCTTTATCAAACCATCAATGCTTGAAATGAATAGTCAAAAGATGGATTTGGGTGATATATGGTGGTGATTATCCATTTGAATCATGTGAGGATCAGTACATGGAAGAATCCATCAATAAAACAGAATGAAAATACCCAGTGATATATGAGATTATCCCAATAACCACTCCAAATGGTTTGAAGGAAACTACATCCAATCTATGAATGACACTTGGTTATGAATATATGTTTCCCACTAACCAAGTTGAGGAACTAGTCCTAAATCAAGATGATTATCAAGTCCAGTAAATTCTAGGAAGCTAGAGTGTCTCTACCATAGTCTCTATGATATTTTCCATGCTAAACTAAGAGGGAAATGATTACTAAGAAAGTGGGTCTATCCCCAATAATGATACTCATGAATCATCCTTAGTATCTGAGGAGTCATCCATAACACATCCCTTGGGATAAATCAATATCAATTTTAGCATTCTTAATAATAATTCCACCATAGTATACACTGATTCTATGAGACCCACCTAACTTATAAATTTTATATAATGATGATTCATCTTTTTTATCAACATAAACATCCTCTTTAGGTTTACAATGGGGTGACATATACTAAGTTTATGATGGAAACTCCCCTTAGTTGTCTCTAGTGACCAACTACTCCTTCATCCCTTGGAAAGTAAATTCCCATGTTATGATTCTATTGTTTATTATTATATACATGGTGATATAGAAGATGAATATAAATATGAGGTGGTGAATATAGGAGAATAAGATATCGGATATTACCCTATAACAATTGGGGAAGGAATTCCCACCATGGTTGATGAACTCAGGGATGTAATTCTCAGTACCCAGAAGTATCTAAAAACCACATTAATAAGTGAAATAATGTTTCCATAAGAACAATAGGAACATATATACTTCCTAAAATTTCATCTAGATTTATTTTCCTAGAACTATATAAGGATTCCTAGACTGGACCCTAGGGTAGTCACCCACTAAGATCACTGTGGGTATAAGTATGTGGTGAGGAGAATACATATAACCTTGGATACCAAAGTGGAAGATAAGGTAGATAAGTTCATCAAGAAAAAAATAATTTGGGAATTAAAATACCTAAAGTATCTAGAAAATATAGTCCCAATCAAAAAAGAATAATGGGGAAATCAGAGGCTTTAATGACTTAAAAGATCTAAAACAACATTGTACAAAAGGTGATTATCCTATATCAATCCTAAAATTATTAACTAATGACATCAATTAATTAAATGATCTCTCCTTTATGGATGGATACTCTGGATATAACCAAATTTTTATGGTTTTTGAAGATTAAGAAGACACCACTTTCAAAGAACCTCAAGGATTTTATTTTTATCAGGTGATTTCATTCAGTCTGAAGAACAATGTTGCTACTTATAATGTGCATTGAATAATATTTTTAACCCCCTTATAATAATAATAGTTAAATTAAATGTGTATGATATGATAGTAAAGTTTTCATATAATTATGATCTCCTTTATAACCTTAATATTGTTTTCATCAAACTTCAGCAATGTGACATAAAGATGAATCCACTAAAATGTGCTTTTGAGGTCACATCGGGAAAGTTCATTAGATTTATTGTATACCATCATGGAATCAAAGTCAATCTCAATAAGACTAGGGTAATTCTCAATATGACCCTACATAAAAATCCCATAGAATTTAGGGGACTTCTATAGAGCCTAAGGAATGGTTAGGTTCCACTGCGGGGGGGGGGGGGGGTGAATCAGTGGTACCCTTGTTTTAGGATTTTTTTATCCTTTTAAATTCAATAACTGGAACCTTTTAAGGTTATAATCCACTCAATTATTTATCCCAAACTCACATTGTGTGAAGTGGTAAAATAACAGAGGATATCACACAATATTAAAAAGGTTCGGTGATGAAAGGGCCACTCCTTGACATGTTGGTTAGACACCTCATCATGGATTCTCTTCACTATATCCACAAGTGAATACAACTAGATAGACCCACCAATTCCAAAATTGGTTAGACACCCAAATTTCACTCTACAGAGTTGGTTAGACACCTCAAAAAATCTTATTCTCAGATTGGTTAGACACCCTAATCACAAGCCTCCAGTAGATGGTTAGACACCCCAGCTATAAGATTCCTCTTCAATTGATCTAGTGCTAGAAAGATATTATTCAAAAATAGTCTACCTCCATAAGAAAATTGATGTCCTTTACTTGTGTACAAATCTTCAAGGTATTCAATATATGACTTGATTAATATTTTTTCCCATAAAATCGTACAAGATATTGAATGATATGAATTTTATTATTCAAATGCTCAGGCACATTGTAACGCCCCGACCCCAGTTACCCAGAGTCAATGAATTATTACATATCATTGGCATAATCACAAGGAAATCAAGTCCCAAAAGACCGATCAGTTTAGTATTATTGGAAACATGATTCATACATAAGTTCAACTTTACAACTTGAAAAGAAATACAACACTAATTTATTCCATTAGAAACATCCAAGCCTCCTAGATTGTGCCTGCAAGTTACTCATAACTAACTTCTTCATATTTTAGGAAAAATAAACATAAGAAAGGGGTGAGCTAAAACACTCAGTAAGGGTAAGAAATACAGTGGAATATAACATAAATATTAAGCATTGTGAATTATTGAAAACTCATGCATTTACAAATAATAAACATGAACACTTTTATGGAAGGAATATGATATGAGTAAATAATTCCATAATAACACATAATCATGAGTATTATACTAGTTTAATGACCACATGAACCATCAATATTATTTTCATAATGATGGAATGTATAATGTCGGACATTCTGAAACATTTTTTCAAGGCCTCATCCAAGACGTCTAAAAATGATTTAAGCCTCAGACAAAACCATATATATATCAAATTAGGAAAGGCCTCATCCAATTCCACATCTATTTGCCTCATGAGACATACCGATGCATCAAGGAACTATAGCGGGCTCCACCCGTCACTTACTAAGTCCAATACATTCCTCATATGAAAAGGTTGAAATATGACATAAACATTTGTATTAAAACTAGCATACGAAATTTCAATAATTTAACCATAAACCATGAATGGTATAAAAATAACACATCCACAGTAAAAAATATCATAAGACCTTCAATAAAATATGGAATATTTGTATCATAATGAATCAACTTCAAACAAGTATAAAATTCATCAAAGGATGTTTACATAGATGAAATCAAAACTATTTGAGAGAAATATCTCTTTCTTTTTTTTTGAAATCTTTTAAAGTAACACAATTATAAAAGAAAAAATTTATTTTGAAAATATTATTATAATATTGTAAGGGAAGCTTCAATGATGTTATAACAGCAGAAAATAGCTTCACCCTCCGTATAAGTAAAAAAACATTCTTACCTTAATTTTGTTGAAAAGGTAATAAGGTACCTTGTTTGGAAAATGAAAAAAAGATTCCTTTTAAACCATTTTATAAAAAGTAAAAAAAAGGTATAAATGAATTTAACCCATAGTATAGTAAATAGTAAAAATGTTTTGGAATACTTTTTTAAGAAACATGGATGTTGATGATAAATAAGTCCTAGTAGATACTTACGTAAAAACAACCTCGGATAATAAAGAGATTGTAGAATTAACCCTTACCATGTACTTTTACTTGATTAAGGGTAGGTTAACTTCCTGTATAATGGTAAAATAATTGTTATTAAATTATAAAATAACCATATACATTAATATGATATCATATATGATATTTCAATACTGATTTGTTAATGATATTTTAGTGTTATCATCGTTTCAGGTGTTAACTGATTTGTTTTCCTTTATATTATTTGTTATATGAGTCATGTTTGTCATGTATGGGATGTATCTTATTCATATACATAATTATATTAACTCTTTAAACATTATTTTTAATCATCAAATGAAAATTATTCTGGAATGATTACGATTGGGAATGAATCTCATCACGTTCGTGGAGACGGTAATCTGTACGTATGCACCAACGACAATATCATTCTTTTGTAATTAAAATCATAAGTAAATGAATGGTATATCATATATACAGAATAATTAACATGTTATATATATTATTTACATCAATTATTCATCATTATTATACCCATCCAAATAATAATGTATTGAATAACAACTACACCACGACGTGGAGACGGTAAGCCGTACGTACACACGTATGGTGACATGTTATTCATAGGATGGAAAACATAATGAATATGGTTGTAACATTTTTATAATAACATAATATTATATATAAGATACTAGAGTTATTATTTTATAATGGAAACAACAAAGAAAGAGGAAGTGGAAGAAGAAAATAACTTGAAAGAGGTGGTGAGATATTTACCTCTTCTTCGGGTTCTTCCTTTTGATTTGATCAAAAGGGATCCTTAGGTTGACTTTATAATAAAACTAAGGACTCTAGGATGAATGGAGGACAGTTGAGAGGATATTTGGACAGGGTTTGTCTGAGCCAAAAGGCTTTGATGGTGTGAATTTGAGAGAAGGGGAAGTGACCTTTTATAAGAGGGGTGAGGGGCACCTTAGGAAAAGATTGAAATATTATTTTATAATAAAATCAATTTATATTTATAATGGATCCAAAATAAATTATTTAAAGTAAAAGGGGGTATGGGTCTAAACCCTCTCAACAAATAGGTTTTAGACAGGTTTGGGTCACTATATTAACCTTATATTTTAGATTTGAATCTTAGTTAAATAGTTTTCTATTTACCATGTCTCTTTGTATTTTTATATTATATGGTTAATAAACTTACTATAAACTTGCAATAGAACCACAAGTAGTTAATTAATGATAAAAATATCATTATATAAGTCTTTTGTCCGAACCTTAGATTTTTAGGATTATTACATCAACCAATAATATTGTATTTTTTTTAAAAACTCATTTTTGTTAATTTTGACATTATTTAATAATTAATTTTTTTAAAGTACTAAAAACTTTATTACTTAGAACTAAATTCATATGTTCAATAATAAAATGTCATATTAACCTATAAAATTAGTTTAATACACCAAAAATCTTAAATAATATTTATTTGGATATTTATTATATCAATTGTTTTAATATTTCATTATTAAGGTAATTACTACGTCATAATTGTGTCATAAATTAAATTATTTAATGTCTAAAAATTATAAATAAAATTTAATTATATAGGAAATATTTTTATCTTTCTAATTAATCTTTATAGTCGAATTTATCTTATGTATAACCCTATATTATAAATGGTTTAGTTATCAAACTTTGAATTTAACACTTTTAACTCTTCTTTGAATTAAACAATAATAAATGTCTGGATCTAATCCAAGTGGACCTAAAGGATCATTTTTTATTACTAAGGTTGTTTTTATTAAAATTACACTTATCCAATAGAATTAAGACATGTGTTAGGGTAAGAATAATATCATTTTTACCCTAAATTACCCTATTTACTTTTAACCGTGGTAAATAAAAGTAAAAAGTTACTCCAAAAATTATTTTCATCTTATTTAACCACATTTTTCTTACTAATATCAACCGTGTCTCTCGAATTTTTTAAATTCCACTCACAGAAGTGGTAAAATTATGTTTTATGTGAATTTTCAAATTCTCCTAGGAGGTGGGTAAAAGATGGTGAAAATTTCAATAAAATTATATATATATATAATATTATTACAAAATGACTCCAATGAATTAAATTGAACATATATAGGTATTATGTATCTATTTTTACCTAAAATAAATTTAAACAAAATAATTAATTATTTAAATAAAAATTCGGTTTTAAACAATAACGCAGTGTTTTTCACTATTCATCAAAAATTGAAATTTTTCAGAAGAATACCAAAAATTCACCCTAAGATAATTTCGATATTCTAAATTCAAAAATGAAGTCAATTTTGAAAAATAAAATTTATAATATATTAAAAAGTGGGTATTACTATTCATAACGGCTAGTTTGATTGGTCGTGGTGTGTTAGAATCTTGAAGTTGCGTACAATGAAAGTTATTGCATTATTCAAAGGGAAACGTACCATGGAAGATTGGGGTGTTACAAACATGAAATCACCTTCTTCAAGAATTACCCAGCTTTATATCA
This sequence comes from Viscum album, assembly GCA_963277665.1. Taxonomy (NCBI): domain Eukaryota; kingdom Viridiplantae; phylum Streptophyta; class Magnoliopsida; order Santalales; family Viscaceae; genus Viscum; species Viscum album. The sequence goes on along the minus strand of OY728140.1, from coordinate 1,442,321,191 downwards.
CTTATCAAAATTTTTATTACACAATTATTGTAAAGAGTCCTAATGGATATTAAAATTCAGTATATTACTTATCACCTACATGAAAATATCTACAAAAAATAAATGTAGTGCATAGGGACTCAATTAATTTCCATGATTTAAATTCTCATTTAAATGCTTAATTGAATTTGTTAATAATTAAAAACATTTAATTTATTTATTCCCTCAATTATTAATACTTGAATGTGGGTATTATATTTCTCGATTTAAATGACCAAAAAATGTGAACATTCTTTGTTTCTCATTTTAACTTTGAATTATTTAATGGGTATTATTTTATAATCAAATTGAATACCCAAGAATCTATGGGTATTTTATTTTGAATATACCTCACTTATTCCTTCTTCTTAACATGGAATTATCCTTCATATATCACCACACATGAATTCATGCATGCAACTCATTCTAATGCAATCTCAATCACCCGAGAGACTCAGGTTCATTATTCTTCTTGCAGTGTTGCTATTATTTTGGTATTAGCTTCCATATTTAAACACCAGAAAGACTTGGGTATTCTTTATCTATATTCACACATGATTCCACACCAACTTCATGCATGTAATTCATTCACCTAAAAATCCAACAAGACCCTGATTCTTTATTAATTATCATGTGGAAAACACCCTCTCTTCCTCGCTTAGTTTGTTCACATAGTAAATGCATCACCACATTTTTAAACACCCAAATTAATCGGGCTTCCCCATTAATTATAATTTATTCTATTTTCATGAATTCAATGTAGAGGTTCATGAATGACTCATTTTGATAATACCTTTTCATTAATCCAAGAATTTATCTCATCCATGCATTCAGGTTCATTAAACTACTACAAAAACAAGCAAGGGAAGTGCCACCTTATATCAGCACTAAGAAAAAAGCACTGATAAAGAAACCCTGTATCAGCGCTAAAATTTTAGTGCTGATAAAGGTATTCTTTATCAGTGATTTTATAGCACTGATAAAAGGATTCTTTATCAGCGCTAGAAAAGGGATGATAAAGATACCCTGTCTCAGTGCTAAAATTTTAGTACTGATATAGGTATTCTTTATTAGTGCTTTTCTAGCACTGATAAATAATCCCTTTATCAGTGATAAAAAAGCAGTGATAAAGAAACCCTGTATCAACGCTAAAAAAGCGCTGATAAAGAGATCATTTATCAGCGCTAGAAAAGCACTGATAAAGAAGGCCTGTATCAGTGCTAAAATGTTAGCGCTCATACATAAAGGATTTATTAACACTTTTTTAGCAATGATAAAGAGGAACTTTATCAGCTCTTTTTTAGCGTTGATAAAACCGTAGTCTCATATTTTTTAAACTCGGTCACACAGTGTCCTTGTTTTATCGCGACCTAAAGCTCTTGTGGTACTGAACCCCAACGAATCCCCTCCGCTACCCCCTAATATTCACATTTATAGACCTCCGCCGCCCCCGATATTTGCGTTTCCGGACCTCCGCTGCTAGCCCTTCTCCTAATCCTCCCCCTCGAACCCCTTTGGCGGATACTCCTCCCTGAAAACCCTACTTCTCCTCCTCTTCACTCGACCCTACTCCCCGCGAACCCTACTCCTCCATTTCTCTTCGGTTGGCAGCTCCTCCCATGCACCTCCTCCCATGCACATCCACATCTAGAAGTTTCCAAGTGTTTGGTAAGTGATTCAATGATTTTACATTATTAGACGATCTTGATATGCTTTCTTAGTTTCATAGGTTATGACCATGATATAACTTCTTATATTTGGATGGGTTAAATAGAAATTTAGTGTTTTTGTAATGGAACCCCATGCTACCTTGTAATGCCCCAACCCCAGTTACCCAGAGTCAATGCATTATTACATAACATTTGAATGATCACAAAAGATCAAGTCTCGAAAGATCGATTAGTTTAGTAGCATTGGAATCAATAGATACATTCATAAAGGTTACATTACATCATAAAGTGAAAACTAAAACAACATCTTGTCTCCGCACTCATATCCTCTTATACTATCCCTGCAGGTCATTCATAAAATACTTATTCACATACTGAGAAAAATAAAACATAGAAAGGGGTGAGCTCAGATTCCCAGTAAGGATAACAATATAGTGGAAACTTTCATAAATAAGAATAAACATTTAAGGAAATTTATAACTAAAAAAAATCCTTTTAAACTTGAACTTTAGCATAATATGGAAAAGATAAAATGAAATAATACCATTTACTTATTCACATGCAATAACCACTTTCATAATGATGGAATACATAATGCCAAACTACCATAACCACGTAGCCAAGGCCTCGTGCCAAGACTACAAATAATATTTTGTCAAGACCTTATGCCAAGACACTAGTTTGTATCATGAGACCTACCGATGCATCGAGAAGCTATAGAGGGCTCCACCCGTCACTTATTAAGTTCAATGCATTCCTCATATGAACAGGTTTAAACATAACATAAACATTCATATTAAAACTAGCATATAAAATGTCAATACTTTCTCCATAAATCATGAATGGTATAAAAATAACACATCCATAATCAAACATATCACAAAACCTTCAATACAATATGAATTTTTTTAATCATAATAAATCAACTTCAAATAAACTTAAAATCCATCGAAGGATGTTGACATAGATGAAATCAAAACTATTTGAGAGAAATATCTCTTTTTTTGAAATAATTTAAATATAACATAATTATAAAATAAAAAATTTACTTTGAAAATATTCTTCTAAGATTTTAATGGATTATTCTAAGATTTTACAATGGTGTAAAATAGCCGTACTCACCGTATAAGTTAAAAAAACATTCTTACCTTAATTCTGTCGAAAAGGTTAAAAATTACCTTGTTTGGAAAACGACAGAAAGATTCCTTTATAAACTTCTTATAAAAAGTAAAAAAAGGGTATAAATTAATTTAACCCATATTCTATAAAATATTAATAATGTTTTGAAATACATTTTTAAGAAACATGGATGTGGATGATAAAGAGGTCCCAGTAGATAATTACGTATTAACAACCTCAAATAATGAAGAGATTGTGAAATAAACCCTTACCTTGTACTTTTCCTTAGTTGATGGTATGTTAAACACCTATATAATAGTTAAAAAATTGTTATAAAATTATACAAGACACATATACATAATTATGATATTATATATGATCTTCTAATAATGCTTTGTTAATAATATTTTAGTATTATCGTCATTTCGGGTGTTAACTTACTCGTTTTATTTTATATGTTTTGTTACATAAGTCATGTTTGTTATGGATAGGTTGTATCTTATTCATATACAGAATGATATAAAGTTCTTAAACATGACTTTTAATCATAAAATGATAATTATTCTTGAATGAATATGATGGGGAATGAATCTCATCGCGTTCGTGGAGACGGTAGTCCGTACGTACGCACGAGCGACTATATCATTCTTTTGATATTAAAATAATATATAATTGGATGGTATATCATATATACAGAATCATTATCATGTTATATTTATTATTTACATGAATTACACATCATTATTATACCCATCCACATAATAGTGTATTGAATAACAATTACACCACGACGTGGAGACGGTAAGTCGTACGTACACACGTATGGTGACATGTCAATCAAAGGATGGATAGAATACTGAATATGGTTGTACCATATTTATAATAACACCATAGTATATAGAAGATATTGGAGTTATTATTTTAGAGTGTAAATAACAAAGAAAGAAGAATTTGAAGAAGAAGAGAACTTGAAAGAGGGTGGTGAAATCATTACCTCTTCTTCAGGTTCTTCCTTTTGATTTGATCAAAAGGGCTCTTTAGGTTGGATTTATGATCAAACTAAGGACTATAGGTTTAATTTATGGAATTTTGGAGGATATTTGGACAGATTTTGGCTGAAACAAAAAGCTTTGAAGGTGTGAATAATTGGTTAGAAGTGGTGTCCTTTTATAAGGGAGAGGAGGGGCTCTTTAGGAAAAACTTAAAGTATTATTTTATGATAAATTAATATTCTGTTTCTAAAGGCTCAAAAGTGGATTATTCAAAGTATAAGGTGTGGATATGTCTAAAAACATTCAACCAATAGGTTTTAGACATGTTTGGGTTACTATATTAACCTTATCTTTTAGTTTTAACTCTTAGTTAATTAGTTTGACATTTACCATGTCTCTTTGTATTTTTATATTATATAGTTACAAAACGTATTATATACTTCCAAGAGACCCCCCAAGTTGTACATTAATGATAAAAATATCATTATATAAGTCCTTTGGCCGAACCTTAGATTTTTAAGAATAGAATATAAATTAATAATATACTATTTGTTTTAAAAACTATTTTATGTAAATTTTGACACTATTGGGAATTTTGTTTTTGTGAAAATCATAAAAGCATGATTACTTAGAAAAAACATAATTAAATTAATAATAACATGTCATATTAACCTATTAAATTAGTTTAATTCATAAAAAGTCTCAAATTACATTTATTTTGATATTTATAATATCAATTATTTTAATATTTCATTAATTAGGTAATTACTGCATCACCATTGTGTCATAAATAAATTAAACTATTTAATGTATAAAAATTATAAATAAAATACCATTATGTAGGAAATATTTTTATCTTTCTAATTAATATTTATACTTGAATTTATCTCATGTATAACCCTATATTAAAAATGTTTTAGTTATTAAACTTTGATTTTAACTCTTTTAACTCTTCTTTGAATTAAATAATAATAAATGTCCTAATCTAATCCAAGTAGACCTAAATGATAATATTTTATTCCTAAGGTTGTTTTTGGTCTAGAGACACTTGTCCAATAGAATTAGGACATGTGTTAGGGTAATAATAATATCATTTTTACCCTTAATTACCCTATTTACTTTTTACCATGGTAAATAAAAGCAAAAAGTTACTATTCCTCAAAAATTATTTTTATCTTATTGAACCAAATTTTACACCTTGATATTAACCGTGTCTCTCATATTTTTGAAATTCCACTCACAGAAGCGGTAAAATTATGTTTTATGTGAATTTCTAAATTCTTCTTGGAGGTGGGTAAAAGACGGTGAAAAGTTCAATAAAATTTTTATATATCTAAAATTATTCTAAACTAACTCCAATGAATTAAATTGAACTTATATAGGTATTATGTATATATTTTGACCTTAATTAAATTTAAATAAAATAAATAATTATTTAAATAATAATTCGGTTTTAAACTATAACTCGGTGTTTTTTCAGTATTCATCAAAAATTGAAAGTTTTCAGAAAAATACGAAAATTTTACCCTAGGATAATTTTGATATTCTGAATCCAAAAATGAAGTCAATTTTGAAAGATAAAATTTATAAAATTTCAAAAAGTGGGTATTACTATTCATAACGGCTAGTTCGATTGGTTGTGGTGTGTGTTAGAACTCAAAGTTGCGTACAACACATTCTACTGTATTATTCAAAGAGAAGCGTACCGTGGATGCTTAGGGTGTTACATTATCCCCCACTTCAAATAATTTCATCCTCAAAATTTCTAGAATACTACCGCATGAAAAGACTTGGGTGATTCTTCATCAAAAGTTCCGTAAGTTCCCATGTTGCCTCTTCCATCTTATGGTTTCTCCACAGAACTTTTTCCAGATGAGTCATCCGGTTTCTCAACACTTGTTCTCTTGTATCAATAATCCTACTGTGTTCTTCGCAATAAGGCAGATAGGGTTCCAGTTCTAAGTCCTTGTAAGTGATTACATGCGTTGGGTCAGACATGTATTTTCTCAACAGTGATACATGGAACACATCATGAACTTTGGAGAGACTTGGTGGAATTTCCAAATGGTAAGCTACAGCCGTAATTCGTTCTAGAATTTCTAAAGGTACGATGTAACTGGGACTCAATTTACCCTTCTTACCGAAACATATAACTCCCTTCCATGGAGATACCTTCAAGGAAACATGATCTCCTACCTGAAATTCCAAATCCTTCCTTCGGTTATCGGCATAGCTCTTCTGCCTACTTTGAGCTGCTTTGATGTGGTTTTGGATTACCTTTACCTTTTCCGTTGTTTCCTCCACCAGTTCTATGCCTACAAGTTTTCTTTCACCAACGTCATCCCAACAGGTTGGTGTGCGGCATCTCTTTCCGTCTAACACTTCATATGGTGCCATCCGAATACTTTAATGGAAGATATTGTTATAATAAAATTATACCAGAGGTAAATATTGATCCCACATACCCTGAAAGTCAAGTGAGAAAGATCTCAACATGTCTTATAGGGTTTGAATAGTCCGTTTTGATTGTCCATCTATTTGAGGGTGGTAGGCAGTGCTCAAAAAAAGTTCAATATCCAAGGCCTTCTGAAGAATTTTCTAGAATCTTGAAGTAAAATGAGGATCACGATCAGAAACAATCGATATGGGTACTCCATATAGTCTCACAACATCATTAATATATAGTCTTGATAGACGTTCCAGTGGTACATCTTCTCTTATAGAAAGAAAATGTGCTGACTTGGTAAGACGATCAACAATAACCCATATTGCATCGTTCCTTCTAGGAGTCTTTGGTATCCCCATGAAAAAGTCCATCGTAATATTATCCCATTTCCACTTCGGTATGGGAAGATGTTGCAATACTCCTCCAGGATATTGCCTTTTACCTTTCACTTGTTGAAAAACCATACATCTTGACACAAAATCAGCAATCTCCCTCTTCATGTTTTCCCACAAAAAATGTTCCTTCAAATCTCTATACATTTTGGTGCTCCTAGGGTGTATAGAGAAATTAGAGCTATGTGCATCATATAACAATTCCCTTTTCAGATCAGGTATATCAAGAAGACAAAGTCTCTTCCCAAATTTTAAAATTCCTTCTTCATACACAAAGTCTCTCAATCTCCCATCATTCATAGCTTTAATCTTCTTTTAAAATTCTTCATCATCGGTCTGAGAACTCTTAATCCTTTCTAGTAAATATAGTTTGGAAACCATTTGAAAAATCATTTATGTTTCACCTTCCATGGTTATTCCCATGTCCATCTTCACTAGATCCATGAAAATTGGATCACTTTCAATTCTCATATTGTTCAAAACTACCTGATCTTTTCTACTCAAAGCATCTACCACCTTATTTTCCTTCCCAGGATGGTAGTGTATCATTCAATCATAATCCTTGAGTAATTCAAGCCATCTCCTTTTCCTCATGTTGAGTTATTTTTGTGAGAAAATATACTTCAAACTCTTGTGATCAGTACAAATATCACATTTTTCACCCTAGAGGTAGTGTCTCCATATCTTTAAAGTAAAGATCACAGCTACTAACTTGAGATCATGATTAGGATAGTTTTTCTCATGAATTTTTAATTGTCGGGATGCATAGGCGATAACCCTATCATTCTTTATAAGGATACAACCAAGTCATTTATTCGATTCATCACTATAAATAACAAACCCATCATTCCCCAATGGTAGAGTCAATATAGAAGAATTGAATAATCTTCCCTTCAGTTATTCGAAAAATTCTTCACACTCTTTTGTCCAAACAAATTTAACCCCTTTACGTGTGAGCTTTGTTAATGGGTTAGCCAACTGGGAAAAATTCTGGAAGAAACATCGATAATAACCTACTAAACCAATAAAACTACGTACCTCAGTTATACTCGCCGGTGCAGGATATTGTTGGATTGCCTTGGTCTTAGAAGGATCAACAAAGATTCCATCTTTTGAGATAATATGTCCAAGGAAATAAATCTCCTAAAGCCAGAATTCACACTTGCTAAACTTCCCATATAATTCATGTCTTCTCAGAGTCTTCAGGATAATGCGCAAGTGATTTTCATTATCTTCGTAGCTTTTGGAGCATACCAAGATATCATCAATAAATACCACCACAAATTTACCAAGATATCCCTTGAAAACTCTATTCATTAGATCCATGAATACAGAGGGTGCAATAGTCAATCCAAAAGGCATTACTGTAAACTCATAATACCCATACCTGGTTCGAAATGCTGTCTTCAGAATGTCTTCTTTCTTCACACACAACTGATGATATCTAGATCGAAGGTCAATCTTTGAAAAGTATTTAGGTCTATACAGTTGTTCAAATGAATCATCAATTCAAGGTAGGGGATACTTGTTCTTTATTGTTATAGCATTGATCTCCCTGTAGTCGATACATAACCTCATAGATCTATTTTTCTTTTTAACAAAAAGAACAGAGGATCTCCATGGAGAAACACTAGGGTGAATAAATCCCTTATTACCCAATTTATCTAGTTGTTTCTTTAGTTCAACTAATTCCATAGTGTCCATTCTATAAGGGGTCTTCGATATAGGCCTTGATACAGGAATTAAATCAATGGAAAACTCAACTTCTCATTCTGGAGGACTTCCAGGTAAATCTTCCGGAAACACATCTACATATTCTTTCACAATAGGTACATCCTATATTTGAACATTCCTTTCCTCACCCACAGTAATTTCATTCTCTTCCTCCCCAATAAATGAATTTAGTTGAGCTAATGGGGGTGGATCTAGGTAAGAATTAGGTGGTAATTATTCCGCTCTAAATATAAGGTGTTCCTTATCATCATCATCAAAAATAGTAACCTACTTCTTCTTAAAATAAATTTTTGCATCATGGTCCGAAAGACAATCCATACCAAGGATTATATCAAATTCAATCATATGTATGATGATGAGATCAGCGGATAAAGAACATTTATGTGCTCTAATGGGGACTAATTCACAAAACTTTATTGCAATGATACTTCCCTTACGAATTATAACTGAAAACTACCTTGTTAAAACAAATTGAAAATATCTAATTTTCTTAGCAAACTGGGAAGATATGAAACAATGCGATGATCCAGAATCAAATAATGCATTTTCTAAACTTGATGAAACCATTAAATTACCTGCCACCACATCTTTCAGAGCTTCTACCTCAGCAGTAGTGATAACATAAGCTTGGACTTGATCTCTTGGCCTTTTCTGTGGTAATTTACCATGAAGCTTAGGAAATTCATTTTCATAATGTCCCATATCCTTGCAGTTGTATCATTGAACATCGATAGCTTCTTTCTTCCCCTTACAATCATGAGTTTGGTGGCCTTTTTCACCACACTTGTAACAGACTCCCATTCCTTTCAAGCAAGTACCAGGTTGTTTCTTCCCACATTTATTGTAGGATGGATATTCATCTTTTCCCTTATTCTCTTTATTTCCATTCCCAGATTGATCAGTAGATCTCTTCTTCTCTTGCTTTGCTTTAAAGTCGTAAGACTTAGAGAATTCTTTTTCTATCTTGATAGCACATGAGACAATATCTTCGTACAACGAGAAGGTTTGTGAGAATAATTCTCGATGGAGAAAAGGTTTTAACCCACCAAAGAAACAATAAATCTTAATTCTTTGGTTATGTATATAATCTGCAGCATACCTCACTAACCTTGTAAAGTTAGCTTCATACTTTGCGACATTCTCATCCTCCTTTTGTCTCAGACTCAGAAATTGCCTTTCCATATCTGCTCGATGGTCACGAGGAAAGTATTTTTCTAAAAATAGATCTTTGAACTCCCTCTATTTCATATTTGATACTTCATCATCTTCATTACTGTTATGAATCAATGACCACCATTGATCATCATCTCTAGTGAGGCGATAAACTGCCATGATAACTTTTTACCTTTCACTACTCCCCAAAGCCTGAAATATTTTCTCTAGGGAATTTATCCATTGCTTAGCTACTAATGGATTTGTACTACCATTAAATGTTGGTGGTTTTTTCCTCATGAAGAGATTTAACATTGATCCTCCACGCTGCGGATCAATGTGCCCCATACGGGTATGGTTATTATTCATAACCTGAGTGAGTTGTCCCAGTACGGTGATTAGCTGATCAGCACCAGTTGCATCACCAGCTCCACTATAATTATCTTGAGCAGGAGGGTAATCCCTATATGGAGTGCGTGCATTGATACAGTTTCCATTTCTTCCACTATGCACTATTTCTAAATAATGGCATAAACTAGATCAGTTTATGAATCAAAATACATAATTCCATACTTGTAAAACACTTAACATAAATTGAACAATTTATGGATATAATCCATAATTATAATATTGTTTTCTTTGAGGAAGTATATACTCATAAACCCTTCATAATGGTTTGTAAAGAAAATGAGAATTATCCTAAGCATATCCCCCGGTAGTGTCGTAACCAAGAGTGCATCAAGGCCCGTTGTCGTGCACCAGTTCCCGTTCGAGTCTAGCACAAAGCGGTGTTTTCAGGTTTTACCCCTAGGTACATCTGTGCCAGAGCCACCTCTACCAGCTCGTATCCATACAGGGATGTATTGCTCGGAAAACTCACAAAATCTCTACAATACCAAATTCTATGAAGTTATTCTATACTAATCCTCAAAGTCTATCTTAGGGCTATGTTCTCTAATCAGAGTTTATCTAAATCTAGCTTCCAAGGTTTGTACTAAACTTTCTATGATACCAACTGTAATGCCTCGACCCCAGTTACCCAGATTTTGTGCATTATTACATAACATTGTCATGATCACAAAAGATCAAGTCTTGAAAGACCGATTAGTTTAGTATCCTTGGAATCACTAGATACATTCATAAAGGTTACATTAGATCATAAAGTGAAAACTACAACAACATCTTGTCTCCACACTCATATCCCCTTATACTATCCCTGCAGGTCATTCATAAAATACTTCTTCACATCCTAGGAAAAATAAAACATATAAAGGGGTGAGCTCAGATGCCCAGTAAGGATAATAATATAGTGGAAACTTTCATAAATAAGCATTAACATTTAAAGGAATGTATAACTAAAACAAAAGCCTTTTAAACTTTAACTTCATCATAATATGGAAAAGATAAAATGAAATAATTCCATTTAATTATTCACATGGATATTCTACTAGTTTAATAACCACATGCAATATCAATAACCACTTTCATAATGATGGAATGCATAATGCCAAACTATCATAACCACGTCGCCAATGCCTTGTGCCCAGACTACAAATAAGATTTTGTCAAGGCCTTGTTCCAAGACACTAGATTGTCTCATGAGACCTATAGATGCATTGAGGAGCTATAGTGGGCTCCACCTGTCACTTATTAAGTCCAATGCATTCCTCATATGAACAGGTTTAAATATAACATAAACATTCGTATTAAAAATAGCATACGAAATGTCAATACTTTCTCCATAAACCTGGAATGGTATAAAAATAACACATCCACAATAAAACATATCACAAAAACTTCAATACAATATGGAAATTTTTTATCATAATAAATCAACTTCAAACAAACTTAAAATCCATCAAAGGGTGTTGACATAGATGAAATCAAAACTATTTGAGAGAAATATCTCTTTTTTTTGAAATCATTTAAAAATCACATAATTATAAAATAAAAAATTTACTTTGAAAATATTCTTATAATATTGTAAGGGAAGCTTTAAAGATTTTACAATGGTGTAAAATAGCCGTACTCGCCGTATAAGTTAAAAAAAATATTCTTACCTTAATTCTGTCGAAAAGGTTAAAAAGGACCTTTTTGGAAAATGACAGAAAGATTCCTTTATAAACTTCTTATAAAAAGTCAAACAAGGATATAAATGACTTTAACCCATATTCTGTAAAATATTAAGAATGTTTTGAAATAAATTTTTATGAAACATGGATGTGGATGATAAAGAGGTCCCAGTAGATAATTACGTATAAACAACCTCGGATAATGAAGAGATTGTGAAATAAACCCTTACCTTGTACTTTTCCTTAGTTGATGGTATGTTAAAATTATTTATAATAGTTAAAACATTGTTATTAAATTATACAAGAACCATATACATAATTATGATATCATATATGATATTCTAATAATGCTTTTTTAATAATATTTTAGTATTATCATCATTTCGGGTGTTAACTTACTCGTTTTATTTTATATGTTTTGTTACATAAGTCATGTTTTTTATGGACATGTTGTATCTTATTCATATACATAATGATATAAAGTTCTTAAACATTAATTTTCATCATCAAATGAGAATTATTCTTGAATTTATACAATGGGGAATGAATCTCATCATGTTCGTGGAGACGGTAGTCCGTACATACGCACAAGCGACAATCTCATTCTTTTGATATTAAAATAATATATAATTGGATGGTATATCATATATAAAGAATAATTATCATTTTATATTTATTATTTACATGAACTACATATCATTATTATACCCATCCAAATAATAGTGTATTGAATAACAATTACACCACGACGTGGAGACGGTAAGCCGTACGTACGCACGTATGGTAACATGTCATTTAAAGGATGGATAGAATACTGAATATGGTTGTACCATATTTATAATAACACCAAAGTATATATAAGATACTAGATTTATTATTTTAGAATTTAAATAACAAATAAATAATAAGTTGGAGAAGAAAGGAACTTGAAAGAGGGTGGTGAAATCATTACCTCTTCTTCGGGTTCTTCCTTTTGATTTGATCAAAAGGGATCCTTAGGTTGGCTTTCTGATCAAAATAAGGCATCTAGGTTTAAGTGAGGGAAGTTGGGAGGATATTTTTACAGAGTTTGGCCGAACCAAAAAGCTTTTAAGGAGTGAATAATTGGTTATAATTGGTGTCCTTTTATAAGGGGGAGGAGGAGCTCTTTAAGAAAAACTTAAAGTATTATTTTATAATAAATTAATATTCGGTTTCTAAAGGCTCCAAAGTGGATTATTCAAAGTCTAATGTGGGGATAGGTCGAAAACCATTCATCCAATTGGTCTTAGATAGGCCTGGGTAACTATATTAACCTTATCTTTTAGTTTTAATTATTAGTTAATTAGTTTGACATTTACCATGTCTCTTTGTATTTTTATATTATATAGTTAATAAACTTACAATATACTTACAAGATACACCCAAGTGGTCCATTAATGATACAAATATCATTATATAAGTCCTTTTTACAAACCTAGGATTTTTAGGAATATAATATCAATTAATAATATAATATTTGTTTTAAAAACTCTTTTATGTCAAATTTGACAATATTGGGTATTTTGTTTTTGTAAAAATCATAAAAGCATGATTATTTCGAAAAAAAATAATTAAATAAATACTAACATATCATATTAACCTATAAAATTAGTTTAATTCATAAAAAGTCTCAAATTAAATTTTTATTTTTTATTTAAAATATCAATTATTTTAATATTTCATTAATTAGGTAATTACTTTATTACCATTGTGTCATAAATAAATTAAATTATTTAATGTCTAAAAATTATAAATAAAATACCATTATGTAGGGAATCTTTTTATCTTTATAATTAATATTTTTAATTGAATTTATCTTATGTATAACCCTATATTAAAAATGTTTTAGTTATTAAACTTTGATTTTAACTCTTTTAACTCTTCTTTGAATTAAATAATAATAAATGTTCTAATCTAATCCAAGTGGAACTAAGTGATAATATTTTATTCTTAAGGTTGTTTTTGGTCGATATAAACTTGTCCAATAGAATTAGGACATGTTTTAGGGTAATAATAATATCATTTTTACCCTTAATTACCCTATTTACTTTTTACCGTGGTAAATAAAAGTAAAAAGTTACTATTCCCCCAAAATTATTTTTATCTTATTGAACCAAATATTAATCCTTAATTTTAACCGTGTCTCTCAAATTTTCTAAATTACACTCACAGAAGTGGTGAAATTACGTTTTATGTGAATTTCCAAATTCTCCTAGGATGTGGGTAAAAGACGGTGAAAAGTTCAATAAAATTTTTATATATCTAAAATTATTCTAAACTAACTCCAATGAATTACATTGAACATATATAGGTATTATGTATCTATTTTGACCTTAATTAAATTTAAATAAAATAAATAATTATTTAAATAAAAATTCGGTTTTAAACTATAACTCAGTGTTTTTTCACTATTCATCAAAAATTGAAAGTTTTTAGAAAAATGCAAAAATTTCACCCTAGGCTAATTTTGATATTCAAAATCCAAAAATGAAGTCCATTTTGAAAGATAAAATTTATAAAATTTGAAAAAGTGGGTATTACTATTCATAATGGCTATTTTGATTGGTTGTGGTGTGTGTTAGAACTCAAAGTTGCGTACAACACATGCTACCGTATTATTTGGGTTTTTGGTCCTGTCAGACATTGGAATATTTCTACGAATAATTCCAGAGCTAGGCACGAAGACTGTGTGCGATTCCGAGGCTCGATGTGCCCGAGATTAATTTTATAAAAACATTAAGTATTTTTACACTATGCACATGGCGGGGGTGTGAAATCTCATAAACGGTAGCTCAGAATGGGAATCTGAGGGCACGTTTGCATCCAGAATGTTCCGTTTACCTTAGGTGAGGTGTAAACTTTGCGGGCGTGGGCCTGCGGTGAGAAACGCCACAAGGGGCGTTTTCGTAAATAAGTGGCGATGTTAGTGTGCGAGCGTCGGCTCGAATAACTTCTGAACGGAGTCTCGGATGGAAAATCTGAGCCCACCGTTGCGTTCAGAACGACACGTTTACCCTAGGGGTGACCTTACTTTTGTTCGCATCGGGCGTCAGGTTCGAGGCGGGTTTGGCACTAGCGGGCGGCTGATATAAATATCAGCGCCCCCCCCTTTTATCGTTCTTTGCCATTCTTCACCGCCGCTCCACCGAATCGAGCAAACGAAGTTCCCTCGAGCTCGGAATTCGACGGCGGACGTTCCAGGAGCGCGCAACGGAATCTCTGGAGCGCAGATCTGAGGCAGAACGTCGGCGTTTCGCCCGCGAGGTAGGCGGATTTGAGTTTTAACCCCCAATCCCATTTTTGCTGCATTTTTCTGCAAATTGAAGTCGTATTAGTGTAGATCGGGTCTCGAGGGTCGTGTTGACGCCTCTGGATCGCAAAAAGGACCACCGGGGTGCCCCCGGCGGTTCGCGGAAGATCCGCCAGCGCGGCGGAGTCGCGGGCCGCCGCGCTGGGCGGCCGGCCGCCGCGGCTCCGCTCTGGGCCACCGCGGCTCCGCCGCGGGCCACCGCGGGCCGCCAGCGCCGGCGCCGCCGCACCGGTGCCACGCCGGCAGATCTTCCGCGGACCGCCGGGGGCACCTCGATGGTCCGTTTTGCGATCCGGAGGCGTCTACACGACCCTCGGGACCCAATCTACACTTCTACGGCTTCAATATGCAGAAAAACACAGCAAAAATGGGATCAGGGGTTAAAACTCAAATCCGCTTACCTCACGGGTGAAACGCCGACGTTTTTCCTTAGATCCACGCTCCAGAGCTTCCGCTGCGCGCTCCAGAGCTTCCGCTGTGCGCTCTTAGAACGCAACCGTGCCCTTAGATTCCCATTCTGAGCTACCGTTTATGAGATATCACACCCCCGCCACGTGCATAGTATAAAAATATTTAATATTTTTATAAAATTAATTCCAGGCATACCGGGCCTCAGAATCACACGCCGTCTTCGCGCCTAGATCTGGAATTATTCGCAGAAATATTCCAAAGTCTGACAAGATCAAAAACCCGAGTCGCTACATCCTCCCCCCCTTAGAACTTTTCGTCCCCGAAAATCCCTATGCACAAGGAAAGCGACTGGACTCTCAACTGGGTCCCACACACTAGCGAGTTCACCAACCAACACCCATGCCCGAACGCATAAGTTAGAGGGACTCATCCACCACACCTCAATACTATTCGCTTTGGGCGACACTGACTCTCCCGCACGGTTTTAATCGCGTCACCAAAAACGCGTCTCAGTGGGGGGAGAATCCCTCTTCCTCATGCATTCCTAGCACGCCGAACAACACCCACACAGGCTCTTACCAATGCCCTGAAAAAAACTTGAGCAAGCAACAAAAAGGAAAGAGTACCGCTAAACAGTGTCTATCAAACTACTGCAGTAAGTAGAAAAGACACATGGCGTACCTCTATCCATCCGCGGTGCCTCTGGGTCAACAGCCTCCAGGGCATGCAGCTGTCCTCTCCCTTGACCATCAGCTCCCTGAGCTTGGCGTGGACCACCTGGGGGTGGGGGTGGTGGAAACTGGTACTGCCTACCACCACCACCCGCTGCACCAGCTCCGCCGCCACGTCCGCCACGTCCGCCACCCTGCGGACCTCCTTGCTCGAGACGCTGCCTCTGCCAAGGCGGTCCATCGACCGCCTTCCTCTCAGCAGCACGACAGGTCGGACAATCTCTAGCAAGATGTCCCCGACCATCGCAAGCATAACATCGCCTCTCCTGCGGCTGACCAAAACTGTCTTGCGAGCCCTGTGCCTCAGATCCTCCATTCTGGGGTCGCCTCCTGAAACGTCGACCACGTCCTGACCCCTGAGTTTGTCGTCGACTACCAAATGCCGATCTGACTGACAAAGTCTCAGCTCTCGCGTGCCCAACACTAACAGGCGAGATCTGCTCGTCCAGAAAGCTCTCCACCACCATCACTCGCTCCAGCACCCCAGCATAGGTGGGCAGGCACAAGGAAACCACATCGGCTCGGATGTGCCTGCGTATGCCCTGCTCGAAGGTCCGAGCCCTAAAGAACGGGTCTCGAACCATATCCAGGGAGTAGCGTGACAGGTCTGTAAACCTCGCTGAGTACTCCGACACAGTCATGCTCTCCTGTCGAAGCTGTAGAAGCTCTTGGATCCGCACTGACCTCAGCGTCACCGGATAGAACTCCTCCCCGAAGAGCCGCTCAAACTCTACCCACATGAGCGTCTCCTCGTCATGGGACTGCATCACCAAACTCCACCATCGCCCGACAAAACCATGCAGAAGGCTCGCCGCTAGGACCACCATCTGATCTGAAGGTGTCCTCACTAGGCGGAAAACTCGGGTGACTGCCTCAAGCCAGTCATCAACTTCCTGGGGGTCTGGATCACCCCAGAACCTCAGAGGTCGCTGCCTATGGAACTCGTGCAGCGCACTCAGCTTGCGCGCAACCTCGTCCTGCTCCACAGCCTCTGCACGGGGCGGGTCGGCAGCACAATCCTGCTGCGGAACCCTCGCTAGCTGTCGTCGTGGAGGCATCCTGAAATACATTCAAGACGCACCACAGTCAAAGCGTATATCTTGAGAGCTGACTCAAGAAGGACAAGGAAAAACTAAAAACCTAGTCCTATATGATGCATGTACCATTATGTCCCCGCGAACAGTGTACGAATGTCCCGAGTCGAAAGGCAGGTTATCAGAGTCCTGATGTATGGATACATCGACCGCCGCACCAACACTGGAGTCCCTGGCCTGAAATCCGAACTCGAAACACCCTAACACTACCGCTATGAAACCCAAACCAAGCTCACAGCTAGACCAGCTATGCTCTGAGATCCCAAAGGTGGAACCTCCTTTGATACCACTCTGTCATTACCCGACCCAACAGGGCTCGAGCCGCGACTCCCCAAGCCCGCCTCCAATAGGCCAGGGGCTGGCGACCAGTGCCGAGTAGGCTATCACACACATGGGAGGCATTAGCCTAAGGTACCTGTACACACGCACCCACAACACCTCCATGCAACAGTGCAGAGATATAGAAACTAAAATGTAAAAGCATGCATACAATCTATCCCAAACCAGAGTGCAACAAAAAAAGTACAAAGGGCAAAACAGGGACCACCAAAAGAAAACTACAAAGCGCGTCCAACCTACTCTGAAGAAGGGAAATGCTGCCACAAACACCCACCGGAAAGCTCCCTCGGCACAGCTCCGGTAAACACCCCGGTCAACTCGCTCACTAAGATCCGCCTGCTCCGGGTCCTCCAGGGACTTCGTCGAAGGTCCTGTGGTCTGCACAAAACAAAAAAATGTGCGGGCAAATCCCGTGCAGGGGTGAGTATAAACATACTCAGTAGGCACCCCAAAAACCCAAAACCCAAGGGAGCAACTGAAAGGCAACAGTATGCTCAACCCAGCCAGAGGGAACCTAGACGAGAGAGGAACTCCATATCGTGACCATCCTTGGCTAAACACAACTAGTCATCTCAGCTCAGCTCAGGTGTATGCCCATACATACACCTTGAACAATCCAGATATACTCAACTCATGCCACAAAGCCACAAGAGGTACCGACCTTGTCACCATCAACTGTCCCAACCAGGAGAGTACACCACACGATCACTGTCATCCCAGATGACACTCATCCGAGAGATACACTCCATCGGGCTTCTCAAAAACCTCTCAGACACTCACCCGATAGATCACGCTCGTCAGTTGGCATCACTGAGGAAAACTCACTGAAACAACAGAACCACCAAACTCCTCGGATAGGGGATCGCCGCTAGGGTCTGCTAGGGGATACCAAGACCCACTCCGGTATACGTAGCTCACAGATAGGGGATCACTCCCAGGGTCCGCTGGGGGATACCACGACCCGATCTGGCATACGTAGTTCTCACAGATAGGGGATCACACCCAGGATCCACTGGGGGATACCACAACCCGATCTGGCACTCGACAGAAACTCCACACTCAGATGAAAGATCATCGTCCATATAAAGATAGTCACGACGATACCGGAACCCTATCTGGTATAACTCACGATGTAGGGGATCAAACCGACGATGCCGCAACCCTACCAAAACCACGCGCTGAGTAGGGGATCGCATAACCAACGATACCGCAACCCTACCGACACCAAGCGCTGAGTAGGGGATCATATAACCAACGATACCGCCACCCTACTTTAAACATCATGCTAAGTAGGGGATCGTAAACCCAACGATGCCACAACCCTACTGTGCACAACCCACCACGTAGGGGATCATATTCCTGATGATGCCAGAAACCCTACGGGGTTAACCTGCTAGATAGGGGATCGCCGCCCATGAATAAGCGGTCACCGTGATACCAAGAACCCGATCTAGGGTAAAGAATTCTAGAGGATCCGCTCCGACCCACCGGAGGGATACCACAACTCTAACAGTTTAAACATCCCGTCGAGAGGATCACAAACTCATACGAAGTTTGTGATGCCACACGAACCCTCGTCAGAACGAACCAAGGGAGAACCATCAACCATTGCTGTTCCAAACGTCGCTAACCTGGGCGACCCACCACAACGCCACACTGCGCACCTCCTAGGCCAAAACCGAGGCCACCATCGCGTTCCATGCGGAAAAAACACGCAGGATAGGCTGTTTACTCGCCCGAAACGGAGCACCGGTGAAAAAGGCACTATTCACCGTAGCTAGCTCGTGCGGGGCCCACACAACGATCTCGAAACTCATCGAGCGAACCATACCACGATTATCCCCTCGGAAAAAACAAGCGGAATCGACTACTCGCTCGTCTAAAACGGACACCCGGTGAAAAAGGAACTATTCACCGAAGGCCAGCTTGGGTGGGGCCCACTCCTGGATTCCGAAACTCATCGAATGGAACACACCATTGCGTTCCTCTCGGGGAAACACACATGATCGACTATTCATCCGCCAAAATCGGACTCCTGGTGCAAAAGCTGCATTTCTCCGCAAACGCCAAAACCCGACCTCGTGGGGACCGCACCCCGTTCTCATCCCCAACACCCGGAAACCATCTCAAAAAGTCTGTCGTACCATCAGGGTCTCAACTTCACTGACGTCACGTCAATCGGACGCTCCAGGTAGAAGTTACAACGGCCCGAAGTCGTAAAATAATAAAATAATATTATTTTATACGAAGGTTCTAGCTCCTGGGCCACGATCCCAAACCCTTAAACCCTCAAACCCACACCGGAGGGTTCTCCTCGTCGTCAGGGTCGCGTTGCCGCAAGCGGCGTGCAAATCCGGCTCCCGGTTTGCAATATACAGGGGTTTAAAGACCCCCGTGGAAGTTTGGGGTGTTACATTCTCCCCTCCTTCAAATAATTTCGTCCTCGAAATTTCTAGAATACTACCACATGAAAAGATTCGGGTGATTCTTCATCATACGTTCCTCGGGTTCCCACATTTCCTCTTCCATCTTATGGTTTCTCCATAGAACTTTTACCAGACGAGTCATCTGGTTTCTCAACACTCGTTCTCTTGTATCAAGAATCCTAATATGCCCTTCTCAATAAGAGAGACCAGATTCCAATTCTAATTCCTCATAAGTGAGTACATGCGTTGGATCAGGTTTTTATTTTATCAACAGTGATATGTGGAACACATCGTGAAATTTGGAGAGACTTGGCGGCATTGCCAAACGGTAAGATACAACCCCAATTCGTTCTAGAATTTCAAAAGGTCCGATGTACCTGGGACTTAATTTACCCTTCTTATCGAAACGTATAACTCCCTTCCATTGAGATACCTTCAAGAAAACATGTTCTCATACCTAAAATTCCAAATCCTTCCTTTGGTTATCGGCATATCTCTTCTGCCTACTTTGAGCTTCTTTGATGTGGTTTTGGATTACCTTTACCTTTTCCATTGTTTCCTCCACCAGTTCTGGCCTACAAGTTTTCTTTCACTGACGTCATTCCAACAGGCTGGTGTACAAAATCTCTTTCTATATAACACTTCATATGGTGCCATTCGAAAACTTGAATGGAAGCTATTATTATAAGAAAATTCTACCAGAGGTAAATATTGAACCCACATACCCTGAAAGTCAAGTGAGCAAGATCTCAACATGTCTTCTAGGGTTTGAATAGTCCGCTCTAATTGTCCATCTATTTGAGGGTGGTAGGCAGTGCTCAAACGAAGTTCAATATCCAAGGACTTCTGAATAATTTTCCAAAATCTTGATGTAAAACAGGGATCATGATCAGAAAAAATTGATAGGGGTACTCCATGAAATCTCACAACTTCATTAATATATCGTCTTGCTAGAAATTCCAGTGGTAGATCTTCTCTTATATCACAAAAATGTGATGACTTGGTAAGACGATCAATAATAACCCATATTGCATCATTCCTTCTAGGAGTCTTTGGTATCCCCATGACAAAGTCCATCGTAATATTATCCCATTTACACTCCGGTATGGGAAGAGGTTGCAATACTCCTCCAGGCTATTGCCTTCCAGCTTTTACTTGTTGACAAACCATACATCTTGACACAAAATCAGCTATCTCCCTCTTCATGTTGTCCCACCAAAAGTTTTCCTTCAAATCCCTATACATTTTGGTGTTCCCCGGGTGTATAGAGAAATTGGAGCTAAGAGCATCATCTAACAATTCCCTTTTCAGTTCAGGTATATCGGGAACACAAAGTATCTTCCCAAATTTTAAAATTACTTCTTCATACACAAAGTCTCTCAATCTCCCATCATTCACAGCTTTAATCTTCTTTTTAAATTCTTCATCATCGATCTGAGAACTCTTAATACTTTCAGGTAAAGATGGTTTGGAAACCATTTGAAAAAGCATTGATGTTTCACCTTCCATGGTTATTCCCATGTCCATCTTCACTAGATCCAGGAAAATTGGATCCGTTTCAATTCTCATATTGTTCAAAACTCCATGATCTCTTCTACTTAAAGCATCTGCCAACTTATTTGCCTTCCTCGGGTGGTAGTGTATCATGAAATCATAATCCTTGAGTAATTCAAGCCATCTCCTTTGCCTCATGTTGAGTTCTTATTGTGAGAAAATATACTTCAAACTCTTGTGATCAGTAGAAATCTCACATTTTTCACCATAGAGGTAGTGTCTCCATATCTTCAAAGAAAATATCATAGAGGCTAACTCAAGATAATGAGTAGGATAGTTTTGGTCATGAATTTTCAACTATCGTGATGCATATGCAATAACCCTATCATTCAGCATAAGGACACAACCAAGTCCTTTCTTCGATGCATCACTATAAATAACAAACCCATCATTCCCCAATAGTAGAGTAAATATAGGAGAATTGACTAATATTCTCTTAATTTCTTCAAAAAATTCTTCACACTCTTTTTCCCAAACACATTTAACCCCTTTACATGTGAGATTTGTTAATGGGTTAGCCAACCGGGCAAAATTCTGGAGGAAACTTCGATAATAACCTGATAAACCAATAAAACTGCGTACCTCAGTTATACTAGTCGGTGCAGGATATTATTGGATTGCCTTGGTCTTAGAAGGATCAACAGAGATTCCATATTTAGAGACAATATGGATAAGAAAAGAAATCTCCTGAAGCCAGAATTTACACTTGCTAAACTTCCCATATAATTCATGTCTTCCCAGAGTCTTCAGGATAATGCGCAAGTGATTTTCATGATATTCGTAGCTTTTGGAGTATACCAAGATATCACCATTAAATACCACCAAAAATTCATTGAGATATTCCTTGAAACCTCTATTCATTAGATCCATGAATACAGAGGGTGCATTAGTCAATCCAAAAAGCATTACTGTAAACTCATAATGCCCGTACCTAGTTCGAAATGCTGTCTTTGGAATGTCTTCCTTCTTCACACACAACTGATGATATCCAGATCGAAGGTCAATCTTTGAAAATTATTGAGCTCCATGTAGTTGGTCAAATAAATCATCAATGCGAGGTAGGGGATACTTGTTCTTTATTGTTATATCATTGATCTCCCTATAGTTGATACATAACCTCATAGATACATCTTTATTTTTAACAAAAAGAACAGGGGATCCCCATGGAGAAACACTAGGGTGAATAAATACCTTATTACTCAATTCCTCTAGTTGTTTCTTTAGTTCAATTAATTCCACAGTGGCCATTCTATAAGGGGTATTCGATATAGACCTTGATCTAGGAATTAAATCAATGGAAAACTCGACTTCTCATTCTAGAGTATGTCCAGGTAAATCTCTTGGAAACACATCTACATATTCTTTAAAAATAGGTACATCCTCTATTTGAACATTCCTTTCCTCACCCACAGTCATTTCATTCTCTTCCTCCCCAATAATTGAATTTATTTGAGCTACTGGGGGTAGATCTAGGTAAGAATTAGGTGATGATGATTTCGCTCTAAAGATAAGGTGTTCCTTATCATCATCATCAAAAATAGTAACCTCCTTCTTCTTACAATAAATTTTTTCATCATGGTCGGAAATACAATCCATACCGAGGATTATATCAAATTCAATCATAGGTATGATGATGAGATCAATGGATAAAGAACATTTATGTGCTCTAATGGGGACTGATTCACAAAAGTCTGTTGCAATGATACTTCCCTTATGAGTTGTAACTGACAACTCCCTTGTTAAATCAAATTGGAAATATCTAATTTTCTTATCAAACTGGGAAGATATGAAACAATGTGATGTTCCAGAATCAAATAATGCATTTTCTAAACTTGAGGAAACCATTAAATTACCTGACACCACGTCTTTCGGAGTTTCTACCTCATCAGTAGTGATAGCATAAGCTTGGCCTTGATCCCTTGGACTTTTTTGAAGTAAGTTCCCATGATGGTTAGGATGTTCATTTCCATAATTTCCCATCTCCCTGCAGTTTTAGCATTGAACATCAATAGCTTCTTTCTTCCCCTTATAATCACGTGCTTGGTGGCCTTTTTCACCACACTTGTAACAGAATCCCATTCCTTTCAAGCAAGTACCAGGGTGTTTCATCCCAAATTTACTATAGGATGGATATTCAACTTTTCCCTTATTCCCTTTATTTCCATTCCCATATTGATTAGCAGATCTCTTCTTCTCTTGCTTTTATTTAAAGTCATAAGACTTAGAGAATTTCTTTTCTGTCTTGATAGCGCATGAGACAATATCGTCGTACAACGAGAAGGTTTGTGAGACAAATGCTCGATGGAGAAATGGTTTCAAACCATCAAAGAAATGATCAATATTACTCTTGGGTTACGTATATAATCTGCAGCATACACCACTAACCTTGTAATGTTAGCTTCATACTTCACGACATTCTTATCCTCCTTTTGTCTCAGACTCAGAAATTGCCTTTCCATATCTTCTCGATGGTCACGAGGAAAGTATTTTTCTAAAAATAGATATTTAAACTCCCTCCATTACATATTTGATACTTCATCATCTTCCTTCATGTTTTGAATCAATTACCACCATTGATCAGCATCTTTAGTGAGGCGGTAAACTGCCATGATAACTTTTTCCCTTTCACTACTCCCCAAAGCCTGAAATATTTTCTCTAGGGAATTTATCCATTGCTCAGCTACTAAGGGATTTGTACTCCCATTGAACGTTGGTGGTTGTTGCCTCATGAAGAGATCTAACATTGATCCTCCACGCTGCGGATCAGTGTGCTCCGTATGGGTAAGGTTATTATTCATAACCTGAGTGAGTTGTGCCAGTATGATGATTAGATGTTCAGCACCAGTTGAATCACCAGCTCCACTATAATTATCTTGAGTAGGAGGGAAATACCTACATGGAGTGTGTGCATTGATACAGTTTCCATTTCTTCCACTAGGCTCCATTTCTAAACAATGGCATAAACTAGATCAATTTATGAATCAAAATACATAATTTCATACTTGTAAAACACTTTACATAAATTGAACTATTTATGGATATAATCCATAATCAGAAAAATGTTTTCTTTGAGGAAGTATATACTCATAAACCATTCATAATTGTTTGTAAATAAAATGAGATTTATCCTAATCATATCCCGCGAGAGTGTCATAACCAAGAGTGCAGCAAGGCCTGTTGTCGTGCACCACGTCCCATTCGAGTCTAGTTCAAAGCGGTGTTTTCGGGTTTTACCCCTTGGTACATCTATGACAGAGCCACCGCTACCTGCTCGTATCCATACAGGGATGTATTTCACAGAAAACTCACAAAATCTCTACAATACCAAAATTCTAGGAAGTTCTTCTATACTAATCCTCAAAGTCTATCTTAGGGATATGTGCTCTAATCAGAGTTTATCTAAATATAGCTTCCAAGGTTTGTACTAAACTTCCTATGATACCTACTTTAACACCCCAACCCCAGTTACCCAGAGTCAGTGCATTATTAAATAAAATTGTCATGATCACAAAAGATCAAGTCTAGAAAGACCGATTAGTTTAGTAGCTTTAGAATCACTAGATACATTCATAAAGGTTACATTACATCATAAAGTGAAAACTACAACAACATATTGTCTCCACACTCATATCCCCTTATACTATCCCTGAAGGTCATTCATAAAATACTTCTTCACATCCTGGGAAAAATAAAACATAGAAAGGGGTGAGCTTAGATGCCCAATAAGGATAACAATATAGCAGAAACTTTCATAAATAAGCATAAACATTTAAGGGAATGTATAACTAAAACAAATGCCTTTTAAACTTGAAATTAATCATAATATGACAAATATAAAATGAAATAATTCCATTTACTTATTCACATGGATATTCTAGTAGTTGAATAACCACATGCAATATCAATAGCCACTTTCATAATGATGGAATGCATAATGCCATACTATCATAACCACGTAGCCAAGGCCTCGTGCGAAGAATACAAATAAGATTTTGTCAAGGCCTTGTGCCAAGACACTAGTTTGTCTCATGAGACATATAGATGCATTGAGGAGCTATATCAGGCTCCACCCGTCACTTATTTAGTCCAATGCATTCCTCATATGAACAAGTTTAAACATAACATAAACATTCGTATTAAAAATAGCATATGAAATGTCAATAATTTCTCTATAAACCATGAATGGTATAAAAATAACACATCCACAATCAAACATATCACAAAACCTTCAATAAAATATGGAAGTTTTGTATCATAATAAATAAACTTCAAATAAACTTAAAATCCATCAAAGGATGTTGACATAGATGAAATCAAAACTATTTGAGAGAAATATCTCTTTTTTTGAAATCATTTAAAAATAACATAATTATAAAATAAAACATTTACTTTGAAAATATTCTTATAATATTTTAAGTAAATCTTCTAAGATTTTACAATGGTGGAAAATAGCCGTACTCACCGTATAAGTTAAAAAAAATATTCTTACCTTAATTCTGTCAAAAAGGTTAAAAATGACCTTGTTTGGAAAACGACAGAAAGATTACTTTATAAAATTCTGATAAAAATTCAAAAAAGGGTATAAATGGATTTAACCCATATTCTGTAAAATAGTAAGAATGTTTTGAAATAAATTTTTAAGAAACATGGATGGGGATGATAAAGAGGTCCCAGTAGATAATTACATATAAACAACCTTAGATAATGAAGAGATTGTGAAATAAACCCTTACCTTGTACTTTTCCTTAGTCGATGGTATGTTAAACTCTTGTATAATAGTTAAAAAATTGTTATTAAATTATACAAGAACCATATACATAATTATGATATCATATATGATCTTCTAATAATGCTTTGTTAATAATATTTTAGTATTATCGTCATTTCGGGTGTTAACTTACTCGTTTTCTTTTATATGTTTTGTTACATAAGTCATGTATGTTATGGATAGGTTGTATCTTATTCATATCCATAATTATATAAAGTTCTTAAACATTACTTTTAATCCTAAAATGATAATTATTCTTGAATGGATACGATGTGGAATGAATCTCATCGCGTTCTTGGAGACGGTAGTCCGTACATACGCACAAGTGACAATATCATTATTTTGATATTAAAATAATATATAATTGGATGGTATATCATATATAAAGAATCATTATCATGTTATATTTATTATTTACATGAATTACACATCATTATTATACCCATCCAAATAATAGTGTATTGAATAACAATTACACCACGACGTGGAGATGGTAAGTCGTACGTACGAACGTATGGTGACATGTCATTTAAAGGATGGATAGAATACTGAATATGGTTGTACCATATTTATAATAACACCAAAGTATATAGAATATACTGGATTTATTATTTTATAATATAAATAACAAAGAAATAAGAAGTTGAAGAAGAAAGGAACTTGAAAGAGGAAGGTGAAATCATTACATCTTCTTCGGGTTCTTCCTTTTGATTTGATCAAAAGGGATCCTTAGGTTGGATTTATGCTCAAACTAAGGCCTTTATGTTTAAGTGATGGAATTTGGGAGGATATTTGAACAGAGGTTGGCCAAACCAAAAAGCTTTTAAGGTGTGAAGAATTGGTTAAAAGTGGTGTCCTTTTATAAGGGGGAGTAGGGGCTCTTTAGATAAAACTTAAAGTACTATTTTATAATAAATTCATATTCAGTTTCTAAAGGCTTAAAATTAGATTATTCAAAGTATAAGGTGAGTATAGGTCTAAAACATTCAAAAAATAGGTTTTAGATAGGTTTGGGTCACTATATTAACCTTATCTTTTAGTTTTAACTCTTAGTTAATTAGTTTGACATTTACCATGTCTCTTTGTATTTTTATATTATATAGTTAATAAAATTACTATATACTTTATAGAGCCCCCCAAGTGGTCCATTAATGATACAAATATCATTATATAAGTCCTTTATCCGAACCTTAGTTTTTTAAAAATAGAATATCAATTAATAATATAATATTTTTTTTAAAAACCCTTTTATGTCAATTTTGAAACTATTTGGTATTTTGTTTTTTTGAAAATCATAAAAGAATGATTACTTAGAAAAAACATAATTAAATCAATACTAACATGTTATATTAACCTATACAATTATTTTAATTCATAAAAAGTCTCAAATTACATTTATTTTTATATTTATAATATCAGATATTTTAATATTTCATTAATTAGGTAATTACTTAACCACCATTGTGTCATAAACTAATTAAATTATTTAATGTCTAAAAATTATAAATAAAATAAAATTATGTAGGAAATATTTTTATATTTCTAATGAATATTTATAATTGAATTTATCTTATGTATAACCATATATTAAAAATGTTTTATTTATTAAACTTTGATTTTAACTCTTTTAACTCTTCTTTGAATTAAATAATAATAAATGTCCTAATCTAATCCAAGTGGACCTAAATGATAATATTTTATTCATAAGATTGTTTTTGGTCGAGATACACTTTTCCAATAGAATTAGGACATGTGTTAGGGTAATAATAATTTCATTTTTACCCTTAATTACCCTATTTACTTTTTACCATGGTAAATAAAAGTAAAAATTTACTATTCCCCAAAAATTATTTTTATCCTATTGAACCAAGTTTTACTCCCTGATATTAACCTTGTCTCTTATATTTTCTAAATTCTACTCACAAAAGCAGTAAAATTACGTTTTATGTTAATTTTCAAATTCTCATAGGAGGTGGGTAAAAGACGGTGAAAAGTTCAATAAAATTTTTATATATGTAAAATTATTCTAAACTAACTCCAATGAATTACATTTAAATTATATAGGTATTATGTATCTATTTTGACCTTAATTCAATTTAAATAATATAAATAATTATTTAAATAAAATTTTGGTTTTAAACTATAACTCAGTGTTTTTTCACTATTCATCAAAAATTGAAAGTTTTCAAAAAAATACCAAAATTTCACCCTAGGATAATTTTGATATTATGAATCCAAAAATGAATTTAATTTTGAAAGATAAAATTTATAAAATTTCAAAAAGTGGGTATTACTATTCATAAGGCTAGTTTGATTGGTTGTGGTGTGTGTTAGAACTCGAAGTTGCATACAACACACGCTACCGTATTATTCAAAGAGAAGCGTACCGTGGAAGCTTGGGGTGTTACATACCACATATTATACCTCTATTAAAATGATATCATCTGTTATCCTTGTTTATGAAAGTATCATATGATAAAACTATAATTTTGTTTTCTTCCTCATTGGTTTATTATGGATTTTATTTTTTGAGACAGTGGGTTATCACTGGTGTTAGTGATACTGACTTATTATGTTACATATGGATTTTTGGAAATGTGCTTTCATAATAATCTTTCCCTATAAACGAAAATTTTCACATATTTTTTTGAGTTGTGATCTTCATTTTGATGATGTTAATCATGCTCACATATTGGATTAATATTTTTCATTAGACTATTACTTTTTTAGTGGAATTATAATATATTGGGTAACCACTATTGTTTATTTTTCTTTGTGTTTATATTTTATTATTTTGTGTGTTTCATCATTTTTATTCAGAGGATTATCTTTTAGTTAGGAACCTATTTTATGATTTCCCCCTACAAACACATAGGGTCAAAATGTAGTGATAGTTTTTTAGAATCTATCTACTTGTTATTTTTTTATATCTTTTTGTCAAGGTTTTCATTTATTGTTGAGGTAGTTATATATGAGAATCAATATTTCCACATCATTGACTTACACTTTATGTTTGGGGTCCCTGATGATTGTTTGAACTATTAGAAATGGGAATATATGTAATTTCACATTTCTATATTCCAAATGAAATATATATTAGTGAGAGGAAATTTTGATAGTTATTCATCTTTTCTTGAATATTTTCTTGTTATTAGTTTTGTATTTTTGAATCTTTTTAGAGCTGGACACCTCTCTTATCCTGCCTTTCAAGATCATGCTCGTGGTGTAGGATTCCTTTTGCTTGACTCAGAAGATCATCTACCATATTTTCCCTAGGTTTTTCTCCCACTATCTTCTCTAAGGGAATTCTCTTCAGATTTGTAGAAGGTGACACCAAGGGGACCGACGCCACCCCCCCTAAGATCTTGATCAATATGGATAGGTTCTCTCCCCCTCTTGGATGTCTCTCAGATGGATTCCCCGATGTCAGTAGGTGTTCCAGTGATGGTTTCCCCCTCAAAACCCACCCAATCCTTTGAGATGTCTTCACCCTCCTCTCTCGTTGATGCCATGTAAATATACCAAGCCCTTGTCCTCTCCATTCTAAATTATTTTCCTTCCTTCTGGTTTTACACAATTGTTCCCCCCTTCTTTCCTTCATGCTATCTAAGTGACTTTGTCTGGCAGTGCACTTGTATGGAATGATGACCAAAACACCAAGATTTCTAGCCTTTCCACCCCTACCTCCATCTCTGTCCTTCTCCCTCACTGAGGTTACTAACTGCTTCTATGAAGTGGCCCGGCCCCTTCCTAGCAATGTTTGTTCTGTCTCCCTTGGCTCTGAGCCTGTCATCCAGCTCCAAATACTTATGGATCCAGAGAGAACTCCCTCACCAGCCTCCAAGTTTCATTACCCATCCTTCCCCTTACCCTTTGGATTCTCATCTCCCACTCATATGAAGCTTACCAACCAGAAGGAATTATGAACATGTTCAAAATCAAGGGACCTCAATGAGATATCATCCTCCCACTTCAATAAGGCTACTAGCTCTAGATCCAATGCCAAATCCCTGTCCTACCCATCAATATTATCTTTATATATAATGCTCATAGTCTTAGTGCCCATGTTAAATCGGAATTCCTCACCATAGAAATTAAAAAGAATAATGTCATTGTTGTTATTGTCAAATAACACAAAAAACTCTATAATAATCATAGAATTATCCTGGAAGATTAAGTTGCATGTATTTCTACACTCTGACCCCTCCAATAGACATAAATGAGTATTTTGGAACAATAAATATGTTGTTGAGACTGTTCAAGATTGAAATCAATTCATCACTACCAAGGTGTCCAACGATGACACCTCCTTCCTTATGACTTTTGTTTTTGGAAGCTATGACCCTCTTCAAAGGGAATCTCTATGGAGTGAACAAAATACCTTCAATCCAGGCCACCATCCATAGTTTTTTGGGGGTGACTTTAATGTCATTTCCAACCCAAAGGAAAAGAAATGTAGAAGACCATTCCATAGGAAGGCTATCATGGAGTTTGTTCAGTTCATGGTTGGGAAGGGCCTCATTGATCTCAGCTTCTCAGGTGACAGTTTCACCTGGTGCAATAACTGCATGGGCCATCACCGCTTGTGGAGTCTATTGGATAGGTGTCTAACCAAAATGATAGCCACTAACCTATTCTAAAATACCATGTTTTTCCATCTTGATTGAGGTATTTAGAACCAATCCCCCCTCTTGGTTTCCATTTCTTCTTGCCATGATCATCAAGAACGGTTTCACTTCCACCAGCAGTGGGTTAACATCCTAGGGTACAAGGACATGGTTTGTGAAATATGAAATGAACCCTTTTAGGAGTATCGGGCCACCTTCAACCTCAGTGACATGACCTCGAACCCCGATAGGTGCATGTTCACCCCTTCCTTTTAGAGGCCCAAATCTTGATGTACATGTAAATTACATTAATTTTGCGGAATAATTAATACATAACAAAAACATACACACAAGGATCGTAATAGTTTAGTGTCTTTGGAAACTCGGAATATAATCTTCTAATCGTGGTGAAAGATCTTCAACATCTCCATTAATGATCTTCACATTTTATTTTCTTACCTAAAACCATTCTTTAGATCCTGGGGAAAAGAAAACATAAAAAGGGTGAGCTCAAATGCTCAGTAAGGGTAAGCATAGAGAACATAAAACAATCCTTAGACATTTGAATATAAAAAAACATGAGCATAAAATCTAAACATCAAAATCTTGAGCAATGACCTAAAACATGGAAGTACATAAGGCCTAGATCATAATGGAACATAAATAATGATAAAATAGAATGAGAATAAATCATATAATTGTGGCAACAATTTAGCACTTGTTATGATTTCCATAATAGCCAAGGCATTGCTGCCAAGACCATCTTAGTGGACAAAGTCCCTTTCTGAATCGAGTTCACTCCTCGTTCCAGTCCTGTATTACTGAACTGGTTTAACTTTCCATTCCATCCATGTCTATATCATGAGATATAAATCTTTACCCAATGCATTGGAGGGAGATATAGGTCCCACCCATCTCATAATGAAATCATTCTTACTTGTACCACAAAACAAACATACATCATTCATAATAACCCAACGAATAAAATGGGTTTCATAAACATCATCCCATCATCACATAATCCATATAAAAGAAAAGGATATTTAATCATAATAAAAGTGAAACCATGTAAATAATAGAGACTTTATACTTGAAACATACACATATTAAATAATTTCATCTTAGATGGAAAATGGTTTTGATAAAACACTTGAAATGAATTCTTGAGGAAAATATCCCTTCGTCTTCAAAATCAATTTCTTTTCACAAAACGTCATGAAATTTTAAAAGAAAAAGATTTTGTTTAAAACAGTCATGAAATATTTTGGAGGAATCTTCAAGAAAACAAGGCTTTATAAAACTGTAAAAATCCTTTCATTTTGTATAAGTAAAAAAACATTCTCCTCATACTTTTTCCAGAAAAGTCAAAAAGTACCTCATAAAAGAAAGATTCCATACATACCATGTAGTAAAAGTAAAAAATTGGTAAAAAGGACTTTAAACATACATGAAACCATTTTTATAAAATAGGGACATGTAAGATAAATATAACCCCAGTAAATACTTACGAATAAACAATCTCGGATAAAAATGAGATTGGAAAAGTTATCCCTTACCTTAGATCTGATATACTTCATATGGATTCGAACCTCCTGTATAATGATTTAAATAATGTCATTTACTTATTACATAATCATATTCATTGTTATGATATCATATATGTTTCACTTATGACTTTATATTACCCGTTCTTTTGTAAATTCCATTTTAAAGCAGCATTAAGGGTAAAATCATTTCATTTATCGTATGTGTTTTGACTTGTCGTTCTTGACATTATTACTTATATCCTGATTTAAATAATTTCAGAAAGTAAAACATGATTTATATATAATATATATTCATCATATACATATATATATATATATTATAGATCGATAAAAGGAATGAAATACACCGTTCATGAAGACGGTAGGCCGTACGTATGCATGAACGCTGTTTTCGTTTCCTTATTGAATTGAATGAAAGTAAATAGATGACATAAATATATATATATATATATACATAAATACAGTAGCATTATTATTTCATATATTTCATTATTATTCATTATATAAACTTTATGATCATTCATGTATGGTTAACATGGAGAATGAATCTCATCGCGTCGTGGAGACGGTAGTCCGTACGTACGCACGAGCAATGATATCGTTCCCATAATTATTGAATAGAATTGGAGTGGATGGTATAATATATCAGAATCAGTATGATGTTATAATAAACATATATATTTATTCTTTACACCATTATACCCATCCATGTAAGGTATTGGTGGAAAAACAGATTACACCACGGCGTGGAGACGGTATTCCGTACGTATGCACGCCCGATGATTTTGTTTTCCGTAGGATGGATAGAAGGTGAAATAGGGTTGTTTCATTTTTATAATAACATATCAGTATATGAGGGATACTGATGTTATTACTTCATAATGAAACAACTAAAGAAGATGGAGTAGAAGAAGAAATAAAGTTGAAAGAATCGGTAACGGACATTACCTCTTCTTTGAAGCGCCTCTTTGAGACCTCCTCTTAGGGAACTAAAATTTATCTTTGAAGAAGACCATGACCTCTAGGATGTTTCTAGGAAAGTAGGTAAGTGAAATTGGCAGGGGTTTTCCGATATTTAAGGCTCAAAGTGGTGTGAGGAAGAGAGGGAGGAGGTGTCCTTTTATAAGGGAGGAGAGGGGCACCTTTGGAATTATAAGAAATATTAATTTATAATAAATTAAAAACCCACTTAAAAACCTCCAAAAATGACTCATATTAGTATATTAGATGAGATAGGGTTTTAATATCATCAATCAATAAAATTTAGACATGTAGGGAATTTATTTTAAACATTATCAACTTGATTTATCCTTATTTAATCTATTAAAGTTTATTTGTGGTAATAAAATTCTAAATTTTAAATTGTTATAAATAATTAATTATGTGCTGTGAATTATCCATAATTAGATACTTTATTAAATTTTAGACCATATAAATTTTAATTTATAATTTTTAAATATTTTTGTGATTTTTAAAAAATTTAATAATATGTTATTTTTATAAAATAACAATAGTGTCAATTTTGACACTATTCATTTATTTGAATTTAAATAAAATCCACATAGAGGATATATTCAAAATAAAATATTTAATAGGTTCCTAACATGTAATAGTAATCTATAAAATTAGTGGATAACATTAAATAGTTCATATAATATTTATTTTACTATTTGTAAAACCATTTATTTGATATTTCTCTTAATAAAATAATTACTACAACATTATTGTATAATTATTAAATATACTTATTTGTTGCATAAAAATTAAAAATAAAATACTAGGATGAAGATAAATCTTATATATTTCATAATAATACATTTAGTCAGATTTATCATCTAAAACACCCAAATGTTAAAATGTTATATGTATTAAATTATGAAGGTGACAACTTTGACATCATATAAAATAAAATAATATAAGTGTCATAATCACTTTTACAAGACTCCAAACAGGAATATATTCCATAATTGGATGATTATGGTGTGTATATACACCAAAAATATGTTTTTTTTCAGTTTTGTGAGCCCTTTAATATGTATTACTATTTCAATAAAAACAATATTATTGATTTTTTTACTAAATAAATAATTTCTACATCATTAATGTATAAACTAATAAGGCAATTAAATAACTCTTAAAAATTAAAAATAAATTACCATGATAAAGAAAAACATTTTCTCTTCCAAATGAGTATTTATAACCGAATTTATATTCTCTATAACCTTATATTAAAAATACTTTAATTATTAATGTTTGAGTGAGACATATTTCACTTTCCTTTAAATAAAATAAACTAAAGGTCTTAATCACCTCAAAGTGGGTTATAATGGATTCCATTTCGACCCAAATATGAATTAGGATGAAATATAATCATCTAATTGTATTAATAAAAGAGCTAGGGTAATTTTATAATATTATATTTACCCTTAATTACCCGATTTACCTTTTACTATGATAAATAAAATTTACCGTAGTTACTATTCATAATGCCCAAAAATCAAAAATTAGTATATTAATATAATTTGGACCCAGTGATTCCAAATATGGAATCAATTTTTCCAAATTAAATACACAAAAGCTGCAGAAATTAAATTAAAATTAATCCCATTGTCGAAAGAAAATGAGTTTTTGTTTAAAACATTGCAAAAGATTGAAATGATTTTACCTATGAATTCAATGTAAAATCAATGCTAATGACATAATTATATTAAATGGTAAAAATATATTCTATTTATACTTTAAAACCATTCAATATTATAATTTTACCATATAAATTATTACGATGAAAAAACTTGTTTTTAATTAAAATATAGCGTGTTTTTACTATTCATTAAAATATGAAAGTTATCAGAAAAATATCAAAAATTTTTCCAATGTAAATTTTTATATCATGATTCAAAATAAGAAGTTTATTTTGTAAAATTTAACTTATAAAATTCTCAAAAATTATATTTAAAATGGGTGCACCATCAAAAGGTGGCAAAACTGCATTTTTTGAAAAATACTTATTTTACCCGAAAAAATTATTTTGTTCTCATACCATGTTCTAGAAAATGTGTAAGATGAATAATAATGTTATAAAATTAAAAATGTAGTTAATAACATTCATAACGGCTAGTTTATAATAATATTATAACCATATATCGTTGTTTAGTGAAACCCGATATTGCGTACAATACACGCTATCGAAGAAGGTCGCGATTGCGTGTAATGCAATCCAAGTCAGGGTTGCTTATAGTGCAAGACTCCTTTGTTGTTGTGTATAACAAAATACAACCATATTTCATTTATAAATTTAATATATATATATATATATACACTCAATGTTGCGTAGAATAACTAATATCAAACAAACCTGAAATTGTGTGTAACACGATCCAAGATTAGTGTTGTGTATACTGCAAGCTAATACAGTGTTGCGTATAGTGAAAGATAATCTTAGTGTATCGTACAATAGAAGATATGAATGGAATTAAAAAGAATGTATCTTATAAAATCTCGGGTTGTTACATTCTACCCCCCTTAAAATGAATTTCACCCTCGAAATTCATCGGGGTTATAAATCGTTTACTATTTATAGAAACTCACATTGTAAAAAGGAATACTAAAACTTAATTTTAAAAACTAAAGTATGAAACTTAATGATTACCCAAAGTAACTCATCACTGGGTTTTCATATAGGAGAACATAGGTGAAAATATGGATATTGAAGAAAAATCTAACCATCAAGTTCTGATGGAGAGTGGTAGAGAACATGGATATAAAAAGCCATCAATCACAAAGCCATAAATTTGTGATGATCTAAGGTACCATCTAATTCATCGTATATAAGAGCACTAGGACAACATTTTTGGTTTTCAATATCATTTCCCTAAAGTTGAAAAATTTTGAATTAGAAGAAATACTTGCTTGATTTTGGTACAATCTCACTGTTGTTCGTGCTTTGAAGAATTTCCACTTCATCTCTTAAAGAAATGAAGTTGAATTTGTTATTCGTGAAGTGTTAACAGGTCATGTGATAGAATGATGGGTCATTCCATCTATTTCAAACAAAAGGTTAGCAAAAGTTATCAAATATACATAAGTCCATCTATGGTGAGGTTAATCATATACGATTCCAAAAATGAATTTATACTTCATATATCATACCACTTAATAAAATAAAACTAGTTTCTACTAACCAAGGACTTCCTATAGGCCATTGGTATGTTATAAAGGGCAGTCGCACTTCAGTTGTGGGTTCGATTCCCACATCCTTGTCCGATGCGATGGGATGTCGCCCATCCTGCAGGTTGTCCTTTTTCTAAAACTACATTACTATAACATCCCATCAAAAATATCGAAAAAAGTTCCATCCTTAAACAATACTAACTTATGTCCAATATAATCCATTCCAATCTCTAGGATTATCTAAAATAATTCGTTCCAACCTCATAGTATAAAGAAAATGATTACTTGAAATGTCACATTACAATCACATGAATACCATCATTTATCCCCAATATATCATAAGATATATCTTCTTGGTCAAATTACAAACATGTGAATACCTTAATCATGTATTCTCTTGAATAATTAATACCCATTGAACCTTAGTGAAGACATGAATGCAGTTAAAAGTTAACACTTTCCACATACAAAAATCCTCAAAATTCTATATACTCAAACCATGATATCACTTAGTCCTTATATCAATAATGAGCTCATGAATACAATCAAACATCTCATTATCTTCTTATCCCTTCATTATTCACATATCATCTAATTTCCAAAATATTTGAAACACATTTCATGGTTACCGGTACCATAAAATTATTGAAAACCACAATAGACTAATACAAAAATATTCTAATACACCATAAAAGTACCTCAATAACAATATTCTTTAATACCAATACATAAACACTTCAATCCATCCTCTTCAATGATTGTCCTGGAATAAGTCCTTCCTTGATTTAGAAGTAACTTTTTAGGTCAGGGCATTGAGTTGGGTAATGCCCATGTTCTCCACAAATAAGACATTGAACTCCATAACAGTCTATCACTCTATGACCCCTTTCTCCACACAGATAACATCTGTCCCTCCATTTGAGGTATTCCTCAAGGTTCTTCTTCCCTTCTTTAGAAATCTCAATCTTCCTTTCTTTATTCTCCTCAACATATGAACATGCATAAAAGTCTATCTTCCTCTTATTTGATGAATTAGGCATACCACTAAATTTCACCTTGTTAATCATATATCACGATGACTGATTCGGAATAATAACAATATATTTCTCTCTAGGAATTACACAATTTTGTTTCTCATAGTCACCAATTTGTCCATTGGATTCAATGTTAACCGAATTCCTTCTAGTTCCCTCCATTGACTAAAGCACAAAAAGAATTCTGTGAGAGGAAAAAATCATGCTAGAGAAAACAAAATAGTAAAGGGGGAGTACCCTCAATATCTAACATCTTAGGTTAAATTTAAGATTGTTACCATAGTTCTAGGACTATATCCTATATGTATACTTATCCTTAGGGACATCCCTAGACATACCTTAGAAATATCTCTAGGGATCTCACTAACATTTTCGCATCCTAGTTTCCAAAGGTTGACTAAACCTTTCCTCTGATACCAACTGTAGAGGCCCAAATCTTGACATACATGGACATTACATTACTTTTTAGGAATAATTAATACATAACAAAAACAGACACACAAGGATCGTAATAGTTTAGTGTCTCTGGAAACTCGGAATATAATCTTCTAATCGTGGTGAAAGATCTTCAACATCTCCATTAATGATCTTCCCCTTTTATTTTCTTACCTAAAACCTTTCTTTAGATATTGGGGAAAAGAAAACATAAAATTGGTGAGCTCAAATGCTTAGTAAGGGTAATCATAGAGAATATAAAACAATCCTTAGACATTTGAATGTAAAAAAACATGAGCATAAAATCTAAACATCAAAATCTTGAGCAATGACATAGAACATGGAAGTACATAAGACATAGATCATAATGGAAAATAAATCATGATAAAATAGCATGGTAATAAAACATGTAATTGTGGCAACCATTTAGAACTTGTTATGATTTCCATAGTAGCTAAGGCATTGCTGCCAAGACCATCTTAGTGGACAAAGTCCCTTTCTGAATTGAGTTCACTCCTCGTTCCAGTCCTGTATTACTGAACCTGTTCAACTTGCCGTTCCAGCCATGTATATCTCATGAGATATAAATCTTTACCCAATGAATTTGAGGGATATATAGGTCCCACCCATCTCATAATTAAATCATTCTTACTTGTGCCACAAAATAAACATACACCATTCATAATAACCCAACGAATAAAATGGGTTTCATAAACATCATCCCATCATCACATAATCCATATAAAAGAAAAGGATATTTCATCCTAAGAAAAGTGAAACCATTTAAATCATAGAGACTTTATACTTGAAACATACACATATGAAATAATGTCATCTTAGATGGAAAATGGTTTTGATAAAACACTTGAAATGAATTCTTGAGGAAAATATCCTTTCTTCTTCAAAATCAATTTCTTTTCACAAAACTTCATGAAATTTTAAAAGAAAAAGATTTTGTTTAAAATAGTCATGAAATATATTGGAGGAAGCTTCAAGAAAATAAGGATTTATAAAACCGTAAAAATCCTTTCATTTCGTATAAGTAAAAAAAACATTCTTCTCGTACTTTTGCCGGAAAAGTCAAAAAGTACATCGTAAAAGAAAGATTCCATACATACCATGTAGTAAAAGTCAAAAATGGGTACAAAGGACTTTAAAAATACATGAAACCATTTTTAGAAAATAGGGACATGGAAGATAAATATAACCCCAGTAAATACTTACAAATAAACAATCTCAGATAAAAATGAGATTGGAAAAGTTATCCATTACCTTAGGTCCGATATGCTTCGTATGGATCCGAAACTCTTATATAATGATTTAAATAATGTCATTGACTTATTACATAATCATATTAATTGTTATTATATCATATATGTTTCACTTATGACTTTATATTACCCGTTCTTTTGTAAATTCCATGTTAAAGCAGCGTTTTGGGTAAAATTATTTCATTTATCGTATGTGTTTCGACTTGTCGTTCTTGATATTATTACTTATATACTGATTCTCATAATTCCAGAATGTGAAAAATGATTTATATATAATATATATTCATCATATACATATATATATATAGATTATAGATCGATAAAAGGAATGAAATACACCATTCATGGAGACGGTAGGCCGTACGTATGCATGAACGCTGTTTTCATTTCTTTATTGAATTGAATGAAACTAAATAGATGACATACATATATATATACATAAATATAGTAGTATTATTATTTCATATATTTCATTATTATTCATTATATAAACTTTATGATCATTCATGTATGGTTAACATGGAGAATGAATCTCATCGCGTTGTGGAGACGGTAGTCCGTACGTACACACGAGCGATGATATCATGCCCATAATTATTGAATAGAATTGGAGTGGATTGTATAATATATCAGAATCAGTATGATGTTATAATAACCATATATAGTTATTCTTTACACCATTATACCAATCCATGTAAGGTGTTGGTGGAAAAACAGATTACACCACGACGTGGAGACGGTATTCCGTACGTACGCACGCGCGGTGATTTTGTTTTCCGTAGGATGGATAAAAGGTGAAATAGGGTTGTTTCATTTTTATAATAACATATAAGTATATGATGGATACTGATGTTATTACTTCATAATGAAAAAACTAAAGAAGAGGGAGTATAAGAAGAAATAAAGTTGAAAGAATCGGTAACAGACATTACCTCTTCTTTGAAGCCCCTCTTTGAGACCTCCTATTAGGGCACTAAAATTGGTCTTTGAAGAAGACCAGGACTTCTAGGATGTTTCTAGGGAATTGGGGAAGTGAAATTGGCAGGGGTTGGACGATATTGAAGGCTCAAAGTGGTGTGAGGAAGAGAGGGAGGAGGTGTCCTTTTATAAGGGAGGAGAGGGGCACCTTTGGAATCATAAGAAATATTAATTTATAATAAATTACAACCCCACTTAAAAACCTCAAAAAATGACTCATATTATAATATTAGATGATATAAGGTTGTAATATCATAAAACAATAAAATTTAGACATTTAGGTAATTTATTTTAAACATTATCAACTTGATTTATCCTTATTTAATCTATTAAATTTTATTTGTGGTAATAAGATTCTAAATTTTAAATTGTTATAAATAATTACTTATGTGCTGTGAATTATCCATAATTAGATAATTTATTAAATTTTAGACTATATAAATTTTAATTTATAATTTTTAACTAATTTTGTGATTTTTAAATAATTTAATAATATGTTATTTTATAAAATAACAATAGTTTCAATTTTGACACTATTAATTTATTTGAATTTAAATAAAATCCAAACAGAGGATATATTTGAAATAAAATATTTAATAGGTTCCTAACATGTCATAGTATTCTATAAAATTAGTGTAGAACATTAAATAGTTCATATAATATTTATTTTACTATTTGTAAAACCATTTATTTGATATTTCTCTTAATAAAATAATTACTACAACATTTTTGTATAATTATTAAATATACTTATATGTTGCATAAAAATTAAAAATAAAATAATAGGATGAATATAAATCTTATATATTTCATA
Source organism: Viscum album (assembly GCA_963277665.1). NCBI lineage: Eukaryota > Viridiplantae > Streptophyta > Magnoliopsida > Santalales > Viscaceae > Viscum > Viscum album. The sequence continues at coordinate 1,442,280,086 of OY728140.1, read as the reverse complement.
AGAATACATTTATTCAGATTTATCTTCTAAAAAACCCAAATTTTGAAATGTTATATGTATTAAATTATGAAGGTGACAACTTTGACATCATATAAATAAAATAATATAAGTGTCATAATCACTTTTAAAAGACTCCAAACAGGAATATATTCCGTCATTGAATGCTTATGGTATATATATACACCACCAATAAGTTTTTTTCAGGTTTTTAAGCCCTTTATTATGTATTACTATTTCAATAAAAACAATATTATTGATTTTTTTACTAAAAAAATAATTTCTGCATCATTAATGTATAAACTAATAAGGTAATTAAATAAATCTTAAAAATTACAAATAAATTACCATGATAAAGAAAAAAAATTATCTTCCAAATGAGTATTTATAACCGAATTTATATTTTGTATAACCTTATATGAAAAATACTTTAATTATTAATGTTTGAGTGAGACATATTTCACTTTCCTTTAAATAAAATAAACTAAATGTCTTAATCACCTCGAAGTGGGTTATAATGGATTCCATTTCGACCCAAATATGAATTAGGATGAAATATAATCATCAAATTGTATTAAGAAAAGTGTTAGGGTAATTTTATAATATTATATTTACCCTTAATTACCCGATTTACCTTTTACTATGGTAAATAAAATTTACCGTAGTTACTATTCATAATGCCCGAAAATAAAAAAGTAGTATATTAATATAATTTGGACCCACTGATTCCAAATATGGAATCCATTTTTCTAAATTCAATACACAGAATTTGTAGAAATTAAATTAAAATTAATCCCATTGTCGAAAGAAAACGGGTTTTTGTTTAAAACATTGCAAAAGATTGAATTGATTTTACCTATGAATTCAATGTAAAATCAATTATAATGACATACATTATATTAAATGGTAAAAATATATTATATTTATACTTTAAAACCATTCAATATTATAATTTTACTATATAAATTATTACGATGAAAAAAGTTGTTCTTAATTAAAATATAACATGTTTTTACTATTCATTAAAACATGAAAGTTATCAGAAAAATATCAAAACTTTATCCAATGTAAATTTTTATATCACGATTAAAAAGAAGAAGTTTATTTTGTAAAATTTAACTTATAAAATTCTCAAAAATTATATTTAAAATAGGTGTGCCATCAAAAGGCGGCAAAACTGCATTTTTTGAAAAAATACTTATTTTACCCGAAAAAATTTATTTTGTTCTCATACCATGTTCTAGAAAATGTGTAAGATGAATAATAATGTTATAAAATTCAAAATTTAGTTAATAATATTAATAAAATCTAGTTTATAATAATATTATAACTATATATTGTTGTTTAGTGAAACCCGGTATTGCGTACAACACACGCTATCGAAGAAGGTCGCGATTGCATGTAATGCAAGCCAAGTCAGGGTTGAGTATAGTGCAAGAGTTCTTTGTTGTTGCATATAACAAAATACAACCATATTTCATTTATAAATTTAATATATATATATATATACACACTCAATGTGGCGTAGAATAACTAATATCAAACAAACTTGAAATTGTGTGTAACACGATCCAAGATTATTGTTGTGTATACTGCAAGCTAATACGATGTTGCGTATAGTGAAAGATAATCTTGGTGTATCGTATAACAGAAGATATGAATGGAATTAAAAAGAATGTATCTTATAAAATCTCAGGTTGTTACATTCCTCCTCAAGAACCTTCACCACCTAGGACTACTGTCGCATATGGGCTCCTTCAGAGTATTCTGATAGATGGAATGATACCTTGGGTTTATTGGATTATTAACACCAGTTTGAGATTTATGTGTGACTATATAGTTATTATATTTTCTTATTATTTTATACACACCACCACTTGAGTCGAGTAACCTAATTGAAATCCATATGGGTACTTTGGTTCTGATGTGGATATGGTTTTTTATGTGTTTGTGACATGTGTATGTGTGGATATATGGGTATTTAGGCATGATGATATTGAATTTAGAGTAGAGACCTAGGAGTGGTAGATGCATCATTCTTGATTATTCTTGTGTTTGGGCTGGGGTGATTTGAGGAAACTATAATGAATCTAAAGTAATTATATTTAATGAATTCCATATTGTAGAGATTATGAGAATCCTTTATTTACTTATAGAGTTGGCTACTGGTTTTCATCCATATGTATTTTAGGTTGGTGAGGTATAAAAGGATGGACTAGTTAACCATAGAAGAGTTGACCCAATAGAGGAGGATGAGCCATATAGGATGATGTCGTGTGAGTTTTACCATCTATGACACAAGTGATTATCCCCGTCAACCCCTTTGTGTTTGGAAACTGTATTGATTTTGATGGGGGGTCTATCCTGGTTCTGTTGATTTACAAATCTTTATTGGAAATGGTTATGCTATATTAATCTCTATTTTTATAAGTAAGTTGTTCTCTTCTACTATATTTGGAAGTCTTGTTTTGTGTACTTGAACCATAAATACCAATATTTTAGATTCAAATAGGATGAAGATGAATAAATATTGGATGGATGCTAATCGTTTGAAAATAGAGTACGAGAACGGAGTGAAAGAGTTCATCAAGTTTGCAAAGGATCACGTAAAGGATCATTCTCAAATCCTTTGTCCATGTTTACATTGTTGTTATTCTAGACTACTTACTCCAGAAGAGTTGGAAGAACATTTGATATGTCACAGAATAGATCGGTGTTATAAATGTTGGAATAAACACGGAGAAAAAGAGAATGTAGCTACTGGTTGGGATAAAACTGCATTTTATGGATCATCAAACATGTATACAAATATGGATAATGAATAAGACCGTAAGGAGGATGTGATTACATATGTCAATGATGATGAAGATCATATTGAGGAAATGACAAAGACAATTGAATATGAACTCCGTGATTGCTGAAAATTGTTTAAGAAGTTAAAGAGTTGTGCAAAGACACCATTGTATGATGGTTGCACCAAGTATACAACATTGTCAGCTATACTGAAGTTGTATAAATTGAAAGCAGGCAATGAATGGAGTGATGCAAGTTTTACGGAACTACTTTATCTCTTGAATGACATGCTCACTGAAGACAATGAGCTCCCAATTCGGACATATGAAGCTAAACGAATGCTACGCTCGATGGGTATGATTTCTGAAAGAATACATGCCTGCTTGAAAGACTGTATATTGTTTTGAAAGGAGAAAAAATCACTTATAGAATGCCCAAAGTGTTGTGCTTCTCGATACAAGAAAGATGAATCCAATCCTATGAAAGTTTTATGGTAGTTTCCAATCATTCCAAGTTTAGGCATCTATATGGAAGTGAAGAAACTGCAAGACAATTGTCATGGAATGAAGATAAAATAAATAAAGATAGAAAAATATGTCATCCAACCTGTAACATCCCGAGTCTGGAGCCCCTCCACTGGTGTCCCGTACCCAGTTCTCCACATGACCTCAAGCACGTTTCCCCGAATGCCAAAGGCTTCCGACTAGCAGTGAGGGCCTTGGTGAGTCGGTGGGGAAACTATGCCCTCATTCGGTAAGGTATACAAGGTAAGAAAACAAAAATAAACAGTGGAAGCAGTAAACAACATGCATAACAACAGAAACCAAACAACGGAAGCAATGTAGATATATAACTATGATGACGATGATGCAGCAAGTAAAAGTATCTAAGGAAAATAGAAAACACAACAACATGCTGAAATAAAACTGAAACCAAGTGAAAAAGAAAACAAAGTAAGCTCCTCAGCATCACGAGCCACAGCTCGGTCCCATGCTCCCCAGCTCCTGGTGCAATCAAGATCCTGAAGTAGAAGGGTGATTGCCCTTGTCTATACCTACAACAACATAGTTTGCTTGGGCCCAAAAGCATGGCCCAAACAGGGTGTGAGATACAATCCCAGTAGGCAATCACCCAAATATTTGTGCCTAACAGTCAATAAATACATGGAAGTAATAAAACAAGAAGTAGTAAACAGAAAAGCACAATCAGCTACAATCCACAGTTCTATCAAACAAAGTACACAAGTAAATAGCCAGCAACAAAAGAAGAAATAGGTAACCCTCTGGGTATCTCTCATAGTCTAACCCCTATGGTTCAACCTACGAGTACTAGAAACCCTCTGGGAAGCACACACAGTCTCACCCCTTTGGTTCAGCTATGTAATTAAGCAGACTCTCTGGGGAAGCACTCACCGTCAATTCCCCCTATAGTCTCATATCGTGGTAAAGGCTCTCTGGGGAAGCACTCAATGTCAATTCCCCCTGTGGCCTGCGTCGTGGATCTACAGACTCTCTGGGGAAGCACTCAACGTCAATTCCCCCTATAGTCTCATGTCAGGATTAAAAGACACTCTGGAGAATCCGTTCCGTCATTTCTTCCTTTGGTCTACTACTCTAGGTTCTCACAGTCCTGAGTATAACTAAACATGATCATTGTGTGTATATCGTCCAAGTAAAACCTCAAGAACTACTTGGATATCATTCTACAGCTCAACAACAATAACAAAAAAACAGTTCCGCTACCCTACAACTAGGCATGACAACTGGTAAAATTCCCAATAGGCAAAACAAGCATGGCAATGCAATCTGAGCACAAAATAAATTACTTTACTCACAAGAAATAACCTCTACTAAACAAAACAAGAAAAGCAGGCAAACAGCAGGGGTAGAACAGGAAACATGCAATACCCCGTTCAAGGGTATTGGTGGAATTTTTAAATAATATTCATCAACTTTCAACGGAAAGGCACAAACCACCTACCTCAATCTGAGGAGTTCGATACACATGAACCACACCGACAGATTAATCTTAGAACAACATTGATCTGAGAAAATGCACAAAACGTTCATCCCATGATAACTTGGAAACAAGGAGATATCAAGAAACAAGGCTAAAGCAGAAGGAAGAACTCACCGCTGCGATTCCAACACAATCGTCCGTGCTCAAATCGGAGAACGGACAGCAGGGTGGGAACTCGGAGAAGATTCGGTCGTACGGTCACTTCCGAGTGGATGAAATCTGGAGAAGAAGATTATTTTGGGGTTTAGCCGTGAACTTGGTCTGTTTAATGAAAAAAAGAAAGTACACTGTGTGTACTTCTTGAGTACACAACGTGTACTTCAATTTTCCGTACTCCGAATTAACCGGCCTCCACCTCAGCCTTACACACCGTGTGTGTGGCCCGGACACGACCAACACACGGCTTCGAGCTGGGAAGAGTAAACGACGAGTACTCAGAAAGTACACGACGTGTACTTCTGAAATTTCAAGAAAATTTATTTTCCTTAAAAACTCTAGAAAAAGGGAAAACATACCTGAAAAGTGATCCAGGTTCTTAAAAACTTCCCCCCTTAAAGAAATTCGTCCCTGAATTTCCCTAACGAGGTGGAGAAGGAGAAACACCAAACAGCTCCAGCCACTGCGATCATACATCGGTCTCCCTCTCCCAGGTCTCGTCCTATACTTTCCCGTGCTGCCATAACACTCATACCAGAGGAACAAATCACCCACAGAGAACCTTCGTACTGTGATCGAAAATCTGGATAGGATGCTCCTCGAACGATGCATCCACTTCAAGCTCGACTTCCTCGGGCTGAAGGGTGTGAGATGGGTCTGAAAAGTAATGTCGGATTTGAGAGACGTGGAAGACGTCGTTCATGGCCCGATACCTCTGAGGTAGCTGCAACCGATAGGCGACCGGACCAACTCTCTCCAAGACCTCAAACGGCCTGACGTACCACGGTGAAAGCTTACCCTATCTCCGAATCCTCTTGTGTCCCAACCTCAGTGTGACACGCAGGAAAACCTGATCACTGACCTCGAACTCCAGAGGTCATCTCCGATGATCAGGATAAGAATTCTATCGAGACTGTGACATAGTCATCCTCTTTTGAATCAGATCTATCTATTATAAGGTCTTCTGAACAAGACGAGGTCTTAGCAAAGCTACCTCTCCTGCCTCCAGCCAGCATAAGGGTGACCGGCATGGCCTACCGTACAAAGCCTCATATGCCTCCATCTGAATGGTCACCTGGAAACTGTTGTTGTAGGTGAACTCCACCAAAGGAATATGCTTCTCCCAAGAACCGCCAAATTCTAGAATGCAAGCCCGAAGAATATCCTCAAGCACCTGGATCGTGCGCTTGGACTGGACATCAGTCTGGGGATGGTATGCTCTACTCAAAAGTACCTATGTACCCAAGGCCTTCTAAAGTCCCTGCCAGAACCGAGAGGTAAAACATGCATATCTGCCTGAAACAATAGAGCGCAGAACTCCATGCAGACGAACGATCTCACTGATGTAAAGTCATCCCAGATCATCGACACTGAAGGTCTCCTTGATCGGCAAGAAGTGAGCAACCTTCGTAAGCCTTTCGACAACAACCCAAACAGCATTGTTTCCCCAAGGTGACCTCAGCAACCCGGTCACGAAGTCCATCGAAACATCGTTCCACTTCCACTCCGGAATGGGTAACTACTATAAAAGCCTCGTTGGTCACTAATTCTCTACTTTCACCTACTGACAAGTAGAACGTCTCATGAAAAAACTAGTGACATCCTTCTTCATACCTGGCCACCATTATTGGTGATGAAGGTCCCGATATATCTTGGTGACGCCAGGATGAACTTCCCAAACAGAGAAATGGAAATCCTGCATCAGCTCCTCGCGTATGTCTGCTAGCACCCATATGCGTCCTTGGAAATGCAAGATCTCATCCTCTCCCACTGTCCATCCAGGAAGAAGGTCCTATCCTGACACATTCTCCCGTAGGACTAAGCCTTCTGAGTCTGATAGCTGCCTCATCCGTACCCGATCAAGTAGCGTAGAGGTAACAACTACAGAAGATAGAAAAGTCTATCCCCATCTGTCGTGCACCTCCAGATGCATCTCAGAGAACAAATCCATCAGTTGTCACTCACTACTAGCCTCCTGAACTGCCTGGATTTGAGTTCTCTTGCTCAACGCATCAGCCACGTCATTTCCCTTTCCCAGCGTATAGTCAAGCTCAAAATCAAAAGACTGAAGACACTCGACCCACCTGCGCTGCCTCAGATTCAGATCACGCTGAGTGAATATATACTTGAGACTCTTATGGTCAGTGAATACCACAAAGTTATCTCCCAGAAGATAGTGTCTCCAACAGCGCAAGGCATGAACAATAGCAACTAACTCCAAATCATGCGTAGGGTAGTTCCTCTCATGTGGCCTCAACTGCTGAGACCCGTACGCAACGAATCCATCTCCCTGTATAAGTACAGCTCCCAGCCCGATACTTGAAGCATCACAGTAAACAGTGTAGCTCTTTCTTGGCTCTAGAAAGACTAGTATCAGTGCTGACGTCAACCTCCCTTTCAGCTCCTGAAAGGCTAACTCACAAGAATATGACCATGAGAAATTCACCCCCTTCTTGGTCAGTCCTGTCAAAGGCGATTCTAGGTGCGAAAAGTTTTGAATGAAGCATCTGTAGTATCCAGCCAGCCCTAGGAAACTCCGTAACTCAAAGACGTTCTTCGGATGCTCCCAGGAAACTAAAACTCTCACTTTCTCTGGGTCCACTGATACTCTTGCCTCTAAGATGACATGACCCAAGAAGTGAATCTGATCCATCCAGAAGTGGCACTTCGAGAGTTTAGCATAAAGCCAATGCTCTCTCACTGTACTCAGAATGATCTCAAGATGTGTGACATGGTCGTGTTGAGTGTGAGATTACACCAAGATATCGTCCACAAAGACCACGACAAAGGAGTCCAAGTAAGGATGGAACACTCGATTCATCAGTGCCATGAAAACTGTAGGCACGTTCGTGAGACCGAACAACATGACTGTATACTCGTATAGACCATACCTGCTTCTGAAGGCATTCAGAGGTATATCTGATGGTCTAACGCACAACTGATGATAACCATACCTCAAGTCGATCTTCGAGAACACCCGAGATCCTCTAAGCTGATCGAAAAGGTCATCAATCTTCGGTAGGGGATATCCGTTCTTGACCGTCAACTAGTTCAGCTTCCGATAATCCACACAAAGCCACAGGGTACCATCTGCCTTCTTCGCAAACAGAACAGGAGAACCCCAAGGAGAAGTACTGGGTCGAATGAAACCCTTACCCTGTATCTCCTCCAACTGCTTCTTGAGATCCTGAAACTGAGGAGTGGCCATCCTATATGGAGGAATGAACACCGGTGCCGCTCCTAGTGTGAGATCAATAGAGAAGTCTACCTCATGATTTGGAGGAAAACCTGAAAAGTCTTCTGGAAAGACGTCCCTGAAGTGATCCACCACTAGAGGAAAGTCCAACTGTGGAGTCCCCTGATCATCCAAATAAAGACTAGAAATCTGGGCTACACCCCTCCTAGACCAAGATGCTTGAGTCCTGCTCGACTCGCCTGAACATCCCATTCGCCTATATGAAGGAAAGATTCACCCTCTGGTGAAACAAAACTCACTCTGCGGCGATAACAGTCGATGACTGCCTGAAAGGGAATAAACCAATCCATGCCAAGGATGAAATCATAGCCTATCATATCTAGTACATAGAGATCCCATATGAAGCGATACCCTGCAATCTCGAGAGGGCACTCTCTACACTGGCATACACTAGATGTCCTCATTCCCAAAGGTGTGTCTAGTGTCAACGAGTTGGCAGAAGAAAAGACACAGATTCCAAGGCTCTCCACAATAGAAACAGAGATAAAGATATGCACAGCATAAGTATCAAAAAGGGCTGAAGATAAAACCGAGGCTACTAAAATCGTACCTCGAACAGTAGAAGGGCCGAGATCCTGCTCCTGATAAGTCTGCTCCACGGTGAAAGACTGGCCTGTACCACGGCCTTGCACCCCTGGATGACCACTCTAAGCTGAACCTCCCTGCTGGTGCTAAGGAACTAGTGGCTGACCGCCACGACCTCGACCTCCACCTCGGCCCAAACGGACGAAAGAACTCCAGTTCCCCGACTGGTGAGAAACTGGCGGTGCTACTCCTGAACGAGGAGTCATGGAAAAACCCCGGTCACCAGCTTCTCGTGAGAAAACCTCGCAGAAACGCTGAAGGTGACCCATCTTGCCGCAATATCGGCACTCCACGGGGTCCCTCTGGCACTGCGGCCTCATGTGCCCTGTCCGGCCACACTGATAGCATGTCACCTGACTGCCTGAGGATTTGTCTCACTTCCTCGAATCACCACACGTAGGCTCCCTACGGTTCTTCTTGCTATCATATAGAGGATGGATAATTCTGGAAGCAGAACCGCCCTGGCTTGCAACTCCAGAGTCTCTTAGATTGCATTCTGCAATCAATTCCTGATTGATGATGGAAGTAATGGAAGTCAGCTGGAAGATGTTCACCTGTGAGCAGATCTCCCTCCTGAGTCCATCCTCAAACTTCCTCACCAAGAACACCCCACTCCCATCCCGAAGGGGTGTAAAACGCTGCAGCTCAGTGAAACGAGAGGAATAATCCATTATAGATAGATTACCCTACTCTAAGCTCATGATCTCCCGGGCTCGATCGGCCCTCAGGGTCTCCGGGTAGAAGTAGTCGTAGAACACGTGCTGGAACTCCTCCCAAACCATAGACTGCTACTGACCTGCCTGTGAGATCACGTCCCACCACCTCTTGGCGGAGTATCTGAGCATGTAGGTGGTGAGCTTAACCCGCCTCTCTGGAGGCGTCTCCATATGCTTGAAGATAGTCAACATGGCTTCCATCCATGACTCTGCAGCCTAAGGTCCTCCCTCCCCCGAGAACGTGGGAGGATGCGACTGCTGAAAGACCCACGTCAAGTCTTCCATAGACAAGGCAAGAGGCGGTGCTCCCTGGAAGGCCTGCATCATCATCCTCATGAAACCTTCCCTGAACTGTGCATCAGCACCCGCAACTGGTACAACAACTGGTGCCAAGGCTGGCTCAGCTGGGGGATCAACAAGGAGTCCCTGATCAGCCCAATCTGGCGTCTGATCACTGCCCGACGACAGACGTATGACCGGAGGACGTCTCAGAGGCATATATCTGAAAGATCAAAAGAACACCTTAGATCAGGAAAAAAAGGACAGAGAATACAAGAGCACAAAACGGGAACAGGGGAAGAAAACAAAAAAGTTTGCAAAACACGACTACACGGCATGTATAAAACTACACGGCGTGTCTTCTTAACCCACTGACATGGGCGTGTACTCCTGCCCTACAAGTCGTGTACACTTACACGACGTGTTGCACCCACACACGGCGTGTACTTGAAAACAGTTCCCCTGCGCGAGTCTCCTTACAAGGCTAACCCACATGGTCCGACTTAACCTGAGACTACACGGCGTGTTCTTAACACACATGACGTGTACTAAACAAGGCTTTGGCGACCCGTGTTTGTGAAACACACGTCCGTCTACACGGATGAACCATACACAACATGCTCTGAATAAACACGGCGTGCATAGGCAAGGTGACCCTGTCCCGTGTTGTTTGTGACACGACCGAGTACCTAGACAAGACTACACGGCGTGTTATGAAAAAACACGACGTGTGGAAAAGAAGGTGACGCCATCCTGTGTTGTTCGTGACACAGCCGGGTACCTGGACAGGACTACAGGGCGTGTTCCGAACAAACGCAACATGTGGAAAAGAAGGTCACGCCGGACCGTGTTGTTCGTGACACGACCGGGTACCTGGACAGGACTACATGGCATGTTCCCTAAGGACACGACGTGTTCTACCCGAGCTTCCCTGGCCCGTGTTGTTAGTGACATGACCGGGTACACAGCTCTGAACTTACACGGTGTGTACCAATCGTACACAGCATGTTCCCAAAGTTACTCCCATGACACCGTGTTATGCTCACACGGTCAGTGACATGGCCTGAAAACTACACGGCGAGTATCCAAAAAGTACACGCCGTGTATTCTGGGTTTTTTGGGCAGTAGCTCAGAAACTACTCAGACTCCCAGAAACACTAAAACAAGGGAAAGAGGTGCCAAATTTCGATTCATGAGGGCCCATACTCCCCACGAATAAAAGCTCGACATCTCCTGTAGTCACATACAAGGGAAAACAACAACTCTCTAACATAACAACAGAGATTTTATCAAGCATCTATCACAACAACATGCATAATCTACACGAAGTCTATCACAACAGCATGCAATCGCTAATGCACCCTAGATGGCATGCCAAGAATGCATGGCATGTGATTCTACAAGTGCCTATATGATGCATGAGATGGAATAACCTCATCTCATTGGGTTGTGACAGAAATAGAATAGAAATATTAAAACAATCACTGCACAAGTCATGCGAATCACTCTAGGTGAAAACATATCAACCATAAAACCCAAAACCAACAATCTGCAATTAACGAGGTAGTATAATCTTTCCCTATACACGGGTCATCTACTCCCGAGAACATCTTAATACCAAGTACCGAAACCATCCTATCCCTGGCTAGAGTCTCCAAACAGTAAAAAAAGAGAAAAGAACTCCTTTGGTACCACTTTGTAACGTCCCGAGTCCAGAGCCCCTCCACTGGTGCCCCGTACCCAGTTCGCCACATGACCTCAAGCACGTTTCCCTAAACTCCAGAGGTTGCTGACTAGCAGTGAGGGACTTGGTGAGTCGGTGGGGAAACTATTCCCTCATCCGGTAAGGTATACAAGGTAAGAAAATAACAATAAACAACGGTAGCAGTAAACAACATGCATAACAGCAGAAACCAAACAACGAAAGCAATGTAGATATATAACTATGATGGTGATGATGCAGCAGGTACAAGTATCTAAGGAAAACAACAAACACAACAACGTGCTGAAATACAACTGAAACCAAGTGCAAAATAAAACAAAGTAAGCTCCTCAGCATTGCGAGCCACAGCTTGGTCCCATGCTTCCCAGCTCCTGGTGCAATCAAGATCCTGAAGTAGAAGGACGCTTGCCATTGTCTATACCTACAGCAACATAGTCTGCTTGGGCCCAAAAGCATGGCCCAAACAGGGTGTGAGATACAATCCCAGTAGGCAATCACCCAAAGATTTGTGCCTAACAGTCAATGATTACATGGAAGTAATAAAACAAGAAGCAGTAAACAGAAAAGCACAAGCTGCTACAATCCACAGTTCTAGCAAACAAAGTACACAAGTAAACAACCAGCAACAAAAGAAGAAATAGGTAACCCTCTGGGTAGATCTCATAGTCTAACCCCTATGGTTCAACCTATCAATACTATCAACCCTCTGGGAATCACACACAGTCTCACCCCTCTGGTTCAGCTACGTAATTAAGAAGACTCTATGGGGAAGCACTCACCGTCAATTCCCCCTATAGTCTCATATCGTGCTACAGGCTCTCTGGGGAAGCACTAAACATCAATTCCCCATGTGGCCTGCGTTGTGGATCTACAGACTCTCTGGGGAAGCACTCAACATCAATTCTCCCTATAGTCTCACATTGGGATTAAAAGACACTCTGGAGAATCCCTTCTATCAATTCTCCCTTTGGTCTACTACTCTAGGTTTTCACAGTCTTGAGTATAACTAAACATGCTCAGTGCATGAATATCGTCCATGTAAAACCTCAAGAACTACTTGGCTATCATTCTACGACTCAACAGTAATAACAAAACAATAGTTCCGCTATCCTACAACTAGGCATGGCAACTGGAAAAATTCCCAACAGGAAAAACAAGCATGGAAAAGCAATCTGAGCACAAAATAAATTACTCTACTCACAATAAATAACCTCTACTAAATCAAAAAATCAAATCAAAAAAATAGCAGGGGCAGAACAAGAAACACACAATACCCCGTTCAAGAGTATTGGTGAAATTTGCACATAATATTCATCAACTTTCTATGAAAAGGCACAAAACACCTACCTCAATCCGATGAGTTTGATACACGTGAACCACGATGACAGATTCCTCTTAGAACAATGTAGATCTGAGAAAATGCACAAAATGTTCATCCCACAATAACTTGGAAATGAGGAGGAATCAAGAAACAAGGCTAAAGCAGAAGGAAGAACTCACCACTGCGATTCCAACGCAATCGACTGTGCTCAAATTGGAGAACAGATAGCGGGGCAGGAGCTTGGAGAAGATTCGGCCATACGGTCGCTTCCAGGTGGATGAAATCTGGAGAAGAATATGATTTTGGGGGTTAGCCGTGACCCCGGTCCGTTTAATGAAAAAAAGAAAGTACACGGTGTTTACTTCTTGAGTACACGGCGTGTACTTCAATTTTCCATACTCCGAATTAACCGGCCTCCACCTCATCCTTACACACTGTGTGTGTGGCCCAGACACAGCTAGCACATGGCTTCGAGCCAAGAAGAGTACATGGCATGTAATCAGAAAGTACACGGCCTGTACTTCTGAAATTTCCAGAAAATTTATTTTCCTTAAAAACTCCAGAAAAAGGGAAAACATACCTGAAAAGAGATCTGGGTTCTTACATGGCTGACTCTCCTCAATAGAAGAAAATTGATCATGAGTATCCTGAATTTGGAAAAGATCCAAGAAACCTTCATCTTGCATTATCTACATATGGAGTAAATCCTTTTGGTTTTAAAATCAGCACTCATAGTACATGGTCTGTTATGTTGGTAAATTATAACTTGCCACCCTGGTTATGCATGAAGTGGAAATTCATCATGTTATCTATTCTTATATCAAGAACAAAACAACTAGGTAACTATATTGATTTTTATTTTTCTCCTTTGATTGAGGATTTGAAGTTATTGTGGGATTCAGGTGTTATGTTTTATGATGCTTATAAAAGTGAATACTTCATGTTGAGAATGATGTTGTATGGGAAAATAAATGATTTCCCTGCTTATGGAATTTTTTTAGGCTATAGCATTAAAGGAACTCAAGGGTGGCTTGTGTGCGAAGAAGATACAGAATCAATTAGGTTGAAACATTAATCAAAATCTATGTTTCTAGGAAATCGTAGATTTCTACCTCATTGGTATAAGTACCGATCTTGGATGACATCATTCAATGGAAGTTCATAACAACACGTAGAACCATCTCCACTAACAGGTGATCAGCTATTTGAGAAAGTAAAAGATGTGAACATTGTTTTTGGTAAACCATTTTCTAAAAACCTTATGAAAATCAGTTGAAAAAAGAGATCAGTTTTTTTTGAATTACCATACTGGAATTGTTTGTACGTCAGGAATTTTCTTGATGTGATGCATGTGGAAAACATTTATGTGATAGTGTTATCAGAACGTTGCTAAATTCCCCTAAAAAAACAAAGGATGGAATTAAGGCAAGGTTGGACATGGTTGACATGGGAATACGAGAAGAATTGGCTCCCATGAAGGGTGAAAATCTAATGTTTTTTCCTCCAGCTTCTTATACTCTTTCTAGGGAGGAGAGATACCAGTTTTGCAACCTCTTCAATGATGTAAAGGTTCCATAGGTGTATTCATAAAATATCAAGAACATTGTGTCAATTAATGATTTGAATTTAAAAGGTTTTAAATCACATGACTGCCATGTTTTGATGTAAGATCTAATTCCTATAGCTTTACATTGCATTTTTCCCAAGAATGTTCATCATATGTTAACCAAACTTTGTTTCTTTTTCAAAGCTATATGTAGAAAAGTTTTAGAACTGGCGAAATTACTAGCTATGGAAAAAGAAATTGTCATCATATTAAGTGAATTAGAAATGTTCTTCCTGCCAACATTATTGGATAAGATGGTTCATTTGGTGATTCAATTGGTGAGAGATATTCGACTTTGTGGTCCTGTGCTCTATAGATGGATGCATCCTGTTGAACGATATATAAATATTTTGAAAGGGTATGTCAAAAATCAAAGTTGGACAGAGGGTTGTATAGTGGAGCAATATATTGTTGGGGAAGCCATTGAATTTAGTACTGAATACCTATTTGATGTGGAAAGCATTGGTCTCCCGAAATCTCGTCACACTAGATGCATTGAGGGTGAGGGAATTTCTGGAAGAGATTTTGTGACAATCAGCATTACAGATCGAGAGTAGGCCCACCTTTATGTTTTGTATAACAGTTGGGAGGTTGCTCCATATACTGAAACTCACAAAGAAATTCTTAGGTAGTTGAATCTATCAAGGGCTGAAAAATGGTTATCAAATACACATAATCACCAGTTTATAGGATGGTTTCAGGACCATATTTTTAAGTAGTTGGATTAAAATCCAAATTCAATTTCAGAACGACTTCGATGGCTAGCCGCTGGACCAAGTGTGTATGTATTATCTTATAGTGGTTATGTAAATAATGGTTATACATTCTATACAAATGAACATGATAAAGATAGTACCATGCAAAATAGTGGAGTTACACTAGTGGCTGAAGCGATGCATGTTTCTAGTAGTAAGGATAGAAATTCAATTTATGCAAATATGTCATACTCTGGCATTATCAAACTAATATGGGAGTTGGATTATATGACATTCCAATTGCCGATTTTTCAATGCAAATGGGTTGATAACAACAATGGTGTTAAAATAGATGAATGGGGATTTGTGAAAGTTTATTTTAGTAAAGAAGGGTACAAAGATGAACAATTTATAATTTCATCACAAGCGGTACAAGTTTTTTATGTTCCAGATCCCGCCAACCGAAAGTAGTTGATTATTATGTTATCATCCAAAACTACTTAAGGTTTCGATGAAAATTCAGTTGAGGATGATCCTTTCAGTGGTACGTTACAATCATTTCGGAGTGGTCCCAATGTAGATGATGTTTTTTATGTTACAGGAGACCACAATGAAGGGATTTGGATAATCTATAGAGGTGTCAAATCCCTTCAGTCTTTTGTTTAAAATGGACACAATTGTAAGTGAAAACAACAACTGACCTACAAAAATCCAACCAAACGCATTCAGATTGTCTTGATACTTTAGGAGAATAATCCACGGGTCCTTTGTGACATGTAAGAGTCATCCCCACCTCAATTTGAGGGACGGTGTGGCCGGTACCACTCAAAGGGTCTCTCTTTTGTTTAAAATGGACAAAGTTTTAAGTGAAAACAATAAATGACCGGCATAAATCCAACCAAATGCATTTAGATTGTGTTGATACTTTAAGAGAAATATCCAAGGGTGCATTGGGAATTTGTATGAGTCGACCCCGCCTCAATCCAAGACACGGTGTGGCCGGTACCACTCAAAGGGTCTCTCTTTTGTTTAAAATGGACACAATTTTAAGTGAAAACAACAACTAACCTATAGAAATCTGACCAAACACATTCAGATTATCTTGATCCTTTAGGATAACAATCCAAAAGTCATTTTTTATGTGTATGAGTCATCATCTCCTCAATCCGAGGCACGGTGTGGCCGATACCACTCAAAGGGTCTCTCTTTTGTTTAAAATGGACAAATTTTTAAGAGAAAACAACAACTGACCTACGGAAATCCAACCAAATGAATTCTTATTGTGTTGATTTTTTAAGAGAAAGATCCATGGGTGCATTGGGGATGTGTAAGAGTCAACCCCACCTCAATCCAAGACACGACGTGGCCGGTACCACTCAAAGGGTATCTCTTTTGTTTAAAATGGACACAATTTCAAATGAATACAACAACTGACCTACAGATTTCCAACCAAACACATTATCATTCTATTTATCCTTTAGGATAACGACCCACGGGTCCTTTTTAAAGTGTAAGAGTCATCCCTGCCTTAATCTGAGGCACGGTGTGGCCGATACCACTCAAAGGGTCTCTCTTTTGTTAAAAATGGACAAATTTTTAAGTGAAAACAATAACTGACCTACAGAAATCTGACCAAAATCATTATGATTGTGTTGATCCTTTAATATAACAATCCAAGGGTGAATTGGGGACGTGTAAAAGTCAACCCAGCCTCAATATGAGCCATGGTGTGGCCGGTACCACTCAAAGGGTCGCTCTTTTGTTTAAATTGGACACAATTTTAAGTGAAAACAACAACTAACCTATGGAAATCTGAATAAAAGAATTAGGATTGTATTGATCCTTTAGGAGAAGGATCCATGGGTCCTTTTTAACATTTAAGAGTCATCCCCGCCTTAATCTGAGGCATGGTGTGACCGGTACCACTCAAAGGGTCTCTCTTTTGTTTAAAATGGAAAAATTTTTAAGTGAAAACAACAACTAACCTACAGAAATCCAACCAAACACATTAATATTGTGTTGATCCTTTAAGATAAAAATCCAAGGCTGAACTGGGGATATGTAAGAGTTAACCCTGCCTCAATCTGAGACACAGTGTGGCCGGTACCACTCAAAGGGTCTCTCTTTTGTTTAAAATGGACACAATTTTAAATGAAAACAACAACTGACCTATGTAAATCTGACCAAACACATTCTTATTGTATTTATCCTTTAGGAGAATGATCCATGGGTTCTTTGTGATGTGTAAGAGTCATCCTCTTCTCAATCCATGGCCGATACCACTCAAAGGGTCTCTCTTTTGTTTAAAATTGACAAATTTTTAAGTGAAAACAACAACTGACCTACAGAAATCTGACAAAACGCATTCATATTGTGTTGATCCTTTACAAGAACAATCCACGAGTGCGTTGGGGAAGTGTAAAATCAACCCCTCCTCAATCAGAGACACGGTGTGGCCGGTACCACTCAAAGGGTCTCTCCTTTGTTTAAAATGGACACAATTTTAAGTGAAAACAACAACTAACCTATGGAAATCTGACCAAACACATTCAGATTGTCTTGATACTTTATTAGAATGATAAATGAGTGATTTTTGACATCTACGAGTCATCCCCGCCTCAATCCGAGTCACAGTGTGGCCGGTACCACTCAAAGGGTCTCTCTTTTGTTTAAAATGGACAAATTTTTAAGTGAAAACAACAACTAACCTACGAAAATCCAACCAAATGCATTCATATTGTGTTTAAAATTTAATATAACAATCCACATGTGAGTTGGGTACATGTACGAGTCAACCTAACCTCAATCCGAGACACGGTGTGGCCGGTACCACTCAAAGGGTATCTCTTTTGTTTAAAATGGACACAATTTTAAATGAAAACAACAACTGACCTATGGAAATCTGACCAAATGCATTTGGATTGTATTGATACTTTAGGAGAATAATTCAAGGATCATTTGTGACATTTAAGAGTCATCCCCGCCTCAATCTGAGGCACGGTGTGGCCGGTAACACTCAAAGGGTCTCTCTTTTGTTTAAAATATAGACAAATTTTTAAGTGAAAACAACAACTGACCTACATAAATCTGAACAAACGCATTTGGATTGTGTTGATCCTTTAAAAGAACGATCCACGTGTGCATTGGGGATGTGTACAAGTCAACCCTGCATCAATCCAAGACATAGTGTGGCCGGTACCACTCAAAGGGTTTCTCTTTTGTTTAAAATGGACACAATTTTAAGTGAAAACAACAACTGACCTATGGAAATATGACCAAATGAATTCGGATTGTATTGATCCTTTAGGAGAACTATAAATGGGCCCTTTTTGACATGTACAAGTAATAACTGCCTCAATCCACAACACATTGTGTCCGATACCACTCAAAGGGTCTCTGTTTGGTTTAAAATGGACACAATTTTAAGTGAAAACAACAACTGACCTACTGAAATCTGACCAAAAACATTCAGATTGTATTGATCCTTTAGGAGAACAATAAAAGGGTCCTTTGGGATCTTTATGAGTCATCCCTGCCTCAATATGAGTCACAATGTGGCCGGTGCCACTCGAAGAGTCTCTCTTTTGTTTAAAATGGACAAAATTTTAAGTGAAAACAACAACTGACCTATAGAAATCCAACCAAACGAATTACGATTGTGTTGATACTTTAAGAGAACAATCCAAGGGTGCGTTGGGGATGTGTAAAAGTCAACCCCACCTCAATCTGAGACACGGTGTGTCCGATACCACTCAAAGGGTCTCTCTTTTGTTTAAAATGGACACAATTTTAAGTGAAAACAACAACTGACCTAAAAAAATCCAAACAAACACATTAAGATTGTATTGATACATTAGTATAATGATACAAGGGTCCTTTGTGACATGTAAAAGTCATCACCACCTCAATATGAGGCATCGTGTGGCCAATATCACTCAAAGGGTCTCTCTTTTGTTTAAAATGGACACAATTTTAAGTGAAAACAAAAACTGACCTATGAAAATCCAACCAAACACATTTGGATTGTATTGATACTTTAGGAGAACAATAAAAGGGTGATTTTTGACATGTATGAGTCATCCCCACCTCAATCAGAGGCATGGTGTGGCCAGTATCACTCAAAAGGTCTCTCTTTTGTTTAAAATGGACACAATTTTAAGTGAAAGCAACAACTAACCTACGGAAATACGACCAAACGCCTTATTATTGTAATTATACTTTAGGATAACAATCCATGGGTCCTTTGTGACATTTAAGAGTCATCCCCACCTCAATATAGGGCATGGTGTGACCGGTATCACTCAAAGGGTCTCTCTTTTGTTTAAAATGGACACAATTTTAAGTGAAAACAATAACTGACCTACGGAAATCCGACCAAACACATTTGGATTGTATTGATCCTTTATGATAATGATCCACAGGTCTTTGTGATGTGTAAGATTCATCCTCAACTCAATCTGAGGCACGGTGTGGCTGGTATCACTCAAAGAGTCTCTCTTTTGTTTAAAATAGATACAATTTTAAGTGAAAACAACAACCGACCTATGGAAATCTGACCAAACGCATTAGGATTGTATTGATCCTTTGGAAGAATGATCCACAGGTCCTTTGTGACGTGTACGAGTCATCCTTGTCTCAATCCGAGGCACGGTGTGTCCGGTATAACTCAAAGGGTCTCTCTTTTGTTTAAAATGGACACAATTTTAAGTGAAAACAACAACTGACCTACGGAAATCTAACCAAACACATTTAGATTGTATTGATCCTTTATGAGAATGATCCATGGGTAATTTTTAACGTGTAAGAGTAAAACATGCCTCAATTCGAGGCATGGTGTGGCCGGTATCACTCAAAGGGTCTCTCTTTTGTTTAAAACGTACACAATTTTAAGTGAAAACAACAACTGACCTATGAAAATCCCAACAAACGCATTCATATTATCTTAATCCTTTATGAGAATGATCCATGGGTCCTTTTTGATGTGTAAGAGTAAACCCAACCACCCTCTAGACCGCCCCACCCCTCCTGGACACCAACCCACCCCCTGGACACCCCCACCCCTCTGGCCACCCTCACCCCATGGAAAGCCCCCTCAACCTCCTGGACACCCCACCCCCTGGACATGCCCATGGATATCCCCCCCTGGACACCCCCACCCCCCTAGACAACCACCACCACCCTGGATGACACCCCACCCCTCTTTGAGACCACCCCACCACCTGCATACCCCCAACCCCTGGACACCCCCACCCCCCTAGACAACCACCACCACCCTGGATGACACCCCACCCCTCCTTGAGACCACCCCACCACCTGCATACCCCCAACACCTGGACACCCCCACCCATGGACGACCACCCCCACCCTCCCAGACACCATCCCACCCCCCTTGGACAGCCCCGCCAACCCCTTGGACACCCCCATATCCCCCTTAGAAAGCCCCCAAACACCCTAGACACCATCCCACCCCCATGGACACCCCATAGACAGCCCCCCACCCAACCTGGACACCACCCACCTGGACACCCCCTCCTTGGACACCACCCCACCCCCCTTGGACAGCCCTACCAACACCCTGGACTGCCCCACCCCCTGGACACCCCCACCCCCTGGACACCCCCACCCCCTGGACACCCCTATCCCCCCGGACTCCCCCATCCCACCCTCATGAACACCACCCCACCCCCCTTGGATAGCCCCACCAACCCCCCAGACTGCCCCCACCCACCAAACACCCCACCCACCCCCTGTAAAGCCCCCCGACACCCCCGACACTAGCCCACCCCCTGGACACCCCCATGGACAGCCCCCCCCCCCCCCTCACCTAGACACCCCCTCCTAGACACCACCCCACCACCTAGACACCCCACCCCCTGGACACCACCCTCCTTGGATAGCCCCCCAACCTCTTGGACCTCCTCCCCTCCCCACCTGGACACCCCCATCCACCCGGACACCCCCTACCCCCCTTGGATAGCCACCTGGACACCCCCTACCCCCCCTTGGATAGCAACCCGAAACCCCTAAACAACCCCCAACCCCTTGAATTTTGAATATAATTCTTTATGCATTTAATTAACTTATGAATTATGTGTTAATGGTGTATGGGTATACTTGGTGTAATTATATTATTATTTATGTGTTAATTTTGTATGGGTATACTTATTGAGATGCTTAATTATTTGCAGGTACTGTTTGGGTGTGCTGCTGCAGAATTTTTTTTGCAGTAGACAGGGCATTTATCAGCGCTTTTTTAGCACTGATAAAAGAGGCATTTATCAGTGCTTAAAAAGCACTGATAAAGGATCAATTTATCAGTGCTAAAAGAGCACTGATAAAGGAATCCTTTATCAGTGCTAAAAAAGTGATGATAAAGGGGACCCCCTTTATCAGCTCTGAGATTTAAAGCGCTGATAAATCCTGTTTTGAGCGCTGATAAAGCCCGTTTTTTTAGTAGTGTTAGGCAACATCACCACTCGGTGATTCTCTGTTCATGCATATCAGTGCATGAATTTCATCCATGAAATGTTCAACAATCTCATATAGAAATCTAGAGATCAATGTGGAAAATATCATGGGATAAAATATAGAACTAGATAAATACCATGATCTCCATGGATCGATCATGGAGTAAGAACCATGTTAAAAACACTATAGAGTACAGGAGGATGAAGAAAATTGTTTAGGATGATCAAATGGTCTTGATCAGCATGATTAGGATGACACACTTATATGGATATCTTTTTAGTAGAGTAACAATACCCCACCTAACATTGTCCCACATCCATCTCATCAGTGGTTTAGGAATTGGTTTATTAGTAAACACGTGACATAAACTCGCTAGAAGTGAGTACATGGATCTACTCCCGAACCCAGATAGCATCACGCTGTGCCATCTATCCCTACCAACGTGCCAACCTACATGGTGGTTCAACTATTGTCTCCTTGTTCTCTCTTCTATGGGCCTTATACATAGGCCCACACCTTCTTAGACACCTACTTAACTAGCTGAGTCTAGTTCCTTTTGGGTGTGGTTGACTCCGATCCTACATGTGACCTCAGTTGAGCCTTGGCCTTGGATGAAAGTGGGTTGGATTATTTTTTATATAAGGCCACTAATAATACTTAGTAAAAATGATAAGTATAGAATAAATGAAATTCCAAGACTTTCTCAATTAAAATTCAAACCCATCTTCTTCCCTTTTTAAATATCTTCTTTATGAAACTTCATGAAAGTATAATTTTTCATTGCCACATTTTAATCTCTTCATTACTTCATGCAATATGAAATTCATATTGTATTTCCTTATTTAATCTTCTAAACATTGTTATAAACAATGTTTTCTCTTCAACACTTGGATTGGATATTTAAGATCAACACAATCAATCAATAAAGTTACAATATTGATAATTGATCAAGCATGGAATCCAATACTATTAATCTATAACAATTCTCTAGACATCAATTCTTCATCACATATTTAAATATCATTGAAAAAAAATGAAATCATTGGCCCAAATAATATTCTCCATTGATTTTTTTGTCAAAATATCTTCAAACATTAACAAGTCAATATGTGTGCTCAAAATTTATCCCCCTTTGACAATAAAATACAAAGGATAAGTGGGGGGGGGGGGGGTCTTCTTATTTCGTCTTTCTTCTCTAAAATATATTTTAATATTTTAAATTAAAGGGATTATATCACATGATACTTAGAAAATAGACTTTATTTAATCAACTCTAAGTCCATGTGGGATAACGTAGTGTAGAAAAAAAGAGTGAAATAACCAAGTTTTTCTAAGATTCCCATAACACATACTCACATATGATATCAATATCATTGTTTCTCAATTATCAATAAGGAGTTACAAAATTCCAAAATTTTCAATGAAATTAAAAATCCTACACACTTATATAAACACATTAGAAAGTTTAGGTGTACAAGAATAACTCCTCCTTTGTCTCATTTTCATATCAACCAAGCACTCCCCCTTAATGAATAAAATTACGGAAAAAGGGATTAAAGTGTGATTAGAATACCTCAGGTCTTTTAGAAGATCCCCTTAAGGGTTATACTAATCTTTATCATCATGAAAATTAATAAAATCCATTATGAACAAAATTTTTCCATCAATTACCTTCATGTTATCTCATAACACTTAAAATAATATAGAATAAGGAGGAAAATATTATTTCTTTAGTGGAAACATTAAAGGTGAGTGTTTTCTCTCATCCTTTCTTTCTTATTGTTTTCAAGCTCATCATGGGATGTTCTTTCTTTCTTGTTGGCACGATTCATAGATTCTGAACATATTTTATTCCCATGAAATTCTTAATTTTATGGAATATATTTTTCCACATACTTCATCATTGGTGAAAACTCTTTCCATTTTTTTTATTTTCCAAAAAGATTACTAATGTGAGTGATCAGATTTCGGTGCTTGATACACCCTTTTATGTGGATCATTTTCATTCTCCAAAGCATTAAGTCTAGTTCCCATCTTGATAATCCTTTAACTAGGATAACAAATATTTTAATAATTCATAGGAATGGAGTGTCTCTATATGGATTTATTAGTATTAAATGAATTCCTACAAGTGTAATTATTTTCCACATAACTGAGTTTAAAACATATAAAACATTTACCAGAAAATTCATACGTCATTTGATCTCTCCTTAACTGAGATTTTGTAATTAATGGAGTTCTTCCAACATCACTAGGATTGTTGGATGTGAAAAATATACTCATTATATACACAAATCTTCCATAATAAAAATAGTTTGGTACTTTAATCTCTTACATGACCATTGTTTTGTATTGTTCATGGGACAAAACTTTACTTCCATATTTTAGATATGGATTCCTATTTTTTACTACACATGTTGAGTCTTATTTTAGAAGGATATTTATTTAATCTATAGAGGTGTTCAACTTCTCCCCAAGGTCTCTTATTTTCATGTCTTTCTCTTTTATCTTAGAAAACATTAATTTCATATTTGAAGTAGAATCTATAAATGATTTTCCCTTTCTTCATGTTTATTTTTGAGAGTTATGATGATAACCTTCAATTCCTTCTCCATGATAATTTTCTTTAGAATATATTGGGAAAAATTTTCTATCATATCACTTTGATCCTTCATCTAGGTTCCCATTTTCTTTGATTCATGACCACTTCTTCTCTCCTAAATATTTTATTTTATAAGGCCAAATCTTTCACCATTGAATAATAAACATCATGAATAATTATCCATTGATCTTCTTTTTCATTGCATGATTATTCCTTGGAATAAAAACTTGATGTTGTTACCTCATCATCATGAGAATCAAATTTCTTTTTCAGAACAAAAAGTGAGTTTGAAATTTTACATTCTTTATTCACACAATGGTTAGAATGATAAATAAAATATGGTTATTATTTTACCTTTATTAGAGAACAAAACTTTTGGGATGGATTCTTATTATTTTTCTTTTAATGAAAGGTAAGAAGATTGATTTCATCTCCAGTCATTGGATTCTTCTTAGGAAAATGTTTTAATTCCTTCTTCATTTTACCCCTTTTAAAATTTCTTGAAACAAGGTAAGTGAGATCATTGAAATATTCATTGGATTCCATATTTATTTTTTTTGGATCTTTAGAGGTGACATATGATCTGATTCCACTTGTAGTGCCCATGGACCAGTTAAGTTACACTATGGGGGGAGGGGGGTGAATCTGTGGTACCCTTGTTTTATGAATTTTTCTCCTTTTAAATTCAACCTATTGAACTGGTTAAGTTTATCGATCCACTCAAAAATATATCTCAAACTCACATCATGTTTATTATTAAAATAATAAAGGATAACACACAATATTTACAAGGTTTGACAATGAAAGGCCTACTCCTTTTTATGTTGGTTGACACCCCAACCTGGATTCTCTTCACTATATCTACAAGTGAATACAACTGGTTAGACACCCCAGTTCCAAAATTGGTTATACACCCCAATTTTAATCTTAATATTTGGTTATAAACCCCTAATACTCTTATTATTTGAATGGTTAGACACCCCAATGACAAGCCTCCAGTAGCTGGTTAGACACCCTAGCTACAAACATCCTCATTAATTGATCATGTGCTAGAAATATATATTCCCCACAGATAGTCTTCCTCCATAAGAAAGATGGACGTCTCTTCCTTGTGTAAAAATATTTAAGGTCTTAAATAGATGAATTGATCAATATCTTTGGCCTCAAAACTATTATCATATCTTGAATGGTATGAATTCTCTTCTTTAAATGCTCGGGCACATGCAATCAACTTCTTCAAGAATTACTTGAATTTGGATCACTTCTCAAAATTCTTCTTGCACAATGATTTCAAGGAGTATCAATAGATATTACAATTAAACATATTACTCATTACCTACATGAAAATATTTATACAAAAAAAGTGGTTTATGGGGACTCAATTTAATTCCATGATTTGAATTATCATTTAAATCCTCAATTAAATGTGTTAATAATTAAACACATTTAATTTCTTTCTTCCTTAAAATATTAATACCCGAATGTGGGTATTATAATTTTCAAATTAAATTCCCAAAATAATATGGGTATTCTTAATTTATCATTTTAACTTTGAATAAAATAATGGATATTATTTTATGCTCAACTTGAATATCCATGAATCTCTGGGTATTATATTTTGCATGTACCTCACTTATTCTTTCTTATTCACATCGAATTAGCCTTCATGGATCACCATAAATTCATTAATTCATATATGAAACTCATTATCATGCAATATTAATCACCTAACAGACCCAGGTTCATTCTTATTCAAATGAGCTTGCCATTATTCATGAAGTAGATTCTATCTTTAAACATCCGGAAGACTCGGGTATTCATTCCCTCTATTCACACCCACTGCCACCATGCCTTCATGCATATAATTAATGCACCTAAAACACCCATAAGAATCAAGTTATTTTTTGATTCTCACATGGAAAATATGCTCCATTTCTCACTCTGTTTCTTCACATAGTAAAAGCAGCACCTCATTTTTAAACACTTGCATGATTCAGGATTCCCCATTCATTATCCTTAATTTTATTTTTATACATGAAATGTAGAGTTAAATGCATAACTAATTTAGATCACAGTTTTCCATTAATACAAGAATTTATCTCGTCTAGGCATTCAACTTCATCAAGTGACATAACCACTTAATGATTCACTATTCATGAATGTCAGTGGATGAATTTAAATGATGGAATGTTCATCAGTATATAGATATCAGGAGATTAATGAAGAAAAGGTCATGTGATAAAATCTTGAACTGGATAAATTCTATGATCTCTATGGATCGATCATGGTGGAAGAACCGTGCTGCAAACACTATCGAATGAGGGAGGATGAAGATAATTGATAGGGATGATCAGATGGTCTAGATCAACACAATCAGATGGACACACTTATATGTGTATATTTTTATTAGTGGAATAGTAACCCACCTCATATTGTCCCACATCAATATCATCAGAGTTTAAGGACTTGTTTTATTACTCAACATGTGAAATAATCTTGTTAGAAGTGAGTACTAGGGTCTGCTTCCAAATCCCGCTAGCACCACCCCGTGTCGGCTGTACCCTACCGCTATGCTACTCCGTACGGTGGTGCCACCACTAACTCCTTGTGCTCTCTTCTGTGGGCCTTATAGATGGTCCTAAACCTTCTCATTCATCTACTTAATTGTTTGAGGTTGGTTCCCATTGGGAATAGTTGACTCCAGTCCCACATGTTCCCTTGTTCAAGCCTTGTCCTTGGCCGATAGTGGTTTGGACTATTTTTTATATAAGGCAAAAAATAATACTTAGTAAAAATTATAAGTATAGAATAAATGAAATCCCAAGTCTTACTCAATTAAAATGACATTCCAAC
Source organism: Viscum album (assembly GCA_963277665.1). Classification (NCBI taxonomy): domain Eukaryota; kingdom Viridiplantae; phylum Streptophyta; class Magnoliopsida; order Santalales; family Viscaceae; genus Viscum; species Viscum album. The sequence continues at coordinate 1,442,253,017 of OY728140.1, read as the reverse complement.
TTATTACCTTCTCAAATTCCTTCTTTATATAACTTCATGTATGTGTATTTTTCATATAAACCTTTTAATCTCTTCATTACTTCATGCAATATGAAATTCATATTTCATGGAATTATTTAATATTCAAAACATTTATGTATCTTTTTACTTATTAACACATGTATTGAATATTTAATATCATAAAAAACAATTGAAAAAGTTACAACATGGATAATTTATCAAGCATGACATCCAATTATATGAATCCCTAACAATTATCAAGGCATCAATATTTCATCACATATTGAGATATCATTGAAAAAAATGAAATAACTTGGCCCAAAAACTTAAAAGTAATCTCACATATATTCATTTCTTTATCACAAATGCATCTGAAAAGTGTTTACCATTCACTAGACTAATAAAGAAATGAATCACCTACTAGTGAGATGATTGATGTCAGAATGATTTTAATGGCCTCAAGAAGTACCATATGTATCCAAAATTATTTATTCCATCAGTTTAAGGGAGGGAGATCATTATGTGTCATCTATAGAGTGGTCAATTAGTACGCTCATCACTTAGATAAATAATGCTGATATGAAAAAAAACCTATATTATCTTATAATAACAATGCTCAATGCTGAGACCAGATATTCTAACATCAAGAAGAGCTTCATTGAACTAATATTTATGGTAAAACAATACAAGACATTAATTACTACACCATAAAGTCCATTTTGTGTCATATATAAACCTGATCACATATATTATGAACCATACGATATTGATAGAATGTTTTGAATGATGGGATATCATTTTATAGCAATTTTATATTAAGTTGTTATCACAAAAACCAATCAAAGGACATGCCATGAAATAATTTTTTTACAGTGCATCCCAATACAATAAATACAACAGTGGATACAAGAATCATAGATGAAGAGGTTCTTTTTAGGTATAATACTCCCCGAGGGTGGGAGATATATATTGATTATGCCCCCATATGATCAATAGGGAATTTAATGGAAGATCTGAGGGATAAATGGGTTGGATTTTCAATTTTCTTTATCTCCCCAATAGGTGATGTCCTTCCAGATTCTTTCTTCTCATATGAAAGAAACTCTAATAATGAAGATAAATATTAGACCCTTAATGATAGATTAGATTTTTATTTTTAAATTTCAGTAATATGATTACACATCAAAGATGGATAAAAGCTATTGATAAAAAAAATTAATTGTCAATATTCTATAAAAAATAGGATTTAGTCCCTCTGAATGATTATTCTTGGGAAAATATGGCACAATTTCGTCCTGAGTTGACTTTAACCCATTCTCATGATCAAAAAACACTTTTGATAATGCAATAGCCAATATAACTAAATCTATAATAGATTTGGATCAAGATGATTCAATTGGTTTCATTGATAATCAATAGATCATCACTAAATTTATTATTCATCATATGAATGAAATTATTGTTGTCCATATAATCACTAAATAGAAAGAGATATGACCTTTAAAATCATAAGAAACCAAGGATTGGAAGTCAATGATCATAAAATATCACTATAATGGGATTCTGCCATTAGATAGAGTGTAAAAGGAACAAATATATCACTTTTTAGTGAACTTCACCCTACAAGATAGAACTAATTATAAAAAATTCCACTATAAGAGAATATTTGATGGAATATTCCTCATATGTATTACAGGTGAGGAATCTCCCACCTTTATGTTTGAATTTCATGTCAGAGTATGTGACTCTTACCAATTAGGATATAATCTCTCATATTAACTTAGGAAACTATGATAATTTTATCCAACGATGAAAATAGATTTCATGGAGTTTTATAAAAGGTGTGATGCATACTAGATATGATCTAATTTCATCCATAAACCCTCAAAGTTATTTCATACTATAATGTAGTCATGTCCATATTATTTATGAGGTATGGATGTTATGGGGTCATATCTTCTAGAAACAACAATAAATTTTAAGTATATCCTCACCACTACCAAATTATTCTCCAAATTATCACAATATATATTCCTCAATGAATTTGGCACAAGGACATCATCAAATTCATGAAGTCAAATACCACCACTACATTCTATGTCTATTACACAATACTGATGTAAAATGTCAATAATTTCTATGTCTCCAAATTGAAGGCATTGTATCAATAGTAAAAAATCTAGTCCAATCATTCATCACATTACCATTATGTGGAAAATAGAATGATAGGGGATTTTAATAAAAATTTATCTAGAATCATTCAAAAAATGGGGAATAAGGATGAGAAATCTTGGCCACATAATCTACTATAGGATTTGTGGGTATATTGAACTAAAACCAATACTACCACATAAGAAAACCCATATTGGATTGTTTATGGAGCATATGAAGTGCTACCCATCGTGGTTTAAGTCCCATAACTTTGAGTATCCAACTGACATCAACTATCTAAGGATGAGTAGTCCCAGAAGTTACTCGATGATATTGAGAGTCCTGCAAATAAGGGAATGAATAAATTACATGACCATGAAATTCAGAAAAAATTTGTTTCATTATATTTTATTAAAAAGGTACACCTATATTCATTCTTGGAAGGAGAGTTGGTATTAGAATTTCGAACCCCCATGATTTTAGGAATGAAACCTCTGAAATTGAAAACAAGGTAGGAAGGTCCCTATATGGTACACATAGTCTTATCTAATGAGGAATATTCCATGATCATCATGTATGGAGGGGGAATAACAACCTACATCAATTAAAGGTTCCTCAAATAGTACAACATGTAATAAAAGATTAATATTTTGAGTTGTAAGACCTTAAAATTAAAATATTAACATTTTTGTTGAAAGACATTAAACTAAAATGCATAAGGTATGATATATAATACCTTAAACTAAAAGTCACAAGATCCATGAGGTAGAAATTTAAACTAAAAGTCACATTTTCTAAGTTATAATACCTTAATCTACAAAAAAACTAAACTCATTACCATATTCCATTAAATTGTAGGGTATGAACTTGTCACACAACCTTAAACTATGTCATACAAACTATGCGAGATCTGATTTCTATATCTAATAGGATACAAAGGATTACTCCATGAGGTTCAAACCCAATATCATATTACCCTCATATTATTATAATTCAATACCATGGCTTTTACATGGCCATATTTCTTATGAAATATCATACCTTCTCTTTTAAATCTATATTCTACATGCAATCCATAACCATATTCCTTATAGGGTAGCCCCATATATGTATGCCCCATAGGAATCTCTATTTTCATACCTTTCGTAATGCATAAATCCTCATAACATGATGCTAAACGATATGTAAAACATCCTCATCACATTACATAAAACTACATGACAACACCCTTAGCACATGGAATTAAACTTCATGGCACGGTCTTGTCACACAACATTAAACTATGTCATTCGAACTACAAGGTATTTGATTGCCATTTCATTGAGATAAATAGAATAATTTCCTAAGGTTTAAACCCAACAAAATCAATACTTTATTCTCATAATATTATGGTTATATTCATTATGAGATCAATTATGTCCATCCCCACCTAGGCATGTCTTCATGAGCTTGGGCATCCCTTTCTCTTGGGATATATCCCTTAGGAAACTTTTCCTACAGTTCCATATTCCCAATGATGAAATAACTCCCACACCTGGAGGGACATGTTCTATCTATATATCATAATATTCACTTCATTAGTCCATGTACCTAATGAAATCATACTACTTCCCAGTGGGTTATATTCCTTCCATCCATCCCTATCCATTCTCATTGGGATATATTCCCTCTAACGCTAACCAGAAGATACTAATCATGTGTAAGTCTAATACCAACCATTTCTAAGAATATTCTACCCAATATTTCCATTCAAATGACTTATAACTACATGTAAATGTTCCTATATTTCCTATTCATAAGAATTTAAACTACATAGAAACCATCTAATTTCTATTAAAGTTGGTACCCTCACCATTTTTGGGAGATCATCCAAATTCACATTAACTCACACACTAAGCATGAATCATGTGATCTTAGAGGATTTGGTTGGATTCCTAATACAAAAAATTTATACCTTAGGGGATAGCTTTCATCATTTAAATAGATACATGTAGGATCTATTCCCATAACTATGGGATATGTAGAGATATATAGATGCTCTACCTAGGACCCAACCACCATCCTCCAAGTTTAAAATATGAAGGGTTACCAATTTCTCTTACACGTGATCTAGATTTGTGTAAGGGGTCCTTATATAAATAACTACATGTGACCTGATTCTTACTCCATAAGTATACACAATGTTGCCTAAATTAATTACTTATAGCCCAACCAAAATATTGTTCAAACTATTTCCCTATTGAGAAAGTGTTTCATGTCACAAATTAATTCCCCTCATTCTCATACATGATCCAGATCCATGTGATAACATTTTCCCGAACTGCATGTTGCTTGATTCTTACTTCAGTGAGATATATAATTAATCCTTATCCTAATGTCTTAATCCCAACCACTAGTTTCAAAAAAATCACCATTATCATGATGGAAAATTTCTTTTTCCTCTGTTTATGAGTTAGATTTATTTAATGATTTTCTATGAATTTCTAAGTGTCATGAAATTAAGAAAAATGACCCTATATTTTTTCCTTATCATGTTATGTTGAACTGTGGAGCATGTAGATGAATAAATATATTGGGATTTTTAATGCTTAGATTCTAATAATTGGTCATACTATTCAAAAAATGATAATGCCCTCATATTTTAAAGAACTACATGTGTTTTGATTCTTGTTTCATAGGATACATAGTGATTCTTGGACCCTATATTCAATGCTCGTTGAAAATTGTAAAAAGAATGCCTATTTATCCTATGATTGAATTGGGTATATGTAGGAGGAACATATATAAGAGTTATAGATCAATTTCTAATTCCCAAAGATACATTTTGATATCCCAACCTCTTAAAATACTTGAGTTTTAGTCAGATTCGTATCACACATTCCCAAATTTGGTTAAGTCTGTGTGACCTTAAACCTTATCCAATGTCCATATATGACTATAAAATATTTAAAATCGTTTTTATCTAAAAATTATTTGAAAAATATTTCAATATGAAGTCATGTTCCCTTTTAGAGGAATTGAACACTCCCTAAGTAGATATTCATCTATAAACCCACTTCATTCTATTGACACTTGGTGCAAAATAATCAAATCCATAACCCTGAGCATACACCCACTAGGTTTTAACTAATTTCAAGTGGTACCAGGGTTTTGGATCAATCCAAACAAACCCTCATTGAATGGGATGAAAAGTAGCATATACAACAAGTAACCCCTTAACTATAAATAGTTTGTGAAGGAATGGCCCCCTTAACCACATGAACTATATCTTGATGAAATAGAACTAGACGCTTGTTACTAATAGTTAACCTACTCCTATTCATATCCATTATATGATGATCCAAGTTTTCATAGGATATAATTTACAACTCCCATAATCGAAATATTCTGGTGGATTCAGATATCCTCAATATTACATGTCACTATTTTTTTCATCCTCAAGGTGATGTTGTTGACATATAACTCTTTCACACTTTCATGAAAACATATAAATTTTTATTAGGTAAAAGTTGTATGACCTTATACATCATAATTTATTTTGGTCCTAATTGCATGACCTTAATCTACAAGTGAAAGAGACATAAAACTTTTCAAGATGAAAAAGTAAAGGGTGACTTGATAAAAAGTCAACTCTTCAGTCTCTAAACATCCCCTATATATAGATTATGTAAAAAATAGTGTAAAAATAAAAAGGAATACAACTTATGGGGTCCATAATATAACCCTAGAAGAAGATGATTTATTCTTGTCAAACACCCTAGTTTGATAAATAGTGATAGAAATGATATATTATATTCCATCACATTGACAGTTTGTTCAATACAAACTAGAAAAACATTTAGGGTACTATAACCCTTCCTATATAGATCTCTATTACATAAAAATAATTCATTTCACAAGTGTTTGAATCTCAATCAACCTTATATTACTATCCAAAATGAGTATCACTGACCTGGATGGACACTTGTTATTGGTTGTGCATGCATTGTTCAATACAGTTTCACATATATGCCCCATATGGTATACTAGATAGAATAATTTTTATCCTGAATGGAATTACCTATATCATCATATGTCCTAGAACCATCATAATAGAAACTATCAATATAATCATAGATGGTGGTAACAACTTGTTTACATGTCCATAATCCAACATATTCAAGTGGATTTGATACCCTTAGTGTTAAGATTTTTTCTCCATGCTCACTTTCAGGGAAAGAGTATAATGACTCATTATTTGACCATTATGTCGGACCTCATCCTACATCGGTATAATATATATAAATGAAAACATCAATGATATTTGGCCCAGATCTGTGTGACTATAATAAACATCTATAGTTTTTATATTGGTGGAACTAAACAAAAAAGGGACATAGTACTCATTAGGAAAAAAACTTAGAAAGGGTGGTATAGAAAAAATCAATCCTTTTCTTGTTAGAGATGCACTATGCATGATCTAGGAAAAATTGAGTATTTAAAAATAGAATAGGTATAAAACTTTAAAAATTGAAAAATAATAAAGGGAAGTCTAAGAAAAAGTAAAGTCCTTTCCCACTAAGTACTCTTCTATATGAGGCTTGGGAAGAAGTTATGGTGATAATATAAAAGGTTCAAATCTTGTGGGGTCCACTATATGGCCCTAGAAAAATTCAATATATACTCATCAGGGCCTTTGGACTTGGAAAAAATTAGAGCACATATTCATTCCTTATGACCCATATGAGTGTACGTAGTCCTCTAATGACTTAAAACTACAAAACATATGGTCCATCCTATAAGAACTTACACAACTTAGATTGGTATAACCTGTATGGACCAACCTCTTGTCATTTGAAGGATAAGACTAACAATCCAAGGGAGAAAGATCTACTTATTTGATAGAAACCACCTCAACCCCAACCAACCAAGCCAACAGGGAGGTTTTTAGGTGAAAAAGCACATGGAAGAGTAAAATCCATGCACTGGGAAATCATGGGGGCATGAGACCACGCAATACGATGGTGAAACTTGGATATAGAGGATCGTTTATGGAGGAGACCCAATTAATTTATTCATGTTGATGTTCTCTATATCATAGATAATAAAACATCATTAATTTCTCTCACTGCATTATTATGGGGAACAAACAATACACCTCACCATTTCTCCTACATTAAAAATATAGACAAAACACTATCCATCTGGTTTGATCACTCAACATCGTTCGATCAAGGAAATTTTATCTTCCTCCTCAAGTAACCCTAGATGAACTCTGTCAACACCACATGTTCTTTCTCACCATAGGATCACCAAATCAAAACTATCATCATGATTAGGAAAACTTCCTATAGAGTTTATGATCCAAAATTGAATCATAATACATGATTTTTTCTTGCATTCAATCACCCGAATAGGGAACAATATGTTTCACTACTGAAGCTCATGTGATGAAAAGTTTTGGATGCATGAATGAACACTAAAGTTGTAAATGATGAATCAATTCATACTAACTATGTATCACAAGACACCCCAAAGATATGTGATCACCTAACTCCAATAAGATCACATGAGAGGGTCGAAATGACTATTTAAGAAAGATCGATTTTTGGCCATTAATGATCATGTGATGCTACTAGAATAAGAAACTACACCTGATTATCAATAAAAAATAGGTGAATGATCACACTTGTGGTCTATCAAAGTCATTCTATACTCATTCAGGTGTCTTATATTTCCTAAAAATCATTTACATAGATCACAAACCTTATGAATCATAGTAGATGTCAGAGGTAGATGTCTATAAAAAAACCCAGCTTCCATTAAAAGTGGGGGAGAATCCCTTGGAGAGAGTTCTCATTTTTCTTAGATAAGAATAGAGAATCCATGAGATTATTTGGAATTTTAAGAAATAGAGTGAGTAATATAAAAAATTGTTTAAATAAGAAGATATTTAGGGCTATACTATTGATAATGAAATTAGTGATTCACAAGGATATTGGTTCTTGAAAACAGAATGAAGAATATTGTTTCATGATCAATAATAATAATAATAAAAATAAAATTTTAATATAAATAGTGATGTTAGATATACCTAACCAAATGGATATGTGGTCATTTGATGTTATACGCCAGTGTTTCCCATAGAATGTTATAAAACCTTTTTATGTGACACCACCCATGCATCCCTAGTCACGTGACTCCAATTATGTGACTACGATTCATGCATCCCCAACCACATGTCTATATTTATGTGGAATTACCCATGAAACATCAATAATATAACAATTAGTCACAGAGCACACTTATGAAATGCAATCCTCATAGCCCGATTATGTGACCATAATTATATAATTCCAATTTTGCAGCATAGGTCAAGTGCCCTCATCCACGCAACCCTAGTTATACAATGGTTTCATGGTATTCTATAAATAAAGAATGAATTTTTATTCAATAACACTCATGAAATTTACCAGAGAAACATGACCTGAATAATAAATCCATGATACATGATGCCTGGAATTATGAGTACATGGTACCTCTTTAGTTTCATGATCACTTAAACCCCTTAGGGTCACACGATCACCTAACCCAAAATCCATGTGATTGTCCAACCCTTTTTTGGTCATGTGTTTTCCTAACCCTTGTGGAGATGTTGGGAATATTCCTCTTACACTATGTCCTTTAAGGGAATCCATGCCAAGAAAAAATATTCTATATATCCTCATGATCATATCTCCTCATCTATCATAGGATAATGAATGAATCAATATACTGGGCATCCAATCTAATTCAAGTCATTAACCTTTCTTACCATGAGGCCATATCTCTCATGTTAATCCACTATAATGTAAGTACATTTCATTTCCTTCTATGAGGTTATACCCCTAATAGGAATCCACTCTATATTAAGTCACTAACATTTCCTTCCATAGAAAAATATCCCTCATGGGAATCCACTTTGATATTAGTCCTTAACTTTTGTATCTCATTGGGAAATATTCCCCATGAGGCTGATTATCCTCCCTTACCCACTAGTGGTCCAGGAGAAAATTATATCAAGCATATCATGCTTATTCCCCACAAAATATACATATGAACAATTTAGACACTGATTCCAATTATAAATAGGATACATATGATTCCTTTTTAAGGTTCTATCCCTATATCTAATACCAAAATTATCTCATATATTTCCATATAATCTCTTTCTATGTGGCCATATTCCCCATAGAAACCAATAATTATTTCCATATATCATCAAATTTACACATTGTTATATTCCTTATGAAAATAATAAACCCTCACCATACGACATTAAAATTCATGGTTAATGTCCTAACCATATGATGTAAAACTATATGGTCAATTTCCTCACCGTATGATGTTAAAATACATGGTTAACATCCATAAAATATAATATTAAACTACATGGTCAATGTAAACACCATACATTGTTAAACTATATGATTAATGTAATTATCATGTGAAATTAATTTTCATGATATTAGAACTACAAAGACTCCAATTCCTTTCTTTATTGGATATATGGGATTACAATTTGAGGTTAATCCCCCAATACCAATACCAAATATTAACTACTTCTTAAAAGTTACCAATAATCGAATACCCAAATTTTCACATATGAGAGCCCCACTATCTCTTGCTCACGGATCTATATTTACAATGGATTTGAGTGCAATAGGAGAAATAAATACTATAAATACCTCCTGGTGTAATCCCCAAACTCATCAATATATGGTAATAAAAGATAGTTTATTCCCCATATATTTTCCTCACTTGGCTATATTCTTTAGGATTCATAACCATATCATGGGTTTATATCTAGGAATAAGCCCCATAAATTTTATGCTCATGAGGATATACCCCCCATATTTCTAATTATACTCCTTAATCCTCTACCGGAAAAGGAGAAAATCATATTGAGTAGCTTATGCATAAGCCTCATTAGTCCCTCAATCTATGTAACCAGCTAGAGATGCCCTCTTTTTTCTCACACCAAGCATGGATCACATGGGATTAAAGGTTATGTTAAGTTTTTAAGGATGATTTATTATATATTACATCCTTATCCTATAAATTTAAACTATATAGTCACCATTGAAACATTGTAATCTCATATTCCTCTCTTCACTGGATACATAGGATTCCTTTCTAAGGCCTTATCCCCCATATCAAATACTTTTTATTTTATTCTATGTTTGTAGATACTACTTGTAAATACCATAATTTTCTCAGGATATTATCATCTAATTTCCCCATATAGATTTTAAATTACAATATTACATGTGACAGAACATAATCTGTCTCAAGATCGATATTTTATACGAGACTATGAGCCTATAAAAATCATGAAATCTCCAATTCATTGTGTAATATAACTAGTTAAATATTAATTCATACCCCCTAAGCATGAATCACATGGGTTTAAAATTTATGGTTAGTTATTCAAATTCTTGAGTCTAGAAACATATATTTTTAATCTTCCCATATTTCATCTAGACACTATCCTTTAGAAGATGTAAATTTTCCCTCATATTTCCAAACTACAGGGAATTTAATTCCTATTATCAATAGGATGCATAAGAATCCCCTATGAGGTTCAAGCCTGACATCCATATCATTATACCTTATCTTTTCATGGGAATATATTCCATAAAATGAAAACCTAATACCCCATATATCTATGATTATATACAAATTCCCTACAATTCCATTCTCTTTATAGAAATATATATTATCCTCATCAATACATAACCGAGTAAATGATATAAATTTCCTCCATTAGGAAATATTTCAAGTGTATTTACAATGACACATATTAAACTATGCAACCTGACGGTGATACTTCATTTTCCAGGGGACCATATCTCCCATGAATCATATCCTCCCTCATTAGATCATACTACCTATGAGGATGAACTCTTAACTAGGTAGTTTTAATACAAGTGTCCCTATATCAAATCATTGTATTCTTTTAAATTGGAAATACTTGGACTCTAATTCTTATTTTCAAAGGGTACATTGGACACATCCTCAAGTATTGAGCCCCATAACTAATATAAAAATATCCCCACAATACATTACCCCTTGTAAAGGATGTGAAGGATCTCTTATACATATAGATATGTTCATATTTCCACTCAATCATGATTAAAATTTTTTATGAGGGTAAACATATTAACGATATATCTATTGAGTAAGATTTAGGAGTAATTCTTAATTCCATATGAGAGTCTTGGAGTAATCTACAATTCCTCCTCTACAAGGAATGTATGATCCTGATTTCCCATCTTCTCAATTAAAAAAATATTCAAGGAGTTAATAGTATGTCCTAATTACTTCTTGTAGGTCCATGAATGATATTATACCAAATATACTTGAATTTGGATCTAAATTGAGACTCTAAGGTGTCATTTATCCATTAATATCTAGGATTATATATCTCCCTACCATAAGTTTTAGATCACAAAGGTTTATTCTTTATCCTTGGTGTTTATCAACATCATAAAATCATACTAAAACAAATTCTCTATTATCCAATGGCCCATTTAGTGTGATTTACATATCAACATATCCAAACCTCACATATGGTATTCATCAAAGAATTAGATAAAACTAGATCCATCTGCACACAAGTATCCAAATACTATCTTGATCATCCAATGACTAATCTCACCACACCACAAACCACACATAAAGGGTAAATTCATCTATGGACCACACTTATTCCATTTACATATGTAATGACTGTACATGAATAGTCCACTCATACCTGAGTTTTAATACTAAACATCAATTACTACTCACTCCCGACTCACTAGGAAAATCATCCTCAACACCCACTAAAAAATTCATAATGATGGCCATACCATCCAACATCCATTACTATAATCCCCACTATATAGTTTTCCTAATATCACTCTTTAAGAACAACCCCAAAAAGTTCCAATATCACATGTGTGTCACTTCTCTCAAGAAACACTCGTAAAACTCTCAACCACTGACACCATCCATCCATGGTGTCATCATCATCATAAAAGAACCACCTCTGACTCTAATAAAAAACCATGGGAAACCAACCCTATAATCATTTCCTAAAATACATCAGACTTTAACACATAACCGACCATCTAAAAAAATAAATATCAACTGGAACTATGCATAACCAGTGCATGATCTCAATCGCACCTAATGGGTGTATGATTTTATTTCATCTAATCATACCTCCTGAATCGGGATTCCAGGAGTTTTATATCATTATTTCTAGGCCCGAATTCCTAAACAACTAACTGTTCCCCACTACATATCAATAAATCTAATGAAAAGCATATCAGTGCTTTTACCTGATAATCCTAGCATCTCACCCACGACAAGTCTAATAAATTGATCACCCACAACTTGATTGTTATCTCAAAACTAGAATCATCTACCACATTCTCACCATGTAATAAAAAGTATATTTGGAATAAATAGGGTCAGAAATCCAACTAATCATTCCCTCTAAACCATACTTCATGCCAAAACCAACTTGGTGTTTTTCATCACAAAATCCCATGGTACCTTCACTATTATACCATATACTAAGAAGCACCTTATGTGCATTGATCTCATAAAACAAAGTATCTACCAATGATTCCTTCCTTTAAGTTACTCAAAAAACTGGGATAAACCCTCTCTTGGGACACCCTCCTATATTTAATTTCAATAATAGAATGGAAAATAATCCTAATACCAAATCCCAACACTCAAATCACCCATATTCTAATCCATATCTCAAGGAAATTGGTTATATTACCTTGATCATAAAATATATCTCACATAGGTTAATAACTTAATGGGAAACATCCTTACTCTCATTCAAAATATCATTCGATAAATCACATTCCAACACACCCACTCTAGGGTTATCATATATGTATACATATCAAGAATCACCGTCCAAATCATCAGACTACTAGGGAACTAATCCTCACTGGGTATCTACATATAAGGATACCCCCTCAAGGACCACAATATCATCCTAGTGTATATAACAACACTACCCTAGATAATTCATTCCAAGTAAAACCATAGTTATATGGTATGGTTAAGTAGAATTTAACCAAGAATCTATATAAGAAAACACCATAAATGTTGTTTTTGAAACTTCAAATAACCGAACCCATATTCATATCTAGATTTAGTATCATAATAACCCACAAAGGGTCTATCAATAAGTTATATAGTATGTGTACCAACTAAATAGGGTCACTATATGTCTCTTATATAGAGGGAAAACATAGTAATAATCAAGAAGAATACCTTTGTAAGATCCACATGGATTTTCATCAGAAAGAAATATATAATTATTCATCTACACAGAATTACATAACAAATTTATATTGTAGAACTCAATAAGTTGATCTTAACACTTTAAATAGTTGGATTCTCACTTTTAATTACATCAATCATAGACAAGGAGTATATCATGTGAGTCCTATGTACAAACAATAATGAATGTATGTAGGCCTCTTTAAAATAGACTAAAAGATAAAAACCAACAAATAATAAAAACAAAACTAATGTACATCATGCTAGGTGAAATCATCCAACTACAAAAGTGAAAAAATAGAAATCCCACATCTTAGTAAACCTAGACATCCCATCAGAAAAAAGTGTTCATGATGCACCATTATAAGGTATATCACAATCTCAAAAATGTCCCTAATACCTATCTACAATATCCCAAATAGTAAGATAATAAAAATAAAACCTGATACCCCTTTGTGATTCCCCCCCATAAAAGACCATTGATTAGTTTCCTATCCATATTCATGACATGAATTCAGGCATGCATCCCTGTACACCACAGAATTATAACTAGCATAAAGGGTTCAAGGTTTTTTCGTGGAGAGACTATACCATCATATTTGAGTTAAGAACATCAGAAAAGAAAAAAAAACATCCATAAAAATAATAATAGTACACAAAACCAATAAACATATACTCATTATATATAAATGATGTGTGGAGGCATGTAATCATATTAACATATGTCAAATGATCATCCACTGGATCAATCACAATATAGAATAAACATATAATAAAAATACAAAGAAGCTACACATCCATCCCCAAGTCTCACATCATCCTAATTTCTAATCCTATATAAACCATCCTAATCAATAATTTAATATTGGGCCTCCTCCATACTAGAATCTATTATCAATAATGTCTTCTCGGGCACTAAGTTACATGGCCTCCTGAGAAAGGTGTGAGTGAAACATAGTAGGGAACCACCAATGGGGTCCCATATATAACCAATATGAATTTTATGAACATTTTATATTCTCAATGGAATAAATAAATACAAAAAAGCTTAAATAAATAAATAATTTCGATATTTGGGTTCTTAGGTGACAACCAGGATCAAATATACCTATTTCAACTAGTGTCAGAGCATCTCTATGAAAAAAATATAACCATGAAAAATAGTATTAGTCTAAATACCATAATATTATTTAATAACAAGGCCATTAATTAAGTATAAGGTGGAATCATTAATTTCTAGTATGTTATCCTAGGAAACCTAGTAGTTTCATACCCAAGGACAATTTCTATGAAGTAATCCAAGGTAACCCATAACATGAGTCATACTCATTAGATCTGAGTTAATATCTTATTAATACCATAGTCATATGGTATATTCTCTAGATCCTAGGTAGTATCATGGGAATTCCATAAAAATATGGTTTTTCCACCAAATCCTAATGAGTATCATCGGTATCTCATAATTTTAGTCTCAACATCCTAGTCCTAGGGTATATCATAAGAATATTATATATACAACATCAATATATAAATTAATTTTATGGGTATTTAAAATTGGAATAAAATATAGATCATAGACATCAAACTAATAATTTGAAAATATTAGGCATATTCACCGAATCTTAGGGTGTATCCTAGGAATCCACATATGAGGCTCAAAGGTTCAGACTTTGGAGAGTATCCCAAATATCCCAATATTATTGAGTATAATTCCAATTCCTAGAAGGTAATACTAGGAAAACCAATACTATGATCTTGAGGGAAATTCTACCAAATCATGAAATCCCATAAGGCTTGTCTATTCACCCAAGTCCATCTCAAATAATCAAGGTCAACCTATCAGGTGAGTGACCTATCCTTGCCAGTTTATCCATATGAGTCTCGCATCACTGATTTAAGTTCTAAGGTGACATATGAAACCATCCATGTTTATTACTCATACTAACCCTCTCTAAGGTTAACTTAGCATTAGGTAACCCACTGAGTTTCCCTAGTTATCATTGTAACATGAACACCTTACATGGGATCCTTGAAAGGAGCTGTCATAGGCACTCTCAAATAATATTCAGTTTCAGGTTATTTAGGTGTAGGAGAGTGGATGACCAAAGTCGTCACTCAAAGGAGGAAATAATTTAAGATAACATATTGAAGGTATTTTGAAAATAAAATTAAATAACTACAAAACACTACTTTAATGGTTGGGGTGGGTTTTTTTATCATTTATAAAACTATAATAAGTTTGTTGGAAGTAGATTTCATTTTTTTGTCATTATTTTTGAAATGAAGTTCTATTAAAAAGAAACCACAAAAAAGAGGTTTTTTAAAAAATATTTTACAAGGCGTAATAGATATAACTCTACCTATTGACTTAATTATTAATCATTATCATTTAAATTAATATCCACTTAATTAATATCCTCTAATTTTTTAAATCCCGAACCCTATGAGAATTAACTTTATCATAAAGATGAAGAGAATTAAACCCTAAGCTATCTTCAGAACATGAAATCACAACCCCCTACTTTGATCTATGTTCTAAGGATATATTATGGTCAATGGTAAATTAAGGAACATATATATTCTATAAATGAGGACTAATTGAGTTTAGGGATTATGTTTGAACTCTATAAATTGATCCCGTGTGGTTTTGAATTACTGATTAAGTTCGTGCTCTCATAATTCACACAATTATTTACCTCGCGTGTTCTGTATTAATTGTTCAATTGATTGATTAGTTTTATTTAAATTAAAAACTCAATTAATAGATCATATTATGTGAATAAAATTATCTCATTTATTCAAAATAAATGAACGAATAAAGATATAGGTCGATCGATTACTAAAAAGAACTACTCTTCCATGGGCGGTGTAGTCATCGCAGAAACATTTTGCATGTGAAAAGCATTAGAAAGGGTAAAACCAAATATCATTTATACTCTTGATTCAAACACAATTAATAAGATTAAGAGAAGAATAAATTTGAACAAAATAGAAGAAAATATAAGAAATAAAATAAGAGCAAATAAGTTTATTATGAAAATACAAACTTTACAACATGAGAAAGAGAGGAAGACTTTGATGATGTGGTCCTTACTTAAAGAGACCCCCTATGAGAATAGGAAGTTATAGAACCTACAAGGTGATTATAGGAATCCCATGGAACTAAAAAATGGTAGAAATTCACCCCTTTTTTGAAAATTGAAATTGAGGTTCCTAAAGTGTCAATTTATAGCCAAAATGGGAAGTGGTTTTGGGCACCCAGATTTCTAGATACCCACTTATGTCTCATTTTTGGTTTGATAAATTGCATTATCTCAACATGGAAAAAAGATAAAAGTTTTATCCGAGAATATTTTATGCCTCCATGTCAAATTTGGTGACCAATGGAGGATTAAAACATGAGATATGGATGAAATACAGAAAAAACTTTTTGACTTCGTGCATATTCTGTCCCCTAGAAATATTGGTTAGTATAACCCCATTAATGGGAGAATTGGGATTCTGTTTCTTGAGATAAGTTGTATACCATAAAGTTTTGGAAAGTCCCACAAAATTTAGTCCCATTTTTAGGCACCGATTTTGATAAATTTACAAAAAAAAATGGACAAATGTCCTTGGGCTTCCATGCAGTTTGACCCATTTCTCTTCTGGATCATCTTTGACTCTCCAAATCACCTCCTCCTACAAAAAAAACAAGAATAATTTCCATTTTTAACAGTGAGAAAAATTTAATAATTGAATCAAATTGGATGTGTAATTTGAGATAACATTTGTAATTTTAAATACAAAACTAGTTTAAAATAGTGATGTAGGGGTAAAATAAAGCAGTGAATTGTGATACGATTACACCCCCACACTTACCCTTTTTCACTCATAGGAAAAGCCTCATATCATGTATTCCAAAAAAAATTGTGAAAACTAAACATCAATATCAAATAAAAACAAATTTTAAAACTCATATCCTTGAGATCCAGCAATTCCACACCAAGAAACAAAAGATATCATGCATCATAAAAATCCATTATTTCAAGTTCTCCATTTATATCATTCAATATATTTCCACTTAATTTAACCTACAATGCACAAAATACAGTTACCTAACATTAATTTTCTCTCATCACAAAAATATCATTTTTTAGCAATGTCTTTCTCATCCAAACTCATACAAGGGTCACCATATTCTTGATAAATTCCTATATCACCACCCGATGTGAGTCAAGGAAATATGTTTATCATGAGGAATTTTTAGGGTTTTTCTATCGATTTCAGTTGGTAGGATTTAGATGTGAAAAATTATGAGGCTGAATGAGGAGGTCTTGACTCTTTTGAAGAAAAAATTCATTATTCTAATTTTCACTCAAGTATGGTCTCCTCCTCACCCCCCTTAGAATCAATCTAGCTCCATCGTCATGGAAAGTAATGGAAAGTTTACACCATTCATCATTCTAGCAAAAAAATTTCAATTTTCTCAAACATATTTTTTTCATGAAATCTCCAGATAGACACAACTTTTTTTATTCATTGGAAGATCAATAAAGGAACAATTTCTTTTATCATGAAATCATCAGAAAGAATTAGCTTTCAACATAATGTTTTTTCATCATAAAAAACATCTCTTTAGAATTTAATTTTCCACCCAAAGTATCATAAAATGTTGTAGCCCAGCACAAGATAGATTCCCCCACACTTAAGTTCAACTAGATTATGCAATATCACTTCAAGAGTTGGTTGGATAAAGAAAATTGGCTTGTAATGTGGCTAACCTAATAGGATGTTCATGGATTCTAAGGGATAAAAGGATTAAATGTTCTAGGTAGGACATTATAAAAATGATTCTTATTAAATAGGGTATTTAATACCAAAAAAATGCCTCAATCATTTAAAACAAAAGTACCTCAAACCCTCAAGTTTTTATAGGAATAAATCAAATTCTGGTTAAATTAAGCACAGTTTGGTTCTCTCAATAAGTGAGGTAAATGTAAATAATATGAAAATAATGGTTTATAAGCCTCACAATAAAGTGATTTACAATATAAAGACAATGATATGTGGCATGCGATTCAAAATTTAGAGTACTTTTCCTGAAATTACTAAAGATTTGAACTTGAGACAAAGTCATTTTCAACATTAATTTAAGCTCAGTTTCATGGTATAAATTGTTTCACTCATTAATATGGATTTTAAAATATTTATCAGAATCATTTCATCTCAAAAGTTTCAAAAAATACACAAAAAATTGAGAAATAATCACACAAAATTTGAAAAACACAATTTTTTTTGAAAAACATTGAAAAACAATTGAAATTACCAAACTAAAAGGTTCCATCCCCCACACTTAAAATATTTCAATGTCCTCAATGTGAACCCATGAGATGATATGAGCACATTAAATACAAAATTTTAAATAGGATAGATAATATAAAAGTGAATGGGTTTAAAATAGCCTGATATGATCAAGTGATGATGGGGTCATGCAGTGTGATGAAATCCACAACATCAGTAGGAATCCCCTAAATGTATTTCTTCAAATGTTTCCCATTAACTATAAATCTCCTTCCTATGTCCTCTTTTGTGATCTTCACTACACCATAAGGAAAAACATTACTCACAACATAAGGACCTAACCACCTGGAACACAACTTACCAGGCATCAGCTTCAGTCATGAACTATAGAGAAAGACTTTCTCTCCAACTTGAAATTATCTTTTCTGGATCATTTTGTAATGAGATGATTTTGATATTTCCTTGTGGAGCCTTGATTTCTCATATAAAGAGAAATGAATCTCCTCAAGCTCTTGAATTTTCATCTTCCGTTGAATTACAGCTTCGTCCAAATCCATATTGCATTTCTTTATATCCCAATAAGCCTGATGCTCAAATTCCATGGGGAGATGACAAGCTTTCCAAAAAACAATCCAAAATGGGGACATACTGATGGGAGTTTTGTATGCTGTCCTATAATCCCATAGCACATCATTCAAGTGCTTGCTCTAATCCTTCCTATTCGGTTTCACAGTTTTCTCCAACATTTATTTCAACTCATGATTTGAAACCTCATCTTGACAATTTGTTTGGGGGTGGTATGATATTGATGTTTTGTGTGTCACCCCATACTTTTGAAGGAGGGAAGCCAAATTCCGATTACAGAAGTGTGTCCCTTGGTGACTAATGATGGCCTTTGGTACTCCAAACCAACAAAAAAACTGGGTCTTGACAAAGTATACTACAACATGATAATCATCAGTCCTAGTGGACTTAGCCTCCACCCATTTACTCAAATTATCAACAACAACCAAAATATACAAAAAACCAAAATAACCAGGAAAAAGACTCATAAAATAAATTCCCCATACATAAAAAATCTCACATAATAGTATGGGATATTTGGGCATCTCGTTTCTCCTAGAAATGTTTCAAGTGTGTTGAAAATGTGAGAACAACTTGAAAACACATGAGCATCATAAAATAATCTAGGAAAATATAATCCAAAGTCTAAGACTTTCCTAGCTATCCATTGGGGTCCAAAGTGTCCACCAAAATCAAGTGTATGACAACAATATAAAACAGACTCAAACTCATGATCAGGAACACACCTCCTAATAACATGATCACTACACATGGGCTAGAGGTATGGATCATCATAAACCTAAAATCTTGACTCACTCTTTAATTTTTGGACTTGATGTTTCATTAAATTTTTAGGGATTTCAGATGAAACAAGGTAGTTCACTAAATCAGCATACCAAGTATGCGTACCTGAAATGGAATAAAGATGCTCATCAGGGAAAGCGTCCTGAAGTGGTACTTGGTTTAAGGTGTCATTATCTAGTGTGTGAGTAAGACTACTCATGTGGTCCACCACAAGGTTTTCTGACCCCTTCCTGTCCTTTATATAAATATCAAATTCTTGAAGAAGGAGCATCCATCAGATTAACCCAGGCTTTACATCCGACTTCTTCAATAGGTATCTTAGAGCTGCATGGTCAGAAAAAAACTACTTTAGAGCCCAATAAATATGAATGAAATTTATCTAAAGAAAATATGATGGCAAGAAACTCCTTTTCCATGATTTTGTAGTTTTATTGGGCAGAATCTAGTGTCCTTGATGAATAGGTAATAATATGTGTACATCCTTCCACCCTCTGAGATAAGACAGCTCCAACCGTGAAGTTGGAGGTGTCACACATAATCTCAAAAGGAAGCTCACACTGTGGAGGTTCTATGATTGGAGGAGTGGTAAGATGTTGTTTTAGCTCATCCAAGTAATTCTTTCAAGAATCATTAAACACAAAATCAAGATCCTTTTGAAGTAATCATGACATAGGAAGAGAAATATTACTAAAATATTTAATGAAGTGCTAATAAAATCCCGAATGCCCCAGGAAATATCTAACACCACACACACATGAAGGATAGGGTAGGGTTGAAATAATATAAACCTTAGATCTATCAACCTATATCCCATGTTTTGACACTACATTCCCTAATACAATTCCATTATCTACCATGAAATGACACTTTTCAAAGTTCAAGACCATATTCTTCTCAATAAAATGATTCAAAACCTTTACTAAAGTATAGATACAATCATAAAATGAATATCCATACACTGTAAAATCATCCATAAATACCTCCATGCATGACTTAATGAAATCTGAAAAAATACTCACCATGTATCTCTGGAAAGTACATGGGGCATTGCAAAGTCCAAATTTCATCATTTGGTAGGAAAACGTACCAAATGGACAAGTGAAGTTTGTCTTATCCTGATCCTCTGAAGTAATAGGAACCTGCAAATATCTATAAAATCCATCTGAGAAACAATAGTTTGTTTTCTCAGCTAGTCTCTCAAACAACTGATCAATAAATGGGAGGGGGAAATGGTCCTTGCGAGTGGACTAATTTAGTTTCCTATAATCAATACACACACGCCAACTGTTTTGTACCCTCATTGGAACAAACTCATTTTTCTCATTTTTAATAACAGTAACACCAGTTTTCTTAGGCACAACCTGAATATAACTCACCCATTGGTAATATGAAATGGGATAGATTATACCTGACTTGATCAAATTTTCAACCTCTTTTCTAACAACCTCCAAAAGTGTTGGATTGAGTCTCCTTTATGGCTGCCTAACCAGTTTATCACCATCCTGCAAAATAATCCTATGCATGAAAATAGAGGGGATAATACTTGATATGTCATCCAAGGTCCACCTGATTTCCCTAACGTTCTCCCTCAAAATATTCAAAAAGTTTTCTTCATGTTCAAAAGGGAGACTGTTAGCAATTATAATAGGTAATTTCTCACCAATTAACAAGTACGATTATTTTAGATTTAGTGGTAATGGCTTGAGTTCCAATGTAGGGTGGTGATGTATGGATGATGAAATTTAAGGAACTGCAATATGTGCACAATGAACATCAGTATATGAATATACATCATCAAAATAAGAGAATAAATCATAAAATCCATCAATATACTAAACAACCATGTCATAATCAGAGTTCACATGATCAAAATCAAAATATGAATCCATTTCAAAATAAAATATAAAAGAGTCTTTTTCATTAGAAACAGGTGTGGAAGTACACTTAGACGTCAAACGAGAACCAATATTCATAATCTTTCTAAGAATAGGACAATCAAATTCCATGGGGTTTTTATTTGGTGGTTCAAAATGGGAGATAACAAAAGCAGAATGGTCCTCTGATGGGTACTTCATGAAGTCCATAACATTACATATCACAACTTCATCTCCAAACTCCATGGAAAGTGTACCCTCATGAACATTTATGATAGTTTTTTGTAGTTTTTAGGAAGGGCCTACCTAAGATAATGGGTTCACATGAACTTACCTAATCATCTTCCATTTTAAGAATGTAGATATCTCCTAGAAAGATCATGTCTCTTACTCGGACAAGTACATCCTCAAGGACTCCTGCTGGATATGTTGTAGCTCTATTTTCCAACTGCACCAATACTCTTGTCGTCTTTAACACACCAACCTATAAGGAAGAGAATACAGAGTGAAGCATCACATTTATGGAAGATCCCAAACCACAAATAGTATCAAAAAAGTGTAACTCCCATATAGTTAATGGGATAGTGAATGTCCCTAGATCCTTGCACTTTGTTGGAATTGCTAGAGTTAGTGTAATGAGTTTTGACACATTCCTTCCAAGGCTGATCCTTTTATTTCCCCTGACCCCTCTTCTATTGGAACAAAGTTCTTTTAAAAATTTGGCATACCTTGGGATTTTCTTAATGGCTTCAAGTAAATGGATATTGATCTCCACATGCTTGAATGTATTCAAAATTTATTTTTTCATCACCTCTTCAGCCATCTTTTTGGTTTGAACAACTCTATTTGGAAAAGGAAGGGGTTTAAGGGGAATATCATCAATATTTTTCTTACCTTTATCTTTCTCCTTGGGTTTCTCAATAGTTGGTGTGGAATGAGGCTTTTCTAAAGTTGAGGTGAATCCTAATGGAATGTTAGGTATAGATGTATCATTTATTTTATTCAAAATTCTCGATGTAATGACACTAACATTCCCATTGGGATTTGGAGTAGGTTGGGAAGGAAGATTTCCAGATTTCTTACTTACCAATTCATGGAGGGTAGTGGCAATCTGGATCGTTTATTTCTTCAACTACCTCACCTTCGAACATTGAATCTTCATCTCATTATATTGATTAAGAACAATTTGATTCAAAAGGTCATCAGTGTTAGAATATACCTTGGGTGGTGGATTCCCTTGTTGTTGGCTTGTTGATGCTTGGGCTTTAAATATTATTTGGGGTTGTTGGAAACCCTACTTGTAAGGCAGAGGTGGATGGAAGTTTTGTTGAAAAGGGGGCCTTTGTTGTTGTCTAGAGCCATACATCATGTATGATTGATCCTTCCACCCTTGGTTGCATATTGGTGAAAAGAAATCAAGCTTCTTTTGGGGATATGGTTGTTGTTTCTGCTGATTTGGTAACCCATGAAACACTGCTGCACAATCTTCTATTTGTTGTAGTTGAGGGAAAAAATTAGTTGGGTGGATCGTCTTAGTGAAAATTCCATAAGGCCTTGATGGAGGGGGTTGGGATGTCTTTTGTTCCAAATCCATTTTTCTCACCATAGTTTTAAATTCTTCTAACTTGGTATAAATCAAATTACTTTCAATAGAATATGGACTTACCTGATGTACTCCTCTAACATATGGGGTACCTCAATCACCAAATTGTTGAGATTTTTGTGACATCATATCGATCAATGCATGTGAAACTAGTGGTGTCTTGTCCACCAATGCTCCTGCAGACACAACATCCACAATTATTCTATCTATAGGTGTAAGTCCTTCATATAAGTAGTGGATGAGTATTTTCTCACTGATTTAGTGATGTAGAAAGCTCACACACAACTTATTTAATCACTCCAAGTACTCATACATTGACTCCCCTTGTGCCTGATTGATCCATGAGATCTCCTTACAAATGGAATTATTCCTTGATACTGGAAAATATATATTAAATAAAAGATGATTTAAATAATTCCAACATGTTACATCTTCAAGTTATAAATAATACATCCAATCCTTTGCAGCCCCATGAAGTGAAAATGGGAATGATCTAAGTTTTATTTGATCTTTAGAGACATTTCTTGGTTTAAGGGTTGAGAAAACCGAATTAAATTCATTTAAATATTTTTTTGGATCCTCACTAGATAATCCATAAAATTTTTGAAGAAGGTGAATTAATCTAGATTTTAGTTCAAAGTTCGATTCAATATTTGGGTATGCAATACAATTTGGTTGATAGTTAATATTAGGCGCAACCAATTCTTTAATGGTTCTATTAAGTTAATTTCCATTATTTTCAGCCATTGGTTCTTGTTTTAGGATTTATATAGAAGAGTTTACAATTTTAGTGTTCTTGGAATGGTGGAATTCTCCAACTAGTTTGTTATGGAAACTTCCTATAGAATGAGAATGTTGGATTCAAGTCCGAAGGCTACGTTCAATCTCAGGGTCAATATATAAAAGATCATCGAGATTAGTTCATGTCATATATCATATAAAAATAAAAAGAAGGAAATTGGACCATAAAAAAATGATAAGTTTGAGTTGATTGTAAAAAAATAAGAAGAGTAAAATAAAATAAGAAGATAAAAAAATCAGAATGGGTAAAGAAGGAAGAAAGGAGAGAAGAAGAGAATAAAATGTAAAATAAAATAAATACCTCTAATTGGTGGAAATAATTACTTTTCGCCCATAAAATGGTGTTAATTTGAAAGGCACTATCATTGGAACTCTTAAATGATGTTTGGTTTTGGGTTATTTTGGTGCAATAGAGTGGCTAACCAAAGTATTCTCTCAAAGCAGGATGTAATTTAAGACAACATATTGAAGGTATTTTGAAAATAAAATTAAATAACTCAAAAAACTACTTGAAGGTATGGGGGGGGGGGGTTATAATTTATAAAAATAGAAGAAGTTTTATGGAAGAAAATTTCATTTTTTTATTTTTATTTTGGAAATGAAGTTCGATTAAAAAGACACAACAAGAAGATGTTTTCTTTTAGAAAATATTTTAAAAAGCGTAATAGATCTAACTATACCTCTTAAATTACTTATTAATAATTATAATTTAAATTAATATCCATTTAATTACGATTACTTAATTTGTTAACCCTCGAACCCTACAAGAATTAACTTTATCACAAAGATAAAGAGAATTAAACCCTAGGCTATCTTTGAAACATTCAATCATAGCACCCTGATTTGATTGATGTTGTAAGGGTGGATTATTTTCAGTGGTAAATTAAGGTACATATACATTCTATAAATGAGGAATATTTTATTTTAAGGATTATTTTTTAACTTTGCAAATTGATCTCTTGTGGTTTTGAATTACCGATTAAGTTCGCGGTCTCATAATTCACACAATTATCAACCTCGCGTGTTTTGTGTTATTTATTCAATTTCTTAATTAGTTTAATTTACATTAAAAAAATAAATTAATATATCATATTATGTGAATTACAGTAGCTCATTGATTCAAAATAAATGAATGAAGAAGGATAAAGGTCAATCGATTACTAAAAAGAACTACTCTTCCATAGGCGGTGTAGTCATCGTAGAAACGTTTTGCATGTGAAATGGTTTAGAAAGGGTAAAACCCAATATCATTTATACTATTGATTCCAGACCAATTAGGAAGATTAATATAAGAATATATTTGAACAAAATAGAACAAAATAGAATAAATATAAAAATAATAAATAAGTTTATTATGAAAACACAAACATTACAACATAAGAAAGAGAGGAAGGCTTCAGTGAAGGGATCTTTACTTCAAGAGATACCCATATGAGTATAGAAATTTATAGAACCTCAAAGGTGATTATAGGAATCCTTTGAAACTCCAAAATGGCAGCACTTCACTACGTGGTCGAACTTGAAAATTAGGAGCCCAAGGTGTCAATTTGTAGCCAAAATGGGAAGTGGTTTTGGGAACCCAGATTTCGAGATATCACTTATGTCTCAGTTTTGGGTTGGTAAATGGACTTATCTCAACTTAAAAAAAATAGAAACGTTTTATCCCAACCTCTTTACTATCTAAATGTTAAATTATTTGGCCAATGGAGGATTATAGTGGGAGATATGGCCGAAATACAGAACAAACTTTTTGACTTTGTGCAGATTCTATCCCCTGGACAGATTGGTTATGATGACCCCCTTAATGGGAGAACTAGGCTTATATTTATTAAGATGAGTTATATAAAATGAAGTTTTGGATCATAAAACCAACTTTCATCCCATTTGGAGGCACGTATTTTGATAAATGTGCAAAAAAGTGGTCAAATGTTCTCAGGCTTCCATGCAGTTTGTCCCATTTCCCTTATTGATCGTCTTCGACCCTCCAAATCACCTCCTCCTACAATTAAATCACCAAAACAAGAATAATTTAACTTTTTAACAGTGATAAAAAATTAATAATTGAATCAAATGGGATGTTGAATTTGAGATAATCTTTGTAATTTTAAATACATAACTAGTTTAAAATAGTTATGTAAGGGTGAAATAAAACAGTTAATTATGATAAAATCAATCCTAATATCAATATTAACTCTTAGGAAAAGATTAATACATAGAGGTCATGGTACCCCTCAAAATTATCTCAATCACACTATGATTACATCAACACCATAGTCTATTCAACTTGGTCACAAAACTAGGAGATGGAAATAAGATCACCTTATTTCCACAATCAACCAAGGCTAGTCTACTTATATAACCCATACCTAATATTCCTTATATTATTGTACCAGGGTAATACCCACTTGGTACATATAGGCTAGTGGGGAATAATAATTTTCATTATCTTTAATCAACTATCCTAGTGGATATAAGGCATCTCAAAATTCCATATAACAAATCCCTAGGACATTCACCTATAGTTCATCTCACATCCTAGCTCAAAGGGAGCTAAGGGAACCTTTATCAAGGAATACTATGTTCATAATTAAATTTAAATTTTTTTATACCTCTATGGAGTTATTAGATCACATTGAAAAAATTTATGAACAAGTCCGCAATAGTTAATAGCTAAAGTATCAACTAGTGTCTAAGGGTCCACCACCCCCTTGGAACTTTTGTTCTATATGTGGGAATAGAAAAAAATTATTTAATTTAAATAGAACCCTTATGGGTCCATGTATTGATTAGAATATATTTTTAATCACATATTCAATCATCAGTGTACAAGGAATCAAGCCAGTGTTCCAGGGTCCATTGTGGCCATTTACACATTGTTTACCTCACAGGAATTTGTAAAACAATTTATTTATTTTATGGGTTGATTACATGAAAGTGGAAATACCACATATCACATTCCATATCAAATGCATAAAATTTTAGTGGAAATCATAGAAAATACCTACCTCATAAAAATTCATTCCCCTCAAATCAAAATCTGTCCAACACTTCCTAAGATCATCTAAGCTCTAACATCAACTTGGGCTCCTATCCCAAGCCCCAATATAAAAAAATAATCAATTATATCATTTTACAATTAATTAATCAATTAAATACTATTAATTTCATCAATTATAATTAATTTAAATATTTAAAATATTGGTGTAATTTATTAATTACTCACTAGGAAATATTCGATCACTGAAATTGTGAGTAATGAGGTACGATATAATCTCAATATGCACCTGGAACGATGCAACAGAAAATCCCCATAATTTACCAAAATTTCAATGACCAATTTCATCCAATTTTATAAAAAAAATAAATTTATCAAGAAAAATACCTTAATGGAAACAATGTGCAATGAAATGATGATATCCTCTTAAGGAATCTAATTTCTAAGATGATAAAAATCCATTTTATAATAGGGTGATTCCACCATTTTTAGTGGATTATTCTCAACAGAACTAAATTTTTTTCCAAAAAATATTGGAAAATGATATAAGATAATAAATTGGGATGTTTAAGTGAGGAGTAACCCTAAATCACTAAATAATTTCCATGAAATAAACATATTTAAAGGGGCATAAAAGGATAAGGAAGGAAGTAGGGGAATCCCTAGTTTATCATGTATAAGGTAGAAGGATGAGGTAGGGGTAACATAAAATCTATTAATGTAAAATGGAAATTTACCTCTTTTTTTGAAATATAGACTATCACATGGTTTTTGAAACCATTCTATAACCATGTAATTGGAATTGTCTCAATCTACACACTTTTACAAGTTTTGTTTGAACAATTTTCTAAACCAAGCTCCAATAATGTAATTCAAAACTAAAATGTAATTGATTGTTTTTTTATGTTATCTATATGACCATTCAAAAAATATATTCCAATACCCAAAAAAATCTAACCATATTGTTAGATCTCATAGTTTACACTAAACATCTACCAATTGTAAAATAGGGTAAAAACCGTTTTCATGTTTAAAACTTTCACTTAAAGCTCATTATATTCACACGATAACTTAATAAACCTATTTATCCTTGATTCATATCAAAAAACATCTCTTCAGGTTGCTTGAACTCTTAGAGTTTCGATACTGTCCTCAATTCATCGAAAAATTCTAGCTTCAGAGATCAGAAAATAAAATTCGACATAAAATTTCACAACACATACAACATGATTCTATACAATATAAAATCCATATATGTTCCATAAATATTTAACATTATATGTATTATTAATTTTATTCCTTATATTTCTTAGAGGATTTTTATCAATATAGTAAATTTTATTTTAAATTCATCAAGTAGATTATGAGTTTTTTAGTCAATTTTTTTATATTATGATCAATGTTGAGTTATGCAGTTATTTATAGGGTAAAAATGTATTTTTAATAAGAGATAAAGTATCTATTTTCATCTTTATGTTTTATGGAATATATCTCTAAAATTATTATGCTTCTAATAGTGTTTTTAGGTATCATCTTAAATGTATATACTAAAAAATTCACAAGTTATTTTTTTGATAATATTTTTCTATTTTTAAGGATGTTCCTTGGTAAAATAATATCTTGGATAGAGTTTAAAATTAATATAGTGATTTTTTTGGTCTTATTATCAATGAAAATAAATGAAATTTCTCCTTTTTGGTTATTTTCAAGAGGCTAGTAGGAAGATTATTAATTTTCTGATCATTTTTCAGGGTAATATTCCTCTTAAGTACATAGTTGTTCCTCTTATATATAATAGTGTTTTCAACTCATATATCCTACTAATAGTGGAAAAAATCCCATCATGTATTTTCTAATGGTACCATAGTCTATATGGTTAGGTTATTAGAGTATTTTTTTTGTTAATTTGTATTGAGTTACCTATTTTTACACTGGGTATGTATTCTCACTATTTCTATGATTATTCTTTAAATTATAAGAAAATATTATTGGTGTTTTATTTGTTTAGTTAAAGAGAAGTCTAGGATATTAAATTATTCTTGGAAAATACGACACTTATTATAAAATATGGAGGTTTTAGTATTTAATATACTCTCAAAGAAAACTTTTTTTTTATAATACTTCAGCATATATGGAAGTTATTGCTCTTAAAAAATCCATTTATTTTATTTGGGTTAATAATTTTTTATTCAAGATTCTTATTTTTTAAATGTCTCTATTCCATACTATTTATAGATATTTATGATAATACCATAAGGTTTAACGAAAATGTGACCCATTTATGACAACCAATTTAGAAGATACTCTTTTCCATGTTGTATCCTGGTGAGAAACCAAAATGGTTCTTAAATTTTTAAGGCCATTTTTCATTCCTATGAATGGTTTATTGGTGTGGGTGTTGGATTATGATATACTCTATATGTGGGTAATATGTTCTAATTTTACCTATATTGATTCTGATACTTTTACTTTCTTTAATTTGGTCTAAAAACCTAGGTACCAATTGTTCTTTGATTATAATGTCTCCTCTCAGGTTGCGTATAGGATAAATGACATTCATCATATTCCTCTTCCTAAATATGTATGTTCTGATTTATTTGAATTTATCATCATGTAAAAGAGTTCCACTAATATTTTTCAACACTTGTGTGAGAGCTTAATCAGTGTGGATGTATATTAAGTTCATAAATATAGGAATATTTTAATATTTTCTCTTAAAGTGACCCTTTTGTTAAAAGTGTATATACTGAACATTTTTTTATTTTAAAAATAAAATAGAAAAGAAATCTAAACTCAAGGTTACCCACATTAATATAACATAGTTCAGTGATCAATAATTTTATCCCTTATTGGATTAACATTTTTATCTCTAACTTGTGGAGAAGAAATATTTTTGGTCTTATATAACACTAGAGGTTTATTTAAATCTTTCTAAGTGAGTGTTTTAGAAGGTATAAGATATGTTCTTTTAAGTATTTATTTTTCATTTACTATTTTTTGATTATTTTAAGTGTATAGATTGAGATATATAGTTTTATTTTTTAGAGTAGGTCAATGGGTCAAACTTGAGAGTGAAATATAAATTTCTACCCTAATTTAGTGATATTTTTACTAATTTTCTTCTATATATAGTTGTGGTGCTTCATTTGATTCCTAATTATATTTATTTTTTAATTTAGTAATTTTTTCACCCTTGTAGGTTGTGATAGTCTTCTCTCATTGGTTTTAAGAATGAGTTTTAGATAATTACACTATTAGGCCTTGGGTGGATGGATTTTGTTGTTTTATTTTCTAGTTCATTTACTTATCTAGTTTTTGGTTTAGGTAGACACTTGATATTTTTTTGTTTACTTTTTTTTATTATATTTATGGGGGAATGAGAGCTTATTCATGAGACTCTATGTTATTAATTTTTCATCGATCATTGTATCTTTTGTGCATATACAAAATAAATATACTTTTTTTACAAAAATTGATTGATATATATTTATTTTAAAACTAAAACATTAGGGTAAACACCTTACATTAAGATCATTTAATCCCTTATAAAAATATCCTCGAATCATATACTTGGTATAAATGACTATTTTAACACCCACGTGAAAGATTCCCAAAATATGTTGTGAAATGATATGCATAAAATGTCATGTAATTAATGATTTAGTTTTAATATAATATAGAATATTTTAAATATAGAATATAATTAATTTTCAATGCTATATTATATAATTATTACTTGTGTGATTATAAATTTATTATTTTTTATCAACTTAATTATAATGTTTTAGAGTTTTAGTTTCAATTCTAATGATCTATAATTTTTAATTATTTATTTTTATAATATTTATAAAACTATAATGCGATAGAGATAAAAAAATCATAGTTCTTATATAGAATTGAAATTGATAAGTGTATAAAGAAAATAAAATATAATAAGTTTCACTTTATAGACAATGGAGAGATAATATAGGAAATAAGAATCATTCCATAGAACCATTTCATGGTTGGGAATGATTTTTAGATAGAGGGAATCCAATTACCTTGTTAAAATTCTATATCATAGTTTAATTACCATGTTAAGTAATTGAGAATCATATGAAAGAAATTTTTTTATGATTTTATTTCATTATTTTATATATATAAGGATATATTTAAACTAAAGTTTTATTCTATTAATTTTTTTTGTGAAAGTGTGCACCAATGGAAAAACATAAATAATAAATTAATAAAAAATATCTCAAAGGATATATAATCCTTAATTAGTGAGTCACAATCACCATGGGATAATTTAAGTTATACACCCTCAGTTAATTTACATGACACTGATCAAGTTCAGTCATGCTATAATTATAATGAAAATTTATCATGAATAATACCCTTATCTATTTATTTATTCTTATTTTTATTTGTCTATTGTTTTATAAATTCTTTATGATTTTCACCTAGTCCTCTTATTTATCAATAATGTAAAATTTGTTCCCTATATCAACTAGTGTATAGTGATTTTCAATCACCATGTTAAAAATTGGAAATGATTTAAAAACACTTTAGATAACTTCATAAACATTTGGGTTATATATAATACCTAGGTATTTTATTAGAACTAACATGGATAAACCATTAATTCCCTATATTAGTTTTGTTGAAAAATCCATAACTAATTCTTACCTTTTATCACCTAAAATATGCTAATATTTCTTTATACTATCTCTTAGATAATGGAAGCATTATATATTGTAGTCACTCTAACTTGTACCTTCTTAGTTATTTCATGTGATAATAATATAAATGAACTATTAATTCACCATCCATCATTAAGAGATGAACCTTGTGCTCTAATAGGAATATTCTTTTTATTATCACAAAATTTTTATTTCTTCCTCTTAGTTGTATCCATGTACCCATTACCCAATTAAAATATTCTAAATAATTAATTTTATTCATATTATTTTTTTTAATCCTATATGTTATAATTACACAATTTCCTCCCAAGAAATAAAATAAAGTAGTGAGTTTCATCAGTATAATTATCCTTTTTCTAATAATTTAATGCATCTTTAGTTTCCACACAATATTAAGACTAAAGTAAATGAGTAGGTAATAAAGGTTGAAGCCTTTATATAATACATTATTCCTTATCCCTATTCATATAAGATTCCATCTCTTTTTATATTCCATAAAATATTAAATTAAATAATAATTTATAATATTATTTTGACTCTCAGTATATAATGGAATACCTTCAATGTTTGATCAACAAAAATCATACTCCCATAGAGAGTTTAAAATTAATTCAGTAATGAGATCAGATTAATGAAGAATCAAATAACTAAATGATTAAGGGTTAATCCTTGAAAATATTTAATAATATATATCTATATTATAGTGAACATAAATTTTTTCCTCAATAAATTCAATGGAAGTTTTAATTGAAACTGAATCATTTTTGGGAATCTCGTTCAAATGATATTGGTCTGGTTGATTACCTATACAAAAACATATTAGATTATAGCTAGGTTGAGATTAAAATATAATAAATGTTTTCAATTGATAAAAAATAGATAAATTAATATATATAAAATATATAGTAGGATAAAAAAGATCTATGTCAAATCAATTTCTAGTAACAATTGGGTGATTTATTGTTTGAGTATATATATTTAAACTAAGTTAATGACTAATTAAGATATAAAGGAATTTTAAAATTAAGGGATTTTATAAAATATATTAAAGGTTTAAAAAATGTACACAACACAAATAATAAGAAGGATATTTTCACTTATATAATTAAATAAATACACAAATAGATGAAATAAAAAAGACTTGAAGAGCCAAGAGGACTTGAACTATGCCACCACAAAGCCACCTTTATCATCCAAATAAATTATCATGTTCTAAGAACACAACAATTCAACCACAATTGGATGAATAAAACCCCAATAACTATTTAACTAATTTTTAAATTTGATAACTAGTGTTTGGAGATGATCAAAATAATCAACTTGGGAAAATAGAATAAACGTAAAGCCTCTGTAAATTCTTAAGGAGAGATATCTGGCACCAAATTTCCATCTAAAAACAATTGGAATTCAAATCCATCATGATTAAATTGAAATTGAGATTTGAATGATACAGATATGGATATCCCCCTCCACTTTTAGTCGGTGAGGGACCTTAAGAACCACTATGGGATTAAGTCCCCAATGAAGAAGAATCTCCATTAATCAAGAGAGATCACTCCATGCGGAAGAATAATATAGATATAAAATATATGTAATTTAAAACCATTGATAAAAATATAGGGATTAAAGTATAAAATATATGATATTAATGTTTTAATTAAGTAGATATATAAAATAAGCTATGTTTTTATATATCACACCACAA
This sequence comes from Viscum album, assembly GCA_963277665.1. Taxonomy (NCBI): domain Eukaryota; kingdom Viridiplantae; phylum Streptophyta; class Magnoliopsida; order Santalales; family Viscaceae; genus Viscum; species Viscum album. The sequence goes on along the minus strand of OY728140.1, from coordinate 1,442,219,242 downwards.
TTTTTGCTGGGGATTTTTTTTCTAAAAATATAGTAGGGTGTTTCTTTGATAAAATAAAAAAGTTAAATATGGGATCTTTGGATATATTTATTTTAAGGATAAATATAATTGGTTTATATTATATTGGATTTTTATTAGGATTTTATTTCACTATTCCATGTTTATCATTAATTATTTTATGGGTTTTTGTGAAAATATGGAGGGGTGAACATCTTTATGATAAGAATTTGTAATAAAGGTAGATTGAATGGTTAAGTTATCTTATGTCTAATGGTAAATTTTTCAAGTTTAAATATTCATATTTTAATTTAAAATATTATACTTTAATATAAAATTATCATTGTTATTTAATTAAGGTGCCAACGAGCCTGTACCTTAGTGGTTCAGGCTCCTGCTTGGCATCCAAAAGACCCAGGATCAAATCCGGGCAAGGGAGAATTCCCAAGTTACTGTAACAGGGTACTATAGTAGGTCCCTGTAGCAGGACTGTAGCAGCGACTGACTGTAGTAGCAAAAACACTGTAGTGGCGGAGGGACTGTAGTAGGGTACTGTAGCGGTGGTGGTACTGTAGCAGGCACTGTAGCTACGTGGGTACTATAGCAGTACTGTTCACCGAGGGGTCCTTTGGGCCAAAAAATGGGCTTTCTAGCCCTGTTTGCAGGCCACTTGGCCTTGGGCCTTCGGGCTATATAATGGGTCACCCTCTACCATATCTAAATAGTTTTTTGCTTTAATAATAAATTGAGGCTTCGTCCCCAAACTTTTAAAAAAAAAATTAATTAAGGAACTTATTCATAATGTATAAACTAGTTTTCTTGAATTTATATATGATAATTGTATGATTTTGGGTAATCTATGTCTATATATGGTTTTTAATCACCAAATTAAAAAAATAATGAATTTAATTTACCATAATAAAATTCTATCTTTGTTATTGGTGACCAAATAATAGTCCTTAGACTTACAAGTATTTGATTCTAGCAACAACAAATCTATTAATTAAGAGTATTCGAATTTCAACTACTTCATATTATTGAATTGATAATTATTGTTTCACCTTCATTATTAAATTTTTATTCAATTATTTTAATTAAATTTCAATAATTTACATTGTTAATCTTAAATTTTTAATCAAATTATAAATCTATGAATCACTTTTCTTTAGGGGTTTGACCTCAAACTAACAACATATTATGCCTCTAAAGTTATTGATTAAAAAGAGTATATTAAAAATTTATAAATATGATTTATAATTAATATTATAGATTAATTACAAGTGGTAAACGTTTTTAGTGTTATTTATAATAAATAATAAACATAGAACAAATTAATATTCAATGGATGAGGATAATTCATTTCTTACCCATTTCTATTATCAATATTTTTGTTACTACTGGTTTGAATGAGTTATGTTTACTATATAAAAATTTTAGAAAAATGATTATTCAATATACTAAAGTATTATTTAACTTAGAATGATACTTTTCAAATAAAATTATATGATTGAGAAGAGTTTGAGGAAGAAAAATAAATAATTTCATTTTGTTGGATTTGTTTGATTTCATTATGTGAAACAAGTTGTATAATGAGGATAACTAAAAAATAACTTTAATAGAGTTTTTATTACATTCATATATGTGATTAAAACTAAGCATCCTCATGCTAAGATTTTCTATTAAAAAATATATGATGAAGGTGGTTATCATCCAAATGATCTCTAATTCAATTCAATCCACCATGATACTACAAGAGGATCTAAACTCACACATAGGATATTTTTGTGAACTTGATGACACTTTTTAGTTTAGTGGTGTCGCCAATAATACAATAAGGACTCACTTATTCAAATTTCACTATGATATTAAGCCAAAGAGTGGATTCAAATATCTATAATCTTCTCTTTTTTGGAATTTTTAAATAATGATCCACTTTTATGGGTTAACTAGGAACCCATAGTGGATTCAATGCTTGAAACCACATTCCATCACAAATGGGATGATATGTAAAGATTAATCTCAACAATATTATTTTCCCCCTCCAAAGCTATGAATCTCTATTTAGGTATTTTTAATTTTAGACATTTTGTTATAAGTTCAATTTATGTTACATGTTTAAGATTCATGGAATGGTTATCAACATTTCCTTAACATAGACATGATATGTGTTTGATTATTCCAACAATTTATAATAGTTTGTCTCCTAGTAATAGGTTGACTATTGACGTTTCCATTTAAGGTTATCTAATGATGAAACTACTAATAGATACACATAAACTATTATATTAGATGTATAATAATAGTTTTTAATAGTGGTCATGTAATTTTTAATATAATATAGTATTTCACATGTTGGATGATAAGGGACTATGTAACGAACTTACAAAAATCATTACCATGATCATTCCATTAATGAAAAAATAAGCTATTGCCACAGAATATTTTAATTACATTGAATATAATAGAAAAAATAATTTCCATGGATGGAATCCTCAAGGAAATAAAGGATAAACTGGAAAAAAATCTCAATAAAAGGGATTATATCATGGATTAAAATAATTAAAAAAAGGACAAACTATAAAAAATAAAATAACTTCATTTGAGAAAACCTTATTATATTCCCTGAATACCCCCAATGATACTATAAGGGAAGTGTATTGAGTACTACCTTAAGGAATATTAAATATTATTTTATAAAAAAGGAAAAAGGTTTTTATTATGACCCAAGGATTTTATACATATTTTTATGTAATTTTTTACATAAATATCCAATAAAAACAACCCAATTATTGAGAGGCCTAGTGTCTTTGGAATACTAGGTACATAATAAATTAAAGTGACATTAAAATAAAATTTAATTATTTTAATCTCAAAAATGAGATTCAAAATCCCATTTATCTCTTAAAACTTCATTGTATAACCTAGGGAATACATAAGCAAAATGGGTGAGCTAAAAAGACCAATAAAGTAATAATCGTGATAATAAAGCATAACATATGAGTCATAAATGCATAATATGATATCATACTAGAAAATATCATGAGTAATAATATGTAAGAATTAAATAAATAGCTTCGAATCATAGGAATGTGGTAGTAACATGAAACATGAAATAAACACAAGTCAAGGATAACTTACAAGAAAACATCACATTATAGGCATAGTCCCATCATAAAGCAGGTTTACTCCCTAATCCCCTATATACCATCCCACGAGACATAATTTTTTTAAAATGAATTATATATCTATCTATGTGAATCAATCATAACATGTACATTATTATGTGTTCTACAAGTGGAAATCAAATGTAAGGCATAAACATAGGAATTACCCAAAGAAAGAAGTGGTTTGCATAATCTTTCCTCATATCAAAATCAGTGGTTATTTCATAATGGTTTCAAAGAGAATATGGAATTAAATATTTTGGAAGTTCATTTCATAATAAATAATCATAATTCCCAAATTCTGTATTCATATATTTAAAATTTTATGAGAAAGGGAAGATAATTGAGTATAGAAATAAACTTTCAAAATGGTTATTTAAGTAATCAGTTTAGTAATATTAAAGAGAGAATGGAAATGGATTTTTTATTGAAATATAGAGGTAAAATAGAATGGTTATCCCTAAAATATTCCTTTATTTAATGAAATAATTAATTGGAATAAATAATTTAATAGATTCTTATATAAAATGATTAAGGGATAGAAAAGTTCTCCTTAATTGGGTTTGATTTTAAATAAGGCATTCGAGAAATTAATTTGTGGTAGGTATAATACCATAAAATAAAGATAAAATAAGATAAATATATATGTAAGATAAATATATACATAATTTAGAAGCATTACCTTACATAAAATAGTGATATAAAGTGATATAAAGAAATAATTATCATAACCCAAAGAAAATAGTGTGGTTTGGTGAGATCCCTTACCATGTATATGGATTCATTTTTCACTTGCACTTAATGTCCTGAGTAATAAAATTAAATTCATTAATTAACTAATTCATAACATTTCACACATATATTTTAATTTCTATAATTATATTATGTTCATTTACAACCATTTAAATGATATGTAAATCTTAGTTTCACTGTTCTGAGGGAGTTCGTTTCATGGTTCCAAGGATAGATCACTTGTGGATAATTATCAAATTTCTTATAAAATAGGACTTCAAATCCAGAAGTAAAATGAAATAATATTAATTTCCTTCCATAAATTGAAATTTCTCCAAATACTCATATTTTTTAACATATTGATGATTCATTTAGTAAAAATGGTAATGTTATATGGTAAGTTCACTAAGGTGGTTTTACCGACCATCATGAACTAGTTTCATTTTATTTAATATTGTTTCTATATATTCTTTCTAAAATGTGAAAAAATATATATTATAAATAATTATTTTATTTTACAGTATTATAATATAATTTAAACCTTCCATGAATTAGGTAATGGAAAATGAAAACTCATCATCAACGGAGTTGGTGAACCGACATAATATGAATGATGTTTTCATTTTTTGAAGAATAAGATAAATGAAGTCAAAGGATGATAGATATTAAATTAACACAATAAAATTATAGTATATATATTATACTAGATTAATTATTTCATGTTTTTTTGACGGAGTTGAAGATAAGGTAGAAGAATAAAAAAATTAAATGAAGTGGTTTGAGAATCTTACCTCTTAAATGTCATTTCTTGAAAAACACCGTAAGTAATGTTAGGATTTCAATTTTTAGAAGAAAAATGATTCTAGAGATATATTTAGAGATTTTATGGGTGATTTGGGATGATTTTGGGTAACCTATAATTCTTAGATGTGTGAGGAGAAGGGGTGGTGAGGGTGGTATTTATAAGGGGAGGAGAGGGGTCTTTTGAAAATAATATTCATTAGTTTATTATTTTATTCAAGACTATAGATATTTTTGATTCTTATGACTATATATAGTTAATAGTGTGTGTGTATTATATAACGAGTTCTTAAATCATCTCATATATAATAAATCATGTATTTAACTTATAATGTTAAATACCATATTTTATCTTAATTCACTATTCACCAAACATTCAACTATTTAATAAAAATACCAAAAAAATCACCCTAACCATTTTTCAATTTGTATATTCTAAAAATTAAATAAAATTTATGAAAATAAATTTCTAGGTATGAGAAAACTAACTTTTAAATAAAATCCTTGTTTATTTGAAAAATACATATTTTAATATTTTGATCAATTTTCTAACCCTTTGAAAAACTATACAAGGTCTATTAAAATTATTTTATAACAAAAAATAATATAATTTTTTAAATCAATTATTAAAATTAATTTTTTTAAAATTATTATATTTTTTATAAAAAAGAAAATAAATGACATTTTTTTTATAAAAATATAAACACTTTTTTTTATCATTTTTAAAAAATTTGTTTACTTGTAACATGATATAAATATGACATATTTTCATTTTATAGGATCACTAAAAATTATTTTACCATTATATAAGTGAGGATAATATTATAACAATAAAGTTACTATTCCTAATTGCTATATTACTATTCTAACAGTAAGATTATTATTCCCATGGTCAAATTACTATTCTAATTATTAGATTTGTAATGACCATATTGGTTCATTAATTTCTATAAATTACTCATTTTTCATTCATTATTAATTAAAATTTATTTTATCTCAAGGTTATTTGTATTTTCATTTTCAAGATGAATTTTTCATTACTAATATTCTTCTTTATTTCTACAGTTTGTTTCGTGAGTGTGGTTATTTCAGAAGATCGGGCATATCCAAATTTTCATATTTTACTAATATCATTTTCTATTTTTTATCCCATTTTAATATTTTTCAATTAATATGTCCATGTGTATTCTATAAATTTAATTTTAAAATTAATCTAATAATTATTTTTATTCTATCATATGGTTCATGTTCTTTATATACTATCATGTTACTAAATATGACACAACTATATAATCAGAAGGAAAGTTCCACTAATAAAATTTTGGGTTATTATATTCTTCCCACATTAAGAAATTTCATTTTACATACCAAGGTAAAAAATATGACTGTACTTATGCTTCATCACTTCAAATGGTTCCCATGTCCGCTCCTCATACATATGGTTTCACCACAGTACTTTGAATAAGTGAGTTTTCTCATTACGTAGAACTTTGTTTATATGGTTCAACATCATCACTAGTTTCTCCCCATAAGTTAGATAATTTCTAGATCTATTACCTATGAATTTATTACTTGTGAGGGATCTGGTATGTACTTCCTTAAAAGGGATACATAGAACATGTTATATACTTGAGATAGGGTTGGTGGGAGTACTAGTCAATAGGTCACAACTCAAATGTGATTGAAAATCTAAAAGAGATCTATGTACCTGAGACTTAGATTTTTCTTTTTCACAAATATCATGAAAATATTCCATAGTAATATATAGAAGAACAATTTTTCTATAACCTCAAATTCTAGGTCTCATTGATGATTGTAAATATAGATCTTATTTCTAGTTTAAGCTACCCTAATGTGCTACTAAAGGTTTTGACCTTTTTTACTATTTATTCAACCATTTCTGGTCCCATCAACTTGAATTCACCCACTTCATCCTAACACACAGGTGTTCTACATCTCTTCCTATAAAGTGATTCATATTGATCCACTTGGATTCTTGAGTGAATGCTATTATTGTATGATAACTCGACTAGAGGAAGATGTTGATCCCATCATCCTTTTAAGTCTATCGAGAAATCTATAAATATATCCTTTAGCATCTATATAGTTTGTTCAGATTGTCCATAAGTTTAGGGGTGATAATCTGTAATTAAGTTCAACTTAGTGTTTAGATAACATTGGAGAGTATTATAGAACTTGGTGGTAAATATCATATCTTGATAAAATATAAATGATAGTGATGTTACTTAAAACATCACCACTTATCTGATGTATATCCTTTCAAGTTGATCAAGTGATAATTCCTATCAAATATAAATGAAGTGAAAAGTCTTAGTAAGATGGTCCACCATAACCCATATGGAATTATTACCTTTAAATGTCTTCAAAAGACATAGGAAAAAATCCATTGTGATGTTCTCCCATTTCTATGTATGTATGGGAATGTTTATAGTATCCCCTTCGAATTTGGACTTTCATCCTTAACCTACTAATATACTAGGAACTTTGATCTATATTATATCATATAATTCTTTATATTTCCCCACTAATAGTTCTATTAGAGATCTTGATACATCTTCATTCACCCTGGGTGGATTGAGAAGGTTGAGATATGTGTATCATTCAAAATCTATTTCTTTAAATTAGTATTTTAAGGTACATATAGTTGTGACCAAAATATTACAACACATTCTTCATCAAATTTTAACTATGAAGATTTCCATTTTCATATAGCTTTCACCATATTCTAAATTTACATATAATCCCATTAAGAATATTTTATCTTATCTAGAAGGGATGGTTGAGTAATAATTTGAGAAAGGGATGATTTTATTCCTTCAATTATGATTCTTATATCTATCATTTATAATTTTAAGAAGATTGGATTCTTCTAAATTATCATAATAGATAAGGTTGTAGGATCCTTTCTTTATAGAGTATAATATACTTTATCCATTTCCAAGTCAGCAGTGGATTGATAAGTCATAATCCTTGATCATCTATCACCATCTTCATTAGTGCATATTACGATCCTTTTGTGTGAATATATTTTTTAGGCTCTCATGATCCATATATATTACACACATATCCCCATAGAGATAGTGCCACCAAATTTCTAATGTGATGATTACTACATCTAAATCTAGATCATGTGTTGTATAGTTCCTCTCATTAATATTTAAATTACTTGAGGCATAGGATTGCACTTTTTCATTTTACATAAGTACAGAACCTCATCCATTCTTTGAATCATTTTTGTATACCATGAAAAGTTCCTCACTTGTGGACAATGTAAGTAATGGTTTAGTGATAAGCCTATTTAAAGATCTTTTTTCATTCATTAGTCGAAAAAGAATTTACTCTCTTCTAAGTCAACTTGGTTAGTGGGTTTAAAAATCATGAGATATTTCTCACAAATCTTTGGTAATACCTAGATGGTCTAAGAAAACTATAGATCTCTATTATAGATTCTAGCCTGATCCATTATTCAATTTCCCTTTTCTTAAAATGGTCCACATATATTCCTTTATTAGTGATAACATTGCCCAATAATGATACTTTCTTTATCCATAACTCACATTTACTATACTTTTCATATATATTATCCTTTTAAAAATTCTTGATAACAATATTCAAATACTCCACATGATCCTCCTTACTCTTAGAGTATATCAGAATATTATCTATAAATAAAACCAAAATTTTGTTGAGGTAATATCTAAAGACTATATTATTAATTCGATTATTATTTCTAGACAATTAGTGAGTCTGAAGGGTATCACTATGAAATCATAGTGTTCATAACTCATTCAAAATATAGTTATGGGAATATCTTCTTTCTCCACCTTTAATTTGTGATATCTCAACCTAAGGTCCACCTTAGAGAAATACTAGGCCCCATATAGTTGGTAAAAAAATTCATCAATCCATGGAAGGGGATATTTTTTCTTTATCATGATTCTTTCATGTTCATGATAATTAATTTACAGGTGAATTGACTCATCCTTCTTCATGAATAAAAGGATCAATACACCCCACTAGGAATTACTCAGACATATAAAACCCTTATCCATATTCTCTTGTAATTGTTTTTCATTTATTCGAACTCAATGGTGTCCATTATGTAAGTATTATTGGATATAGTTAGAGATACATGTATAAGTTCAACTGAGAATGAAACCTCTCGGTCATAAGAAACACAAAGAAACTCTTTATGGAATACATCTTTATAGTCCCCCACAATTGGCATGTATTCAAGAAAGGTTCTCTCTTTTTCCTCAATCATTTGATCTAGATATGTTTGATCATAAGAAAATAATATAAATGATTGAGAATAATATTCCTAATGAGTTTCATTATCCTCCTTACACTTTTACACAATCAAAGGATGACTCAAGATGTGAAGAGTGATATCTTTCTCCCTATAATTGATATTAGTTTTATATAATGATAGTCAATCCATGCCCAATATATCTTCAAATTCCACTAAGGAAGAATAATAAGATTTATATGAATTACATTCCAATAAACATCTGCATCTAATAAAATAATTATATAAATTTTCCCAAATTAAATTAAATTATTTTTAGTCATGAATCAGTGCTCTTAGAAAGCATCCTAGACTACAATGAATTGAAATACAACAAGGCATACCCCACTATGGAGTGGTGGGTATGTGTGCCTCTATTATCATGATCCATATTAAAAATCATTATCATGTAGGACCTTCCATTTTCCATTTGTTAAGAGATCAATAGTGTTTATCATCCTTATTAACACTTATATTAGGGGATTTAATTGGATAACGACCAAGTTCCTCACATCTAAAATATTTAACTATTACTAGTTCCTTAGGTTTAACTCTGTTTTCTTATGTATTTTTAACCATAATATTTATTTTTCTTTGAAAATTGTCTTCTATATTCCATCCTTTTCCACACAAAAATAAGCTTCTAGTTCCTTTAATACAATCCCCTCATTTCATCTTTACACAATTTTGAAATGTAGGAAATATAATCTTCTTTTCTTTATCATCCTTATCACCTTAACCTCTATGAAATTTCATAATTATCTTATTTGGTGTATTTGTAAACTCAAATATGTTATATTTATGAATCGTAATTTAGGATAATAGGTTTGGTATAATCACAAGATGACTTACATCAGCTACCATTAGGTTAGGTATATAAGTGTGGAAATAATCACATTACCTATCACATTTGTTGTTGGAAATCTTCCTCAAATTTCCCACAATTAACTATAATAATGGAAATAAAATTAAGGATGATAATATTAAAACAAAAAATCATATAAAAAGGGTAACTATGAACATAGAATGAATAACTTATAAAAGAATCATAAATCAAATCTTATGAGTCTCTTGGTTCCAATATTGGTTATCCATTTTAATTTTCTTTTGATTTTTTCTAACATAAAAATCTATTCATGTCCTTCATAATGTTCATAATGAGTTTGTGAATTTTCCAAAGTGTTTTCCCCAGGACTGTAAAAATAGGCGTACAATAATGTCAATTTATCATGCACTAGGTGTTGATAAATTTAACACCCAATATACAATTTTCAAGGTTATTACCCGTAGGTAAAATTATACTAGATCCACAACCATTTATATTATCTAAAATTGGATATAATTTCTTAGGAATCACTCACTCTATACTTCCTCAAAATTATAGGATATTTTACTATACATAGACTTATCCCTAGGGTATTTATAAATCTATTCATTTATTAATAATTAAAAATAACTATACTGAGACATAATACCAAATATAGTTACCCATTCCCTTTAAACATATTATTATATATTTTTTTGGCATATATATCCAATAAACACTACCCAAAGATCAAGAGGACTAATATCTTTAGAAGACTAGGTACATAATACATAAAAGAGAAAATAAAATAGAACACCTTTATTTTAATCTCCATGTTGATCTAATAAATCCATTTGTGATCCTATAATTTCATAGGATAAACTAGTGAATACATAAACAAAAGGAGTGAGCTAAATATCCTAGTAAGGGAATAAGAATTATAACAAAGCATAAAATATGAGTTGAAAGAAAAAAATATGATCTCATAAAATAAAAGTATCTTGATTAATCATATAGAATCATGAAATAAATAACATGGAATCCTATGATCATGGAATAATAAGAAAGTGTTAGTAATATGAAACATTACATAAACAAAAAACAAGGCTAACTTCTAAGACAACATCACATGATGGACAGAGTCCAATCATGGATTATGTTTACTACCTAATCTAATAAATATGATACAATGAAACATAAAAATTTCCCATTTAATTGGAGTGATATATGGGTAAACCCATCATAACATGTATATTATTATGTGTTCCACAAATATAAATCAAATATATGACATAAAAAAATAATTACCCATGGAAAGAAATGGGTTGCATAATCTTACTTCAGATCACAATCCAGGGTGTTTTAATAAATATTCCAAATAGAAGAAGGAATTAAATATTTTGAACATTAATTTATGAATAAATAATAATATTTATAAATTTATTAATTCATTTAATGAAAACATAATTATAAAAGGTAGATATTTTGGTATAGAAATGAACATTCAAAATAGTGTTTTAATAAACCGGTTAAAGACTTTTGAAGAAAAAATAAGAATGAAATTTTATTTAAAAATCAGAGTTAAACTTGAATGGTTAGCCATAAAATATTAATTTTTTTAATTAAATAATTTATGGAAATAAATACTTAAATAAAATATGTTTACATAAAAGAATAAAGGGATAAAAATTTCCCCTAAATCAGGTTTAATTTTAAAGAAGGCATTTGAGAATTAGACCTGAGATATGTAGAACCCCATAAAATAAAAATGTATAAGAATATAGGTATATTTGTAGGAGATATATATAAATAATTTATAAGAATTATAAAACATAAAATAGAGATATAAATTAAGTTATAGAGAGAAGGTTCGTAACCTAAATAAAATAGTGTGGTTCAGAGAGATCCCTTACCTTATACCTGGATTCATTATATACTTTAACATAACATCATGAATATTAAAATTAGATTTATTAATTATATAATAAAAACATTTTACATCAAATTTTTTGTTTAAAATATTTTTTTTTGTTCATTTACAACCACTTCAGTGAGATATAATGCTTAATTTCACTATTCCATGGGAGTTCGTTCATGGGTTCCTTGGTTGGATCACTTGTGGAAAGTTATAGAAGTTATTTTCAAATGGGAATAAAACTAAAGAAGTGAAATTAAATAATATTCACGTCCTTATAGAAATTGAAATATCCCCAAATACCAATATGTGTTTTGACCTAGGGACATTTCATTTTGTAGAAATGGTAATGTTATATGGTTAGTTCATTGAGGTGATTTAACCAACCACTATGAACTAGTTTTGTTTTATTTAGTATTATGGATATATATTAAATATATAGTGAGAAAAAATATATAATATAAAAATAATTAGGTGAATTGATTGACTTGTATATATTATTTTTAAAAAAATAATTACCTGCACAATTTTGATATGATAATTTATAATATAAATTTTATAAAGGAATAAACATTTATAATATTAATTTATGCTTTAGCTTAGGTTTTTGTTATAAAAGAAATCAAAATATGGGATCTAAAAAATAGTTGAAATTTTGATGGAACTTTAACTAGTTCCCCACCTCTTATGAGTATAAATATGAAAAATAGTGTTAGGAAGATATTGATTAAGAAGATTGACGTGCTAGTTTTGTTTAAAATTTAAGGATGTTTTGAAAATATTAATGATCATTCACACTCAAACTATGATCATTTTTTAATAATTATAATTTTTTTGTGATGTTATTACACAAAAGAATATTAGCATATGTGAAACATATTCCATGAGTGAATTCAATTGAAAAATATTGTGAAATGATGATGATGATGATGATGATGATGATAATAATAATAATAATTATTATTATTATAATACAAAAAAAGTGTGAGTTTAGTACCCAAAATACAAGTTGGAATTGAATGAAAAATATATCCTTAGTCAAATTAAAAATGGAAACCCCTTATCAAATGATGTTTAAATATAAATTTTAATGGAAATTAAATAAATGCACTGTCTGAAAATTTAATTGGTATTGATATTTTTTTAATTTAATTTGGGATGATAATTTAATATTTAATTAGATTAATTAATAAATATAAATTATATAAATAATAATATTTTTATTATAATATTATTATAGTGTTAACATTCTAATTTAAGGGTTTTTATAGTTTCATATTTGATTTGAATAATCTAAAATTTTTAATTATTTATTTTTTGTAGTTTTTAGAAAACCATGACGTGATAGAGAAAAAACGTGTCATTATTATTACATACGATTAAATTGAGATGTATAGAATGAAATAATGATGTCATAGAAATATTTCTGTGGAAAATGGTCATGAAAGAGATAAATAAAAAACCATGACATAAAACCACATCATGGTAGGGAACTTATGTTAGACACAGAGAAGATAATTCAAACCATGATGGGGGGATATGTTTTGATTTGTTGATCATGTTAAATTAAAGATAATCATATGAAAAAATATTGTGGTTTATGATTTTATGTCATGGTTTTATAGATATATATATTCGAAATTATAATACATTACTAAAAGGATGAATATTATGTTGTAAAATCTATGAGATTCATGTTCAAATTAAGAAGATATATAAAATAATCCCTGGTTTTACATGCCACATCATAGTTTTTGGATATATTATTTTTCAATGAGAAAATAAGTTTTCTACTTTGATAGAAGGAACATAATTATATTAGGAACTTTGGTTGGATATCATGGAAGATTTAAAATCATTGGTCTGTATTAATTAGTCTTTAAAATATGATTTTCCTTTGATCTTACATGTTGATCATTGATTATTTTATGGGTATTTGTGAACATATAAAGGGATGGACACCTTTATAATTATACATTTTATTGAAATTTGATTTAATAGTTAAGTTCTTTTATGTTTTCTGTTTTTTTATTTTTTGATATCTATATTTTATTTTAAGATATTATTCCTTTAATTAACGTGGTTATTTTTATTTTATTGATGAATTATTATTTTTAATATGAAATAGTTTTCCTGAAATTTTTCTTGACCATGGAATCAGTTTTCGTATTATGTGTTTAAATATATTTTTGAATCACCAAATTTCTAAATGCATTAAATTATTTGATCAAATGAAATTAGGATTCTAATTATTAGAGAGTAAATACTTGACCATGAATTTACATGGATTTGACTCTAATAAAAATAAAGTTATTCATTAAGAGTTTTATATTTATAAATACTTCATGATCCTAGATTTATAATTCTCATGCATTTTTTATTATTAGAATATATTAAATTAGTTTAATTAAATTTCAATAATTTAAATAGTCTATCGTAAATTTTGAATCAATGTTTCATTTTAGGGATTTGTTGTGTTATGGGTTTGACTTTGGAATAACCACATGTTATAATTTTTTTTGTCAATGATTAGGAATATAATATTATATAATTATAAACAAGGTTACTACTTGGAATTAATGACACCTTATAGGAAATTACAAACATTAAAAAGGAAGAAATATTTTTTTGATTTTTTTTTGCATAAAAATTACTTTGTTTTAATAAAAAGTAGTCATTGTTTCCATTTTTAAGGAAATATTTCAAAAATTAAAAAATTATATCAAGAACAATCATTTTGATCTTCAAAATTTTATTATAGTGCAATCAATCTGGATTCTCTCCTATACCCACTATAGTATATCTTTCCATAAGTTATATTATGGTTTATTATATTCAATTTTTTTTATTTATCTCCATTGAAGTTTATTTAATGATGATTTTATGTTCATAAATTTTATTATTGGTTCTTTGTTTGGGTCCTTAGGTGTAATTTTATTATCTTTGGAATCCTTGTAGAGTGTTTTATATAGTTTCTAATATTAATAATGGGTTTTTAGGGCTCTGATTAGGTCTATTTTTTGGTCACTAATGTCATTCAATAACGAGATTGGGTTATCAATTACATAGAGAGTTTTTTCAGTGTTATCCCACGCTAGTTATAATTCCCTTAGAGTGAGAGGTGAATTAGATTATAAAAATTTAAATAAATCACCTATTGATCTTATTTTATTCCGAGATGAAAAATACTTCTCTCTTTATATTTAAGTAATGCATAATGAAAATTAATGCATACAAGAGATATAAAAAATTTCACTTGCTTCACCCTCACTAGGATAAATCCACAGAGAATACATTTTTTATGGGTAGGTATACCTAAATTCACAAAAGTAAACTATTAATTATATTCTCTTAGTGGATTCACTTTCTATCTATTTTATAAATGATTACAATTGAGAATACACTAATCTCTATACTAAATTGAAAAAAAATCTCTACCAAAAGAATATTCAAACAATCTAAATAAACTAAGAAACTATTCACACTACCACTTCTATTACATGAAGATAATTTTTATTAAATGAGATGTATTACACCTTATTGCATAATATTTTCTCCATGAAAAATATACTCCATATAAAATTTGCTCAATTTATGATTAAACATGTAATTTTTTCTTAATATTCTACTTTACATGTATCTTCTTCACAGTAGTCTTATTTTCAAGTAAGTTCTCTATAGAAATCCTCACTTTTCAAAAATTGAGTAATAAATTTATTAAAATTTTCCTCTAATGCCTTATTCTCTACATAATTAGATACTTAAGGGTATGTTTAATTGAAAATAACACCATAAATTATCCTTCATAAAATATTATCCTTCTACCTTTTATATAATATCACTGCATTTTAAAATGTCTCTATGTTTATAGTTTCATATCCAACACATAATATTCTTCTTTAATATATGACACATCCTCTATATAAACATGATCTTTTATGCTTTTATCTTTCATGGAACCTTAAAATTGAGAACAACTTGTCATTTATATTAAATATTGTCGTTTTTGTAAAAGATTCTAATTTCATGGGCAAAATTTCATTCCTCTATCCTTTCATCAATGATGTATCTTATGATTCTTTCATAAAATATTTTATGGGATTCTTCATCCATAAAAAATATTATAAATTCCTTGAATATTTATAAATATTTCATGGTACCACATAATTGTTTCATGGGATTTTTTCCTTTTCTATAGACTTTCCTATGAATAATTCTTTCTCGATCACACGTAATTCTTTCATGTTATTTCTTCATTTTCAATTATTTTTTCAAAAAACTTATCCTTTGGTTCTAATTTTTTTTAACAACCAAAAAACCAAATCTAAACATATTTATAAACCATATATTCCTTAATGTATCAAGATTTACAATTTTAGAACTTTTTCAACATGATTTGTAAATAGAAACCACCCAAAATTCTAAAAATTTTCCTAAGGTACTTAATATAACAATCTTACTTCATTGTATTTATGGAAAACACTTTAAACTTCCTAATATTTTTTTGAATGAAACTTATATATTGCATAAAATTATCACCATTCACTCTATGAAATTATAAATTTTGATCAATGATATACTTAAAATATACCATAAGAACACATAAACTATGAGCATCAGCTTAAACATTATTAACACAAAAATTTCATTAATAAATCATTTAATTTAGCTTTATCACCACCTGGTTTGTGAAATCCACTCTAGATAAAAAAATTATTCTCCCCTAGTTTATCTTCGAATTATTCTAACATTTTTCATCCCTATAGATACACTCTATACTTTCACCATAAGGTTCGAGAAATATCTCTCCTATTTTTCATGAAACCAAAAAATAAATCCTTTATAGGATTTAACAAATGATGGAATCCAATAAATACCTTTGGGATTGTATTTTTCGATTCCACTTCATTTATGTATTAGGATTCAACTAAAAATTCAGGGCGAGAGACCATGATTTTTAAAATTCTCTTTAGGTAAGGCCTTTTTCATAATATCCATAAGTTGATTTTGAGTAGGTACATACTCTATATTTTTAAATCCTTACTCAAAATTCTCCTTAATTATTTGATATTTGACCTCAATTTGTTTTCTCTTTAATGATGCCAATGATTTATACTAAGATTAATACCACTCTAGTTATCACACTTGATTGAACTAGAATATTTCACCTTAAGTCTAATATCCTTATCAAATTATTTCATATATAACAATTGAGTACATTCTTGAGTGTCTGTAATGTATTCAAATTTTATAGAGCCTAATAAAATGTAGTCTTATTTCTTTATGAGAAAAGATTTCTAGAAATTTCTAAGATACAATGCACCACCAACATAATTTTATTCTATATAAAACAATAACTCCTATTAAGATATTTTATTATAAAGTAAGCTATAATATGGCATGCCTTGGATATATCGTAGTATTATTTTCCTTACTTGCAAGTGGATTTCCTTGGAACTAATATTATTACTCACATATTTATAGTTAGAAAAACAATGTTTAGTATTATCACTATTATATAAAATTGGATCTCAAAGATCTACCTAAACTCTATGATATTGGGCCCTTTTCCATCACCACTCCTTGAAAACATCATCTGTGTAGCTACTAGTGGTGAAATTCCTTTGTATTCCACCATAAAAATTCATTTTAAAAACTCATTGGAATATTTGGATTGGGAAATTAATGTTCAATACCTTATTTGTATCACTTATAAACCAATGTAAAATGTAAAATTTTGAATCATCAATGTTTTGAACTTGCAACTCATGAATTAAACAAACTATTTTAAATATACCTCATTTAATATACAAAAGATTATTCCATAAATATATATAGACAATAATCCTTTGATCACTTTACATTTTAATATAGTTATTATGATCAAATCCTCTATGTTGAAAACTGAGCTTCTTTAAGTATTAATAATGTTTAGAATATAATTCTCTTGGTGTTTTACCCACCCCATTAAGAACATTCTTTAGTGGATGAAATTTTTTCTTATCATAATGCAGAAGAAAATAATTTAATGGATTAATGTGGACTTCTAATTCAAGTAATCCATTAATGAATGTTTATTTGAAATATATCTAGAAAATATTGAACATATTTTTCACCACAATGGCCAAGATTAATCGAATTGTTCCCAAAATAGTTATGAGAGAAAATGTTACATCTACATTGATACCTTTTATTTGGGTGTATACCTTATACACAAGTCATGTATAATTTAGAATCACCATGTTTTATTCATTAAGTTTGTTGAAAAAGACCCATTTTATCCTAATAACATTATTGTTTGTTGGAATTAAAATAATCTCCCAAATATAATTCTACTCAATTTTATTAGTATCTTCTTACAAAACCTTGATCTAATTATCATTATTATGAGAATATTAAATATTTATTGGTTCTACTTGAGTTATGATCAATTTTTTATTGATAAATCAGTCTATTTATTCTCATTAAAGTTGTTTCGTCAGTAATGATATTTTGCTAATTAATTTCATCATTAATTATTGCCTTTTTTATATCTCCAGATGCAAATTTATCCTTATCGTAAGCAATTTATTATTTAGAATCAAAATTAACCACTTATAAACCCCCAATATGATCAACTCATCATCACATTCATCCAGAACATACTGACTGTTTTTTTAATTTATGTTCATTTTTGACCATAGATACATCTTAAATTTTAACAATATTTCTCATTTTTTTTGAAAAACTTGTATTCCTTGATCATAAAATATTATCTAAGAAAAATACCTTAATCTCCATGAGATTCAAACATCCTGTGGATTTTATCTTTATTGAGAATAAATCATTACCTTGTGAATATTATAAACTAATTCATCATTGACTTCATCCCATACCACATATCATATAGGTTTTTAACTTTCATTGGACACAATAAATATCTATTATTATTGTTTATTGATGTCAAAACATCCACTTACCAATACTTATTTTGTAGTTTTCCTCAATGAGAATGATCATGGCCACATTATTGATGATCTGATTTCTCTTCTTAATAATACCATTCTATTGAGGAGTCCTCACTAATTACAGATGGTTCTTTATCCCGTAATTTGGATATTTTCCTCCACATAGATCTTAGTAAACTCTATGACATTTTGGTTTCAAATATATTAATTTTCTACCAAAGAATATTTTACTCGATCCTCTAATAATGTGTTATAAAATTGATAACGTCAGACTTATGGGTGATTACCATGAACCACATCACCCATTTAAAATAGTCAACGAATAACACATAGAATATATTTCCATTAAAGGATTTTGGTGATATTACACCATAAAAATTAATGTGGACAAATTCATGTAGCCTCATTAAAATCATGTATTTTATCTTTCAAGTCTTATAAAAAATATTTTCCTATTAAAAAATATGAAACATATGAGTATAATCATGAGTAACCTTTGGTATATCCTAATATCTATCATTATATACTAAACTTTTCTAGTATTATTGGATCAACTATCCTATAATTTTATACTAAAACCTATTTTTCATCTCCCTTATATAGGAACAACATATATATGTCTCCACTAATTTTGTAGAGATTCCCCTTCATATTTCTCCCTTGCATCATAATTTCACATTCCCTTACATTGATGGTAAAAGTATTATAGGTGAAATTTATAACATGAACTAAATCACACAATTTATTGATGCTATGAAATTTTTTCCATAGCCCTTACACTACTAATACATACGTGAAACTTATGTGTTTACCTCCAGTATTGGATTTATCGAAGAAAATAATAATTAATCCTTCATCATTACCAAACCAAATGAACCCTTCTCTATTGTACATGAAAATCATGAAAATATATTTTCTTCCCATCATATGGGTAGTAAATACACTATCAAGGATCCATAGTTCCACTCACATCATTACTTTTAAAGAAATATCTACAACCAAATCCTTCATAGAAATTTTTTATTCATATATTTAACTTGATGAACGATGGTGATTGATATGTTTGTTTCTACTGTAAATATAATGTAATAAACTTATATTGAAAAGATAAAAATGGATTTTATATTTTTATCCAACCCGATGAAGCCTCTAGCTATTAAGACTTTCTTTTCAAAGACTCATTTTACACACTCTACTACATCATGGATGTGTAATATATAGTCATATATTTATATCTATCACATAAAAAATAACAGTAATCAAAATCATACCTATAATGTTGAATTATTATTTTTAGGATTTATTTATTTTATTTCTTCCAATGATTCATTTCAATAGAACACATGTTTTGAGTATATACAATATTTCCAAAATAATAACACCTTATTTTTTTGTATCCTTGTCTGTATTCACTATATAACTGGTATTATTTTGGGTTCTTTGAGTCTTTATTTTTAGAGGCACATAAATTGATCGCTTTACTTAGAGTAGGAACATGTGGTTTAACATCAACAATTTTCACCTTTTTATAATAAATCCCCCATCTTATTTTACACTATTTTTTATGTGTTTATTTTCAAGGAAATCTTCCAACATGTCAGTTGGATCTCAATTTTTATCCTTTAATTTTTTGGTAACCCACACGAGAAAACTTTCCAATGTAATCCTATAAATAAAACACCTCTACCAATATTTATATATTTACCTTAAACTAATGATTCCTCATTGTAGATCCTCAATTTATTTTACTCTGCCTTCACTGTGCTCATAAAACTATTAATTATCCAGGACTTCTCTTCATTTTTGAGTTTTTACTCAATATATTATTTTTATATTTCTATATTTTCATACTTTAGTTTCTCACTTTCATCCATTAACTCATCTTTATCTTCATTATAATATTTCATTTAGAGTTTATAATCATATACAAATCTATTGGATTTATCATTTATGGCTCTACAAACATCTATCTCTTCAAGTTTAGCCTCCAAAACCTATTTTATGTTTAATACTCCCTAAAATTCATCATCATAATCATCATTGTCTTCCATTTTTTATGAATTATCCATCTTATAAACAAGAACATCCTTGTTTATGTCTTTTTAGTACTCAATTTTATCAACTTTCATTTCTTCTAATAAGATGCATTCTTTTTAAATAAAGTTCTTATTTTTGACAAATCTCTATTGTTAAATACTATTTACTTTAAAATATTTTAAAATTTTTATTACGTGAACTTCATCATCATTATCATATAAGAATTTATAGGACACTTTAAAAAAAATATCAAACCTTTCCACATAAAAATCCTGTGAGTGGAATTATCTCTTTAAATATTC
Source organism: Viscum album (assembly GCA_963277665.1). Lineage (NCBI taxonomy): Eukaryota > Viridiplantae > Streptophyta > Magnoliopsida > Santalales > Viscaceae > Viscum > Viscum album. The sequence continues at coordinate 1,442,198,233 of OY728140.1, read as the reverse complement.
ATTTTCACTTTTTAATATTTATCCAAGGAATGAAAAAATTCATTAACACCCCTTTATTAAGGGTCATATTCCATTGAGATCTTATTAATTATATTAAATACAAATTCTTGATATTTATATCTTTCTATAGTATCATTATCATTGATCTTATCATGATCTCACCCATCAGGACCAACGTAGATAGAATAAAGCTGAGTGCAATACCCTGATCATGCCTCAAATAGGACAGGGGATACCGATCAGTACTGAGTAGGAATATCACACACATGGGAGGCCTTATCCTAAGGTACCTGTACACACACACACATATCCAAAAACTAATATAATATAGAAAGGAAATAAATGATTGATACCAAACATGCATACATACAACTAATCCCACATCATAGTATGACATGATTATGGGAAAGAAAAAGATAAAAATAAAATACCATAAAATTTTGAAAAGAATAAAACCTGCTTGTAAAAAGGGTATTTTTTTCAAGATTTAATTCCTAGAACTATCTATGGTACATCCTATAAAACAAATCTCCATGTACTCTAGGTCCTTATAGGACTATGTCGAAAGGCCTATCATCTAAATAAGACCCGATACATGTGTTCAGATCCCATACATGGGTGAGTATAAGAATATCATATAGAAAACCCCAAAATTATAAATCATAAAGGATCAAAGAGGTTTATACCATAAGATAGGATGATAAAAAACCCAAAGATGCTCAAATATAGACACCAAGTCTCTAATTAAGGTCACTTATAGGGTTCTTATTAAGGATCCAAGGTAATGGTTATCTAAGATAACTCACACCTTAGGTCTTAATAACACTAAAAGTTCTCATCTATGAGTTATTTCTTATTGACCTCACCAAAGAATAGATATATGCATGAAATTATAATATATTGATACACATGTAGGATATCACACCCATGGACTATGGGCGATACCTAACCCTATCTTGAATAACCCACTAGGACGGGGATCACATGGATTGAATGTTAGTAATGGGATACCTAACCCAAAATATAGAAGAATGATAGAGGATCACACCCTAGACCAGATAGAGGAATATCTGACTCTATTCAGAACTAACCCAAAAATGAGATCACATATCTTATGCTCAAGATATAAAGCCTCACTATTCCCTCATGGGTATTGACCAAGGGAACATACCCAATTGAAACTATACTATATTGAATATAATGAGGGTTACAACTTACCCTATAAAGGGTACACAATGTGTATAGTTAATAAAAAATGTGTCTTTATTTTTCTGAACATGCCTGAGTATGTGTTCATATAATTCATCCCATTCTCATGTACTCTAGTCATGATTGTGTTCTCTAGTTATTCCCATATACAGTTGTTATTCCTATGCCTATGTGCCCAGAATTACATGATAGTTTATCATATTTGGGTCACATAAAATGTGGACAGGCCACATAATGTGTGATATTTATCTCCGTGCATATCCCTAGCTATCACAGAATGGGGTTCACATAGAATGTGTCATTTTGAACTACACACCCTTTATATTATGATTTAACAGAACCCTATAGAATTCATTCATATCCACAAGAATTACCCCTCCTATACTTCAGCCACAAGTCATGTGTAAAAATATCGAATCTAGGGTTTATTGAGTCTAATCTATCATCTTTGACAAGATTTTGGCCACCCATACACTCAGAAATCATTGTCCATCACATTGAATTGTTGAAACATTGACCCATGGTATGAAACCCCCTGAATGAACCCTAATATTACAAAAAATAATCATTACAAAATGATTATGCCTTCGATCTGGAATCTGAAACTTTGGTAAATATCTATTTCAGGGTTGATTTATTGTGAATAAATAGTTTTTGAGTATAGTTAAATCATTAGTTAAAAAATACTAATGATAAACCTTTAAAGAAAAAGGGGAGAAAAGAATGAAACAAAAAAGTAAGGAAATTAACATCATCTATTGTTTGGGTTGGCTTTAATCCATTGACAAAGAGAACAAATAATTTTGAATAAAAATAAAGGGGAAATTAATCACTTAACAATTACTATTTCTATGAAGAAAAATCATCAACCGTAAATAAAAAATCAATCCATGAATTAATTATATAAATGAATTAATTTTCATTCTATATGGGTGAATAAAAAATGGGGATTAATAAAAAACAAAATTCCAACATCAAAATTGGATTTATTTATAATAAAGGATGATTTTTGCATCATTATTATTTTCAATATCCAAGAACTCCATTGATGATGACAAACTCCAGGTAAAACTTATAATCAATCCACAATCCCATTACCATCTTCCAAATATTTCTTCTAGAGTCCTCTCTATTCTCTATGGTTATGTGGTTAACCCTACGATTTTTCTTTAGTTATGATTAAATGTGAGAGGATTAGGTCACAAAAAATTAATAAATAATAAACTATTTAATTTATTTATATGATTATTATTCCTCCCATGAATTCTCTTAAACTAAATAAACTACCTATACAAATATTATATACCACCTATTATAAAACCCAAATTATAGATTTCATGGATGAATTGGATTTACCATCTAAAACACCATTTAGAAGATATTCCATTATTTCATAAAAATTATGCATGTATGACATATTATATTTAATAATAATAATAATATTATTATATCAACCCTAAGGATCCAATATCCACAGAATCCCATAATGAATCTATACCTAACCCTAAAAATATTTTTAAAAATATTAAAAATTGTTACATGGTAAAACAATATTCATTGAATTCTCCCCACCTCCAATATTTTCATAAAAAAAAGAAAAAAACCTACTAAAAAGATGAGGGTACTGAGATCAAATATTTTTTTTCTCCCAGGTGATCCCCTAAAGATTCTAGTGCTATCACCAGACAGGAACCAAGGGATCTATCACCCATGAATGATCTTATAATTAAAATCCTCAATATATACTAGATACATTGTGAAGGTAGTTCCATCCTCAATATCCATATTTTCCTAGTCGATAACATGAAATGGTTAAGTAACACAACACATTAGTTTTGAAACGTTTAATACATCATTCAACCATTCTAACTATATTAGTAGGGATAAGTGGTTCACCTACTCTCCAATACTACATATTATCTGGAACAAGGCAATGAACCTCAGAGAGAAATTTCCTCCCTAGCCAAACCATTACAATCCTCATCGAAGTGAGACCTTCAAGAAAACATGGTATCCCTTGTAAACTCCAAAAGAATTTTTGTTAATCCACATAATAATTTTGATATCTCTAGTCATTCCTCATTCAATTTTGGATGATTTTAACCTTCTCTACTAGTGCTTTCACCAACTCAGGTCCCATAAGCATTGTCTCCCTTGGCTCCTACCAACACAGTGGTGACCTACATGGTCTCCTATACAAGTCCTAGAATGGTGTCATACCAATAGTGGAGTGGTAATTTTTATTATATATAAAATACACCAATGGTATATTATATTACATGATATGAAAAAAGTCTAACATACAATCCTGAAGCACATCCTCAGGAACCTAAATGGTATGCTCTATCTATTCATCTATCTAGGGGTAAAACTCCATGATCAGCCAGAACAAAAACCCAAATTCCTCCTATAATCCTTTCCATAATCATGATGTAAATTGAGAATAATATTCTATGATTATTGTTGAGGGAAATCTATTAAGGAAGACAATATCATGCACATACAGGCATCCAAAACTCTCTACTGAACTCTTTTTTTGATGGATAAAAGTTGACCGATTTGGTGAGTCTACCTATGATCACTCAGATAAATTCATGAAATATATCTGATCATAGAAGTAATTTCACTAATTTAATGGAGAAACCATCCCACTTTCACTCTATCACTTCAAGGAGTTGAACTAGAATCTGGTGTTTGGCCATCACTTGTTGGCAAGTGAGGCATCAAGTGATAAAATCAACTACACACATCGTTATGCATGGACATTAAAACTAACATTGAAGGTACTAATACTTATTTTCCACTCATTGATTTACTACTAAGTGGGATATGTGATACTAACTTAGTAACCATCTCGCAGTGTGAAAAGTACTATCATCTATCCTCAGAAAAGGATGACATACTCCCCACCTTCATAATATCTATCAGGATCACATCTAGTAGATATTTGGTCATGCAAGGAATCTCAATATATATCTCAAAATAGACCCCATAATAAGGTGAATAAGATGAGGGGTAAAAACCATTTAATATAGGTAAGATTCACCATCCACTTCAACTAAGTACAACTATAATGAGGCTAACTGCTCTGACTCCTCACACAAAAATTGCCAATGAGATATCTTCATGAGATAATCTACCACCACATTTCCATTTTTGGGAGTATTGACTATATAAAAGTCATAATACTATAATAAATCTATCCATTTAATCTTCCTAAACTTAATATATGTATGTGAAAATATATACATGAGGTTCTTGTAGTCAGAATATATGATAAATCACTCTCCCATAAGGTATTGTCCTACATCTTTAGAGAGAAAACCACCACTACTTTCTCCAAATATTGGGTTGCATAGTTTTTCTCATAGTATCTCAACTAATTGGACACATAAGTAATAAATTATAACATATACATTAGAACACATCGAATCCCAGTTATGAAGGCATCAAAGAACACCACATAATCAACACCCTCCTCTGAAAGACTCAAAATGGGGGTACTCATCAAAATTTTCTGCAACTCCTAAAAAGCCTATAGTAATCTATCTGTACACACGATGGGCTTCCCATTTCAAGTAAAATTATTAAATGGAACTACTATCCTAGAGAAAATAGGCATGAATATATGATAATATCCTGCCAAACCAAAGAATATTTTTACCTCAGTTACAATTTTTGGTGGATCCCAAACTAGAAATGATTTAATCTTGGAGGGTTACATTATTAATCCCTATTCAAAGATCAAATGTCCGAGAAATTGGAACTCTGAAATCCATAATTGAAAAATCAATATATTTTTATAAAGTTTATTCATTTTGAGTATGTCTATAACCATCCTAAAATATTTCACGTGATTCTCCTCCAACACCGTGTACAAAAGGATTTCATTGATAAAGACTAAAAGGAACCAGTCTAAGATGGGTTGAAAGATATGATTCATAAGTCCCAATAGAAATATTGAGGAATTAATCACTCTGAAGGGAATCGCCAAACACTCCTTGTGACCATAGAAACATCAAAATTTCATCTTAGGTATATCCTCCTCCTAAACCTAGAATTGGTGATATCCCAACTAGAGGTCAATCTTTGAGAGCCACCTCACCCAATTCATATAGTCAAATATTTCATAAATTCATGAAATTGGATACTCATTTTTTATGGTCTCTTTATTTAGGTGATTATAATCCACACACAACCTCAATCTCCCAACTACATTCTTAGAGAACAATACTAGGATGCCTAGGGGGACACACTGGGTCTAACGAATCCCTTCCTCTTAAAATATTCTAACAACACCTTCATATTTAAAATCTATATAGGGCCCTTCCAATATTATAATACATTTACAATATAAATTACTAGGTTCATTTATATGCAGAAATAAATCTATCAATGGGGAGTTAATCCCGACACGTCCTCCAAGAAGACATCCTCACACTCCACCACTACTGTAAGAAACTGAAAGATCATAACATATTATATTATAATTGTAATAATATCCAAATAATTATTAATTAGTTATATCCTCATATATATAATCCCATATTTATTTTCCTAGTTTTTCTTCTCATCGATTAAGGGGAAAATTGTCCTATCAAGTCGAACACAACACATACTCCAACTAAAATAATCAATATATGCATGAACTATAAAGAAAAATTCTATATATATAATGATGTAATAAGGCCTCATCATGACCATGAAAATATTCCATAATAATATTTTTACTCTATGATCTAGGTTACACTATCTACATAAGTGTGTGATCACTGAATCTCCCTAAGTAGGAGTCTCCAAGTGAAAGGATCAAGAAAAAGGCTCCACTAGAATCTCAAGATCTTGAGAAAGGGATGTGGAAATGAAAGAGTTCACCATTAATATGTATATCAATAAGAATATAATGTTGAAATGAAAAATATCATACCTCAAATCATTCCCAAAGCCTCAGGGTCATAGGCCTCCACTGCCTACAAATTTCCACATCTCTGACCAATAGCTTACTGAGTCTAGTGTGGACCACATAGGGGTAGTGGTGGTGGAAAAAGATTAAAATGTTATCCACCTATTGCTACTCTCCTAGATAATTTTCCACATTTTCCACCCTACATAAATCCATTATATTTTCACTACCTCTATCTAGGTGTTCCATCAACCATATCCCTATCTACTTTAATTAGAGTTGGACAATCCCATGTGATATATCATTTCCCATCATAGTAGTTGAATCACCTCTCCCATAGTATACTAAAAATGTCCTAAGATCCTCATATGATAGAACCTCTATCCCAATACTATCTCTAGATATGTTTTTTTTTGAGTTCGGATCCCTGATTCTATCATCGACTATTAGCTGTAAAAATCTCATCTCTAGGGTGCCTATTATAATAACTAACTATCAGTGACTACTCATATAGAAATATCTCCACCGCCAATGAATTCTACAATACCCCATCATAGGAAGTTATATAAACAGATACTAATCCATCCTATATATCTTAGTTAAGGCCACACATGAAGGACTGTACTCGAGAGTACACATCATGAACCATGCCCAAGGAGTATTGCAAGTGGATAGTGAACCTCAATGCATACTCTTTGATGGACATGTTTCCCTAATGGATATCTAAAATCTCCTATATATATACTACCATAATTTCCATGGGTAAAATTACTCTCTAAATAGGTTCTTGAAATCTATCCAAGTGAGGGTCACCTTGTCATTCCACCACATCACCAACCTCCATTGTCGCTCTGTGGGGTCCTGGAGAAGGCTTTCTGCTAGGACCACCATTTGGTCGAAGGGGTCCTAACCAGGAAAAAAATCACTTGACTACCTATATCTAGTATCCTATACCTATGGATTAAGATCACCTCAAAGCCTGATGGGTATCTAACTATGGAAATCATGAAGTGCACTCATACCATGCATTACATTTTTTGATACATCCAAAATAATTGACTGCTTAATGGGTGGAATTAAGATTGAAAAATCACAAAGAGGTACCAATTACTATATAGAAACTAGAAATAAATCCCCTTAAATAAGAAAATAATCATTATGATCCCACTATGAAATCCTATATAGATGTCATCATAATGGTATTTTCTAAAATTCAAGATGCACTATGGTTAATAGAACATCTAGGGGGATGAATCAATATGAACATGGAAACCACAAAACATTCCTATATGATACATGTACTGATGTTTTACCTAAAACTAGTGCCTAAATTTATTGATTCAATAAGAAGGTTATTAGATTCATTGCGAATGGATACCTCAAATTCCACACTATCACTAGGTTCCTTGTCATGAGAGCCAAACTCAAGACACTTTGACACTATCTCTCTAGTTACTAAACCAATCCCCATAGATAGAAAATATACAATCTCTAGTTCTAATATGATCCAATATGATACCATTATATCATGACCTAACCCATCAGGGCTTTCCTGGTAGGTGGATAGATGAGCGTGACACCACAATCTTGCCTCCAATAGGCCTAGGGTTGGTGACTAACATTGAGAATCCATATAACACACATGGGTGGCCTTAGCCTAAGGTACCTATATACACACATGCACCTCCAAGAACCAATATAATGCAAAATTTAAAGAAAAACATTATTCTAAATATAAATGAATACAATTGATCACGTATCATAGTATGAAATGAGTACAAGAAAGAAAAAAAATACAAATACAAGACCACCAAAACTAGAAAATAGTCCAACCTTCTTGTAAAAAGGGGACTTCTGTCAAGATTAAAATCTTAGAATCATCTATTATCTATCTAACAAAACTATTATCCACCTAATCTTAGTCATCCTAGGACTCTGTTGAAATTCATCTATTGAAAGTCATTTAATGTACATAAGACACGACATGTGTGGGAAGAGACCATATAGGGGTGAGTATAAAAATACCCAATAGGACACCCTGAAACCATCATACATCAAGTATCAAAGTGATTAATAAAAAAATATAGGATGATAAAAATTTATATGTAATTATAGATAGATACCAAGTCTCAAAGTAAGGTCAAATCCACACTACCAACCTGGGGTTCTTCAAATGGATAAGGTAACACTTTTTTGAGAGAACTCACTCCTTAGGTCTTATTAACACTGAAATTTCTCATCCTTGAGGTATTACTTGTCAACATCTCCAAATAATAGGTACACACTAAAACCCAGAAGACATTGATACAAAGGCAGGAGATTATACCCATGGAATATGGGGGATACCTAACCCTATCTAGAATTACACAATAGGATGGGTATCACATACCCTAAAAATTGGTAATGAGATACTTGAACAAACCAAGGGAATAATGATACGTTATCACAACCTGATCCACACAGAGGGATACCTAACTATATTCAAAACTAACTCATAGATGGGATCACTCATCCTACTCTAATGATGTGATACCTCACTATACCCACATGGGGATAGACTAAGGGAACATAACCTATTGATACCCAGCTAGAATTAAGAGAATGGGGGCTCTAACCTACCCTGTAAAGGATACATGATGTCTATAGGTAATACACAAAATTTCCTACTTCATTCGGAATTTCTTGAGTATATGTCTATGTACTTCTTACCATGACCTTGTACTATGGTTATGGCTGTGCACTTTGGTCATGACCATGTACATTGGTCATGACCATACCCATGTACCCATGGGCATATGTCAAGTTTTCAGCTTTAGGTCACACATCATGTGGAAAAGACACATAATGTGTGATATATATATATATATATATATATATTATAACTATACTCACCATGGTAGGGGTCAATACAACCTATGTTTTTCCAAACTACACATTATGTATATCAAGATTTAATAGAAAACCATTTTCTTCACATGTATCTTCCTACATAATCTCCTCTACCACTCTATCCCTAAATCATGCTAGAAATTCTCAAATCTAGGGTTGATCGATCCTAATCTATCTTTAGTGACTAGAATCCGGCCACATATCCCCTCAGAAATCATCTCCCATCATGCCATATCTATGAAGTTCCATCCCACAATATGAAAACCCCCAATCCAATCCCTATATCATGTTGTCTTCATCAAAACATGATTATGCCTTCAATCCCAAATTTAAACCCACAAAAATGATCCCTTTCACCAAAGATCAATTGGTCAATGATCAGTTTTCAAGTATTTTTTGAACCACTGGTCAAATGAAATATTAATTATGAACATTCGAAGGATGAGGGTAAAATGAAAAAAAAACTCAAAAGCGAGTAAAATAATGTCAGACATTGTTTTGTTGGACTTAATCCATCAATAGAGAGAATGGAGAACATAAAAGAGTAATCAAGGATCAAAAAAATCACTAAACACTTCCTAACTATAGGAATAAAAATAATCAATCATAAATAAACAATTGATCCAAGAATTTATTTTCTAAAGGAAATAATTCATGTTTGATATAACAAAATAAAAAATAGGGATTAATCCCAAAAAACCAAGTCCTACTTAAAAATTGGATCAATCATTGACGATTAAATATTTTCAAGTCATTATCATTATCAAAATCCTAGAACTCCATTGACGAGGAAAACTCCCTGGTAAACTAATCGTCGATCCATGATTTTGATGTCATCCACCAAATCTCTCCTCCATGATCCTCCCAAATATTTAAGGTTATATGGATAACCTTTTATTTGAACATATTAATGAAAAATAAAAAGAGGATTATGTTATGACCAATTAATAAACAATAAATTATTAAATTAATTATTTTTTTTATTATTCTACTCATGACAACTCTTAAACCAAACACTTGATGAATAAAAAGATTATGTTGCACCTATGGTAAAAAATACATTCCAGATTTAATGGTGGTGTTAGATTTCCCATTTAAAAAAATGTTCAGGAAATATTTTATTATTTCAGAAAAAATGTGCATGTGTAACAAATAATATTTAATATTTTTATTATATCAATACTAGGGCACCAAAGTCCTCAAAATCTTGTGTTGACTCTACAACTAACACCAAAAATATTATTTAAAATATTTCAAAGTGTTATAATGAAAAAATAGATTCATTATAATTCTTTTTCTCATATACAATTAGATTATTATGAATAACATACATTATGATCTTCTTTTCATCCTTATCCTAGAGCACAAATTTTTTTTGGGTTTAATCGAGGTGGAAATCTTCACAAAATTCTCTTCACAATCTTGATGTGATCAATTGTTTATCTAATTTTGTGAATTTCCACCAGAATTACATTCACCTAATCAAATAATGAATTAATATATTCATTTGGATGCATCCTCAAGTCCTAAAACTTGTTCTATAGAACCTTCAATTTAGCTTCACATACCTTGTAGTTACCTTCATAGATATTAAGAAACTTATCCTATATGGAATGTGAGGATTTACATGACATCACCTTCATTAATATTGTCTAGGATAAATATACCCTTTGTGAATTTATTCTCTTGGAATCAACATCTAACTCTTTATGGTATCTATTTAATAAATCTTCCTCTTCCATGTTGAATGAAATTACATAAATAATAGTTGTCTAAGTATCCATTCCTAAGGATCAAAAGTATTTTTTCATATGATTATTTGATAGTTTATAATTATTTACATCTAATATCATAATCTATTTTTGATTCAATAATACCATGAATACCAAAAGATAATAACTCAACATAATATAAACCTTTTACTCAAATATCACTTGTTGGTCTCACACTAGGGGAAATACCTTGAGTAGGGGTGAATAAGGGTATGATTTTTAAAAAAATATCCTATTGATCTTCTAACATTGTGAGACAAAAAAACTTATATATTTGTCTCAAAGAATTGTATAATGTAAATAAAATTATGTATCATATTTAAAATTTTTTACTTGGATCACCCACACTAATCTATTTTTGAAGATTATACACTCAGTGATGTGATGATATACAAAAATACACTAAAAATAAATATTATTTATATGTTTGGGGTGAAATCATTGTTGTTACTAGTTTATCAACAATTAAAACTTAGAATATACTTTTCTCTCAACTGAATCGGTATAAAAGTATCTTCAAACAATCTGAATTGTCTTATAAACTATTCACACTATAATTCATGTGATATTAAACTAATTTTTCTTCAATGAGTTGAATTAACCATTACCACATAATATTTTCTTCATAAAAAAAATAATCTAGGTAAAATATTATCCACATAGGATTAACTATTTTATTTCATCATAATAATATTCTTTCTATGTAATTTCATTATAATATTCCACATTCTACGTAACTTCCTCAAAGAAATATCCACTATTAAAAAATTGGGAAATTAATTCACTCTAATATTTCTCTAATTCTATATTATATACAAAATTAGTTTTCAAGGGTATATTTTTAGGTAAAGGACCCCCAAAAATATGATCCAAAAAAGTTTATCTTTAGGGATTTTCATGTGACTTCTCCATATAAAAATAAACTTCTGTATTCCATGTTTTGTGGTGACTGCATAATATTTTACTTTCTCTGACCCATCAAAGAATCCACCTACAATTCCAAAATATTGTATCCTATATACCAAAATGATATATTGTGATTCAATAATTAATGGTTCCTTTTAACCAAAAATGAATTTCTACCTACATAAAACTATCATATTACAATATAAGAATATTCCTTTGTGGATAGTGATCTATTCCCTTGTATTTTAAAAAATATCATAGCTTGTGATCCCCACATAATTTCTTTTACATAATTATTTATCCATTTAAAACTTTATCAATTCCCTAAATTTACCTTAATCATTCATGGATCCATATAATTGTTTCATAGAATTTTTTATTTTGCTATGGATTTTACTCCATGCAATTATTTTATAGTACTACATAATTCTTTCATGGTATTTATTCATTTTATTATATATTTTCCTCTATGTGATTCATTATTGATCTCATATAATTCTTTCATGTAATTTTTTCATTACACATGATTTTTTTTCTAAACTTATACATTAATTTCAAATATTTGTGACCAAAAAATTAACACCAAACACTTCTAGAAGCCATCCTTACATAAATGTATCAAGATCAACCTTTTTAAATTTTTTTCAATATTCTATTTTAATAAGCACAACTCAAAACTCCAAAAATACACTTGAGGGATTTTTTTCTAAAAAAATTATTATAGGTCACCTATTTAGACATGGTTATAACCCTTGATTAACAAGTTTATTCTTAACTCGAATTATATTTTAAAAAATTATATTATATTATCTATGTTTTGGATCAATATATGTGTTTGTATCTATGTGAATTATAATTTTTCGTAATTAATTTTTATTTCATTATCAAATAATATTATCAAGTAAAGTTATAAACAATAATTTATCATCATATGATGACTTGGGTTTTTATGATATAATTATTTATTCTATTATTTGTAGACATTGGACATTTATATTAAATTTTTCTATATTTTTTTTTTGAAATTTAAATATAAATTTTATATATTGTATGAATAAAATAATGTTTTATGAATATATATTTAAATTATATGAACACTTACATTAAATATATTAAACTTTATGAAATAAATGAAGGTCATGTGTGTGTGTGTGTGTTCAATGAAAATTATATTAATTTTACTCTTCTATATAAATAAACCAAATGTTATGTTAATATATGTGTGTGGTGTAGTGTGTGTGTTGTATGAATATATATATTCAATATTTTGTCTTATATAGAGATATTTTTTATATTATTATATATATATATATAAAATATTCATAGAAAATTTATAATATACACAAACATGCTCACCCTTGAATATATATAAATATATATTTATTTATATATTGGTTCTCACTAATTTTTTAGGAAAACGTAGAAAACCATGATATGAAGGAAAAATCCTTGAGAAGAGGACAATCACTTCTCATAGGATCTTGGGTAGGAACCCGGGTCAATTCCCCTATATCTATAGGTGTTCACCTAGGGTAATTTTCCTATTTTCTCCCTAGACCACATGGGAAAAAACCACACACTCAACTCCTTCACTAAACATTATTATGTGATTAAAATTTTTTGAGTGCACTAGAATGCCTCTGTGGCGCACTTAGCCATTTCTAAAAACCATTTCACATGTCTATCCTTCATAAACCACAATCTATTATTTTGTTAATATATATACCTCATGTGTGTCTATTTTTTTCACATAGTACCTAGAAAAAGTGGGAAAAATTGAACTCCCCACAACTAGTTCTTCTAGAACAACATGCACAAGTCTTTTGAATCTCTTTTGGTGACCTATTAAATTGAATACACCCAAGGAAATAACTATAAATTAAGGTAATTGTGTTACCTAAATGTTTATTCTATCAAAAAATTCATGGAAGGATACTTATCCTAGATCATCAAGGGATATGGTGAAGTATATTGAATCGAAGACTCTTCAATAGAGAGACACCTAACCTAAGTCTTTAACTAGGCTAGAAACTTCACCCTCCCTCATACTAGGATGACCACATCGCTCCAACCTTAACATGGTTCCATATTTAACCAATCCCATATCACTAGGGAGAACCCTCACCTAGGCCTCCATAATAGACCAAACCATCTCCCAAGCTTATTACTGGGGTGAAATATTTTCCCTAACTTATTATTAGATTAACAATTTTACCTCCTCTCTTTATAAGGGAGACCACTTAGCCATACCCTTACTAGGAAAACATATTCTCCCAATCCCCTACAATAGGGTTCCAACTAACCCAGGTATCCCATTTAGGAAAAACCTAACACATGTCCTCATCATTGAGCACACTTTTTTCATGGGTAACCTACTTGGGAACCTCCATAAAAATCCCCCCTATAAAGAAAATTGAATTAAATGATCATATTATGAACACTAGCATGTAACCCATCAATCATTCATCCCCTTGATAAAATTAATTTCAGAGTTTTTCCTCCTGGTCTGATAGAACCCTTTGGGTAATCAAAATCATTTACTCCTTTTATAATAAGGATCCTTATTATAAGGGAACCAGTGAAACCTCCCATGACCTATGATACCCATATTTCCTTCCTTATATAAAAAATTTGATCTAACTTGGAGTCTAATGGTCATATTAGGTTCACTCGATGATCTATGGAGAGAGAAAGGATTTGTGAAACATAGATGCATGTTACTCCTCATCACAAGTGAACAAATATATGTGTTGTGCCTAGTTTTTCTCATTGGGATATATTCCCCATGAGTGACTTAATCCTTAATTTTTTTTAATAAATGGAAATTTGATTTGCACATAAAGGTATCCCATGCATAGGCCCAAACCTCTTGCTTATAGTGCTACATATCCCATGTGTCTAGTCATATTTTTGGGTCCAACTGTTAATATGTAGAATTAACTGAATATGTGGGCCTCATATCTGTAGTAATCCCAAATTATACCTTCATTCATGATCTCATACCCAGAATCAATTTTTTATCTATGTATATATGGGAAACATCCATTCTTATTTATATTCCAAACAAATAGAGAAACATACATGTAATACCTATTATTTTCTCATCCGGAAATATTCCAAGTTAGTAAACTTGTCCTCCCTTATTTAGTTATTAAATAACAAGTGGATGTCTATATAATATAAGACCATGTGTAAGCCCAAATATTTTCCACATGGGGTCATATCACTCATGCATCTACTCCTCCTTCCTTGTCTAACCATTAATCAGTAGGAAGTGGATGCAAACAAGGGACTCCTATTAGGTGTATGCCCAAATCATGACCTCGTTAACGATATCATATCTAGAATTTTTTGGTGAGTTGTTCCCATATGGGAAACCCGTGTATAACACCTAAATTATTCTCATGATGTAATATCCCCTGTAAAACCATCCTCAAAGGGATATATTCTTTATGAGTTATCCTACTCAAAGGGTCATATTCCTTGTGAGATATCCTTATAAAAGGGATATATTCCCTATGAGACACCTACTTTTTAGACCATATTACATTTGATTTATCCTACTCAATGGGACATATTCCATGAGATTCACCTTCTTAAAAGGGTCATATTCCCTATAAGTTAACCATAACCTATCATATTTTATTACAAAAAACTGGATAAACTAGAAATCCAAGTGAACCCATGTATAATCCCCAATAAATCCTTTGTTGTTTCCCCTTTTAAAAAAACTTAATTACTAGTTATAGAATATTAAACTACATAACATACATCCTTACAACATGACATTAAACTATATGTTCTTATCCCATCACAATAACTTAAACTATGAGAAATTGAACTATGTGTGATTTGATTCCTTTTAACCATGATAAGTTAGATTCTTCTTTGAGGATAAATCCAAAATGCTAATAAGACTTAGATGTATGACTTTAAAAGTAAATGTATTCAGTAATAGTTATACAACCATAAATATACCCAAAATAGTCATTGTCATATGACCATAAAAGGTACAACATGTCATGTTATGTGGCACGATACTATCTGGGTTGTTATTACCTTTATATGTATACGTATAAATCCCCTATCTCATACTTGATTACGGATCCAAAACACCTATTTCTTTCTTGGGTAGCAATAAATTTCAGAGTTCCCAACTATACATATTTAAACACAACATAATCAACTAACAAGTAAAAAATATACAAAGAACCTATGATATATATATATGGTCCCATCAATAGATAACCCATGATATATATATATATATATATATATAGGAATTCCCATCAATGGGGAACCTCTAATATATTTATATGTTTATATTAATGTGTGATTTCGATTAAACTACTGTCATGATGAAATCCATCCCCACATTGGGATTTATTAAATATTTATGAACATATATTAAATAAAAAAGAGTGTCTTGAAGTAGAAAATAATTCCATGCAATAGGTTTATATGATCCTAACCTTCAATCCTCTAAACTAATGCATGCCCCAATATGTTTATGGTAAATTCCCAATGACCGTGTACCTTTAAAAATTAAGTATGCAACATCTAAAAAAATGTGGAAATAGTGTGTGTTGGAATTAGAATAGATAAAATTAAATACTTTAACCATAAATATTTTATTAATATCACAAATCAAGTATTGTTTTTCTCATGACATAGTCATCAAAATTTCACATTGTAAATAAAAATAGTGAACTAGATATGAGTATTTTAACCATGTGAGTGATCAATAAACTAAGATATTATTTGTATTTTTATATTCGTGGGTTTATTATTATTTTCGATCTCTTTAAGAATTTTATAACCTTTAGAAATTCCTAAAATTTTTACTTTGATCCAAATGGAAACAACCAGCTGCACCTTATCTAATTTAATTCTGCTGGTATAAAATGGTGGCCTCCATCAAGATCCTTAGGATACTACTACCCATAAGCTAGATTTAAAACTTAGTGGAGAAAAGAGATGTAGCCTCACTGCATAAGATAAAATTATCACAAAACTAGGGTCTCCAAAACCAGGAAAAAATGAGATAACTTGGTAATACCATCTTAATGGTTTCATGCCAGTATTGGAGGCATCTCTAAAGATCATTTATAAGGTGAATCCCCGTTGATATTACTATAAATTATTGTCCACCGATAATCTTGTGATCCCTAATACAACATCTAACCACTGTGGGAGTCTCTCCCAAGAACATCCCAAAACTCTTATCCCATATCTTATATAGGTGTAATAAGATGTCATTAACATCCCCATTACTACCTAGAATATGCCTAGGAGTGCGTCTACTAGATTTAACCACCACCAACATTGTGTGAACTTAACTCCTCAATAACTTTCTAAAAAGGTTTCCCATTAGATATTGGCCTAGGTCATTCCATCCAAGGTACCCAGAAGGAGGTCTCTCTGAGGGAGGTAGGAAAATAAATCTTGGAAAAATGCCTATATTCATGTTCCAACTCTAAAATCCCATCATAATATCCTATTTAAGAAAGAATAGTGGGATTTTATTCCTTATCCCACCTCTAATATATTTTGACAGTGACTAAAGAAACCCATCAGAATATTTTTAATGGAAATTAAGAGATATAATCATATTGTTTTTTCCACAAAATTCAAGTGATTTAATCAACATATATCATGGTAAATTATGGATTAGGCCTATATTCATGATCCAATTCTTGATTATTTTCAGAATATATTAACATGGAATAAATATTATGTGTGGTATTATATCAAAAATTCTTATAGAGTTTGTTAGAACATCCCATCAGTCATGTTAAGTCAAGATCATATCCATACCACTACTATTAGAGATCAATTGAATATTTTAGAAATATATCTATAATAATATTAAATTCTTACCTCTACCATTGGGTTTCACTAGAATATTCTAGTAGTCATCCAAGAGTAACCTTACATTCATTCCTCCACTACTATAGTTCTCTAACATATCCCAACATTCACCCAAGGGAAGGCTTATATCCCTTCACCCACTAGAGTAGTTTGATAATATGATTCGAATATAATACAAAGTTGGGATTATATCCATACACATGTATATAAATCCCATCAACATACCTTAGTGGTACCCATTGAGAATTAGGCCCAAATTCTTAACATCACTAAGGTGGCCTCTCAACATATCTTGAAAGGGATAAAATACCAAAAGAAGGATCATATCAATGTTCCAAACATTTTTTTTCTAGGTAAGAAAATATATTTTATCAATTTACCAAAAGATTAATCAGTATATTATAATGAAAAATAATTGGTATCCTAGGATAAACCCTATGAAAAAAGTTTTTTTCCACATTGTGTGACTCCAATCATGATTGAGGTTCTGAACCTAGTCTCCTAACTATGAAAATATAAGTGGACTCCTCAGGGGAATCATATTACTCAGGAGAATGGTCATATTACCACCCCAATCATCACTATAATTCGTTAATAGCTTCAACATATTTAAATAAATATCAATTATCTATCATCTACACATAAATATGAGAATATGGCTATGGTCATGGAGGCCTTCCCCATGTTACAAATGTTAGAAAATATAAAGGCATTCCTTACAGTATTAATGAAAGAGATCCTCTCTGATAGGTCCACATCGGATATACTCAACACTAGGAGGGGGGGGGGGGGGTGAATCAATGTTGGTTAAGTTTTAGTATTATTAATAATTTTTATCCAATAAATATTAGACAAGTTAGTATTTGGATTCTCTCATTCTCTTACCTCTACTTTTATTTCCACTATGCACACAAAGTGGATAGAATATTTATAAGGTTCACCTTTAAAAAATAAAGTCATGTCCTTGGTGAAATTCGGAAAAAATACATGATCACACAACCTACTAGAAATAATATTATGAGCTACAAATAGGAAGGGTATATCCTCAAAACTTTTGTTTTACTATATTATCTTAGATAGTGCTTCAGTGATTCTATTTTTATTGGTTCCTCATACACTTTATAATTTTTATTGCTTTGATTAATAGGTATTATTATTACTATCTTAATCACACAATATACGGTAATTATTAAATTATTTTTTATGAAAAAAGATGGACACACTCTTCACAACAATATGTATGAGTGCTTATCCTTCTATCTATTCTTTCTATACAAACCGAACAATGAAAAATTCTTCTTCTTATGAACTTCACCATCAACTTAGCCAACTATTATTATTCTTATTACTATGTAATTGAGATACACAACTTTCTTCTCCTAAAATATCTTATTATTAGTCTTATTATTATAAGAAAAGATATACACAACACTCTCTACTATTTTACTCTTTAGAAAGTATATAATCAATTAGAGTCATGTCTCACTATTCTTATTTGATATCATAAAAATAAATTGTTTAGTTTATATATCCAATATTATTAACTAATATTTTAAAACCTACAATATATATATATAATAATAACTATAACATCAGTTACTTATCCTCTCCCACTTCTGCATTCTAGTATTTACAAGACCTCATAAATACCTAATTTGATTCATTAAGTCTTATAATAATTCAAATCCTCATAGATCATAAGCCTATTCTATAAAATAGATCCATAATTCTCATACTCATCATGATATCATAAAAAATGTCTCATATTTAATTTATATATAACTTCATGAACGTGTAGTAATTACTAAGGTCTTCTCCTACCCCACTTTCTAAAATATTTAAATTCACAATGATTTTTGAATTTAAATATATAAAATCCTTTAAAATTGTTCCATAAATTTAAAAATCTTCATATTAATCTATCCATGATGATCCTATGCATTCATAGTTTCATATAAATATGAATACATATAGATCATGAATGATTATTTTGTGTCATAGAATAATCTACAAGTTCTGCCTTCAATAGAAGTGCCTAAGTCATGGATTTATTACTATGATATTTGTTTTTCAAGAAAGAAGACACCACCCAACATAAATTGATTCAAATACATAAAGTTCTATGGTTTTATTTTCCTTTATTCACATGTATTAAAAATACTCACAAACTCATATTTTATTCATCACAGATTCACAAATACTCTTGTGGTATTAAAATATATACATTGATAAAACATGTATTAAAAATACTCACAAACTCATATTTTATTCATCACAGATTCACAAATACTCTTGTGGTATTAAAATATATACATTGATAAAACATTATATGGACTCTTAAATTTTATTCCATGCACCTGTAGGTTTTATTCATGCCCCAGGAAATGATATTTTCAAGCATTAAAATTTCATAAATTTCATATGAGTCATATTTATATCTTGGAAAAATATATGTAAATGTATTGAATAGAAAATTTAGATCTCAATATATACGTAGCTGGCAAATGTTTTTTTAAACTTTATTTACAATCATGCATTCAAACTTTAGTGGATTTACTATTTCCATTTAACATGTGATAACTCATTCACTTCACACACAAAATATCCTCATCTTCACATAGAAAATATAAATTCTTATGGAAGATATTCATTTTTTATATCATGGGAGGATCTAATGAATGATTCTCTATTCCTAAAAGATACTCATTGAATATCCTTAAACACAAGGTAGCCCCTCCTTCAGTGTAAAACCCATGAAAGATCCTCCTTCCATGAGAGAATCACATAAGTGTAAAATCATCTTCAAGAAACATATTCATTAATAGAAGTTACATGATATTATCCCCACATAGAAGCTTCTACATACAGTAAACCCTCAAAAGGTCAGAGGTGGAACATGATCATGTAGCGTGATCAAACAACGTAGATCAATTCAATCAAGTAGATCTAGTTATATACATACATTTTTAAAGGTTGAATACTATAACATGAATTTCGAGTCCCACATTTGAGTTTCATTTTTTATACATGGCTTAATAATAACTCCCACTCCCCTAACCCCTTGATTCAAGTATCCAGGTCCATTCTTGAATACTCACACACGCCTGTCGAAAGAGCATGCTACCCCATGGGCCCTATACACCTTTGACACATCATCTATATACACTAATATCTACATGTGAAATCACTATACCTTCACTATAATACCTATACACCTCATGTTATCCAATATAGGTTGGATCCTGTGTGGTTGAGGCTTCTCTCACAAATGTAGTTGAGATGTCTAAGATTGGTTGGTTTGGGGTTATAATTTTTTTACTATAAAGAGTTGCTTAAATTCATCATATGTTCCAATGGAAACTCCCATCTACTCAAATAATCAAATTATCCTTTACCTTTAAATATTTATCCAAAAATTCCAATGTAATGAACACCATAATTCTTCCAATATGTGTCACATAGCTCATCACTTAATAACAAGTCACACAATTCTTGTGAACAACATCTTATTAAAACTTGGATTATTCAAAAACACTTCCAATCTACTTTTTCACTATAATTATTAATCAAAATATTTAAAACTCTTGAAAAAAATACATCTCACAAAAAATGGGATCACCTATATCCCCTTTTTATTTTTTGGAAATACCATCTAAATTATGAGATAGTATGTCTAATCTTTATTTATACTCTCCCTTTTTCTTATAAAACATTCATTTCATGTTTTCTACCCTTCTTAATAAGAAATAAAAATTACTTGGGAAAATGGAATTAAATAAATGTTTAGGAAATTTTACATCAATCATCTCAATTTAAGTATACATGATCCATGTTAAGTTTAGAAAACAACATGATTTTATTTAGGCAAAACATTTATCCCATATAATAAAAAATGATCCCAAATAATATGGGAAATAAAAATCATGTATTAAATTGATATACAAATAATACAATTCTGAAATAAATGATAGATACCATTTGAGATACAATATTCCTATAAAAATATCAACCTAAATTTCTTAAAATCACTTCAATTCATAGGTTTAAATAATTTAAGTAAATAATTTCAAGATTAAAAACCTTGACGCATCTTCAATCTTCTTTTATTATGTAATTGATTAATTTAATTTACCCCTATGTTTGTACCAAGGTTGAGAGATAATAAAATCAAACCTTTTCAATGAAATTTCATTCAAGATATTTCTAGAATAATCTGATGTGTATGTGATGAATATTCATTTTATCTTCTTCAATAATATTATTTATTTTTCTCCCCTCAACAAGACAATCCAAGCTGTCTTCATACTAGTGGATCTTATTTTTATATGATTTTTAAGATTTTAAATATAAATAAATTACTAAAATGGATCTCTTATAATTTTGGATATCTTTAATTGGCTACATCCACAACATCACAACTTTTATATCTATTTATAATAATATGCTTTTGATAATCATCAAGGATGATTCATCGATATGATTTTTATCTAGAATTTAATTTGAGGGATCAAATAATTATGGATATTACTCTATTAACTATTAATGTTTAAAATTTATCATTCCTCAAGTACTCCCCTTGAGATCATGTTTTACCTTCAATTCTCTGCATTGTAATTACATATACAACACATAAACTATAATGAAATATTTTTTATTGTCCTTTATTCTCAATGTGAATAGTAAGGTTGAGATTTCTTCTCAACCAAGTTGATCCATTATTAATTATTACATATCTAAACATTAATTTTAATTTATTTTTAGAATCCATGATACTCATAATTTATTCAATTTCATTGTGTGTGAATTTTATTTTCTCAGGTTCCTTTAAGGAACATTTGTCACTTGATACAAAATTCTTCTTATTTAGATACTCTTATTCTGATAGAATAATAAAAAAACAGTATCTAGGAATATATCAAACCACATTACACCTCTCAAATGGAACATAATTAACACATGGATTTTCTTATGATTACAACCTATTATAAAAATAGGGTTTTTCATGCAAACCATATTTTTCTCCTTAAAAATAACCTTTTTCTTATGCCCCATTCATCTTTATTTATATCTAAAAATATATTAAAAAAATGAATCATATGATTTTTCGTACATTGGAATACTTCTTGGAGTATTCACATGGAAACTTATAAGTACATTTCATCTCACCATTCCATCTAAATAATTAACTCCTCTTGAAATTCTTAGGTTTATTACCCAATAATGAACTATAAACCTTATTTTTAGTTATATTAGGAGTATCTAGATTTGTATCTTTCTCCAAATTATTTTCCATGGATAGAAATTATTTATTCCCATATGGTATTTACTAATTATTTTAATTTAATACATGATTACATGATCATGAACCACTAATTTGACCACTCATATTCCAATTATTACAGATGTCTACAAGTATATCAAATCTGTTTGATATAAATAGATTCCAACACATAAGTTAACATTGCTTATTCTCTAAAATTATTACCCTAGAAATGAACTTACTTTGAGATTTAGAGATCAATTTATTATACTAGAAACCCCATTCACAATGATCAAACCTGTTGCAACACCAAAATTGACCCACAAACCTCAATCTTCATGTATTTACTGCATGTTGTCTAGAATTTCCAAAAAAATAGGCATTCTATTTTTGGGTCTTCTTCAACACTTTTGGGTCTTTTATTAGGTAACAAACTTCCATATTTCTTCTTCTACCCACCCAAAACATGGTGGTATGCTCTTCATCATTTATTATTATACATAATTATAAAAATATTGTATTTAAACCTTCACTTTTCAGGAAAATAGATTTAGTATAATCATTAAATTTAGATATGGATGGTACATACTTTTTTGAGAAAGATTGAAAAAGGTTATAAAATGATTTCATGATCTTCTTATCACATAATGAATTTATTTTTACATAATAATCCTCCTCATAATTTTCTATGATAATAACTTTACACTTCTTTGAATATGGATACACAATATGTCTCATTTCTAAATTATCTAATTTGATATACAATTATAGACGTTTTATACTAATATAATTATTCTGATCTTCATTTAATTCCACTCTATCATCAAAATTATTATTTACTATTTTAGTTTCTTCTTCATGCATTTTAAACTTATCATGTAATAATTAGTAAAGTTCTATTATTCTCTTGGATTTCACTTCTAATTGAAAATAATTGACATAAATTCTATTTTTAAAATTTTCTTAATGTGAATGGATCTTATCCTCAAGATTCTTCTTGACTCAATCATTATATTAAACTTCTTTATTCCATTTTTTTTAAATATTGAGGCACTTATTTCAAGATTCACATTTCTTGTCTTAAACAATCCAACTCTCTTAGAGATATTTATACATTATAGATCCTTTTCTTATAAATCATTCTCCATGTTATTTGTTTCACATTCAATTTGGGTGATCTCTTCCTGTATTATTTTAAAAAAACCACAAAAAGAGACGGTATCTTTGATATTATAGTGAAAAATATCTTTTAATCCAAAAAATTATATTTCATGGAAAATTATAGTTAAATTATCATTGCCACTTAGGATTGGTTTGTCATTATGAGTAAACTTTGTGCATCAATTTTCATATACGTCATGATTATAAGACTATTTTGAGGTGGGAGGGTTATCTAACTCCTTAGTGGAAATCTAAACTAAGAGTTATTCCCCTTCTAAACTATTTATTCCTTTATCTATTACATGGAATGAATATCATTTTTCTAGGAATAAGATAGATTCCTTCTCTGAACTCTTTTATCTCTCTTTTTCATATTCTGTATAGTCTTGGTAGAAATTTAATTGTTATATATAGTAAAATAATATTCACAAAAATTGTACTTCATTATCAATATAGAAAATAAATTCAAATATTTAAAAAGAGGAAAACTTAAAAATAGATAATGCCATAGAGGTGAAATGAACCTTTGATAAAAGCTATCAAAAACACTTGTAATATACTCAACATTAAGAGGAGGGTGAATCAGTATTGGTGTAGTTTTATTACAATAAATATTTTTTATCACTTTACCTCTTAGACCTATTTAGATCTTGATTATCTCATTCTATTATCTCTCCTTTATTTTCCAACGCACACATAAAGTGGAAAAGAAATTTAAAAGGTAAACATTTCAATAAAAAATTATATTCCATAGTGAAACCATGAAATAATAAATGTTCACAAAACTCAATAGAAAAAATCATATATACCATAAAAATGCATTTTATATCCTAAAAACCTATGTTTCACTATAAGTTCTTAGATAGTTATTCAGTTCTTCTCTATACACAGGTGTATCTTTCACTTTATAATGATTATTGGTGTGTTCCTTGGGTCTTCTAATTCATATATTACTTTCATAGTGACAAGAAAGAAACACCTAATTATTATTCACAAAGTTTCACACACTATTCATTGTAGCAATTCCGAGTGATGCTGCTTCCTTTTGTTTGTTCGGTGAAAACCAAACTACCCAACCTTATTATTCATGTAAAATTCATATCCAAATTAGCCAATTTTTCTTATTTTTATTTATATGGAGTATAAATACAAATCTATATTATATTATCCTCAATTATTATTATTTTTCTTCTTATGGAAATAGATATGCAAAAAACTATATTCTCCTTGACTCTTTAGGATGTATGTGAATGATCTGAGTTAAGTCCATATAATCTTATTTAATACTAGACAAATAATCTCGTTAGTTTTTGTATCATTTTTTCACTCATATCCTCTAACCATCAATATATATATATATATAATAACTACAGTTTCAGTTACTTCTCCACCCACTCTTCTTTATTTCAATATTTACAAAACTACATAATTAACTTATTGGAATTATCAAGTCTTATGGTAATTAAAATCCTCCTAAATCATCAACCACTTCCATTGACTAGATGAAAAATTTTCATCCTTATATTCCTCTCGTAAAAACCATCTCATATTTTATATATCTATAATTTCATAAATGTGTAATAAATTTCAAGGTATTCCACTTTCCATATTTTTAATAAGTTTAAATTAAAAATACCATATAAAGTTAAACATATAAACTCATTTTAAAAAATCCAAAAATCTCAGCATCTTAATATTCATCTATCAATGACGATCTTATGAATTTACAATTTTATGTAAATAAGAATTAATACAGATCATGTCCACTTAATATTTATTATAGAATAATCCACGAGTTTTTCCTTCAATACAGTATCCCAGATCAGGAAAATATTAATGTGCTATTTGTTTTCCAACAATAAAAACATCACCTGAAATCAACTGATTTAAATTCCTATAAAAAATTAGGTTTTTTTCTCCTTTGTTCAAATAGATTAAAAAATACCCATGAACTTAATTTTTATTCACTACAACTTCACATTTATTATTATATTATTAAAACCTATACATTGATAATACATTCCATGTATTCATTAATTTTATTATAGAAACCTATACATTGCATGAATTCTATATGGAATGATTTTTTATGAATAACAGTTTCATTGATGTCACATGAAAAATGCTTCTCTTTGGAACAAATATATGTACATGGAATTCATAGAAGATATCAAGCTTGATATATAACTAGTTTTTATGTGTTTTTATTTTTCACTTGATTTACAAGATTGCATTAAAAATTCATTAGCTTTACTATTTCTATTTATAATTTATTTACTCAATCACCACATGAAAAAAAACTTCATCATTACACATAATATCCTTACTCACATGGAAGATCTGCACTATTCATCTCTTTGAAGGAACTCACAAAATATTGTCTATTCATGGAAGATATGCATATAAGATCCTTAAACTCATAGTAACTCCTCCTTCTATGAAACAATCATTGAAGAAGACACCAATATTCATAGAATATATTCATACATAGAATATTTGTGTTGATCTTCCATCATGGAATCCTCTATACATAGTAAAACCTTGAATGGATAAATGTAAGAGATGATCGTGTTGTGTGACCAGATAATGAAAATCAGTTCAATCAAGTGGTGTTAGTTATATCCATATTGTTTTAGTGGATGAATAGTGTATAATTCTTCATGAGTCGCAAATCAGATATTAATTTTTCTATATGTGGATTAATAAAAAGTCCCACTCTATTAAACCATTAATTCTAGTAACCTAGTCTACTCCATAACACTAACACACACATGGAAATAGTGTGCACCACACTATGACCACCATGAACTACTTGTGTACCATATGTGTTTTATTTTTCATAAATATTAAAGAACTACAACTTCAATATTATTTCCATCCACCTCAAGATATCCTCACTTGGATAGCTCCTGTGTTGTAGGGACTTCTCACACAAATGAATTTGATCTATCATGGCTTGGATGGTTAGGAGTTGGCATCATTTTTTTCTAACACTAATAAATATTGAAGAAAATTTTTCATATATAGCAATTTCATCTCCCAAATACACAAATCATTAAATGATATTTTATCTTTAAATATTTCTCCAAAACTTCCAAAGGTAATAACACCAACATTCTTCCAAGACGTGTCACCTAGATCATTCCATAATATTAACTCACACAAGTCTTGGGAAATTCATATTCTTCAAGAATGGATTATTCAACAAAACATAAAATATTATTTTCACTATAATTCCTCTTCAATATATTTAAATCTCTTGGAATAAAATATATAATACCCAAAGTGGGATCAATACTCTCTATAGTATATGTTGTGGAGGTCCTCCTCACATCTTAAATATTTTTAGGCAAGGAGTTCTGCTAGTTTATAATCCATAAAAAGACAGTTATGATAGAGGCCCTACCTATGTAAACTAATAATTAAACCATCAAGGTCTTCCCCATGGAAATAATTGTAAAGGTAATCCCATTAATAATTTTTTTAACTCGAATGTTCTCAGAGTGTCAATACTACTCTGAGACTTTCCTTATATCTAGTAACTCGAGAGTTGGAGGTTAACTACACTAGTTTCCTTGCCACTAACTAAAGAAATTTAATCCTAACCAATTAATATTTGAAGAAATATTATCCTTTAACATGATTGATTGGGTCCCTATATATCATTCTCTATTTAATAAGGTAGCAGGATTAATACCTATGTGGTTGAATCAAGTTAAATAATCCCTATCTAGGAATGATAAAAATGTAATGTTCATGTGGAATAAACTGGTTGAAAAAAATATACTAGTCATATTATAGACCTTATCCATCCTAGGGTATGAAAATAAAAATCCATTAAGATAAGAATTCAAACCTAATTTTCACCAGAACCGTTAGGATAATCTCTTCCATATCATGGAAAAACATCTATCTTATAGTTAATACACTAACAACATCAAGAAAATGAGTAGACTGTAACACCATATTGATTTCACCACCTTCTCAGTGGCCTAAAACCTTAAGGTGAAAAATTATTAGGATAATATCCAACAATATTACCTTAAGATCATGAAGAAAATCTACCAGATAACAGGGGATACCACACTTGATGTGCATATTAGGGGCTTGGGAGAGAATGAGTTTATACACTTCAATATACTTCTTAGTTAACTCAGTTCATTAGATTGCACAATATTCAATTTCATCACTCTGGGATATGTCCCAATACCAAGATCTACAAATGTTAATTGATTCATCTAACAAAGTATCATACTTACCAAATCCCAAAATGGTATATTTAGTAGGAGCAAGCTATTGATAGAATCATGTATCAATCTACTAATAATTTCAATCATGAATTATGTTTGAGGAAATATAGACAAGAAACCATGGACCAGACTCCAATATAATGCATCTCTCATCCTATAAAAGTGCTGCATATTGAATGTTTCTAGGTAGAGGCTTGAAAAATTAGGAAGGCCTCAAGAATAGGTACCTCCATAGTAGTACATGAGTAACCTCCACCCACAAGTCTAGGTGAACTTTTCCTACCCTCAAAGACCATAAAAACTATAGAAGCTTCAATATGTTGTTGTTTTAGAATTTAAAAAACCCCATACCATAAGGATAGGGGAATTATTACACCCTTATCCATAAAAAATGATCATATCTAAATTCAAGAGAATGTTACATGAAGTTCACTAATAGTTCCTCTCCATGTGTGATCCGTCTCCTTTAATAGCAGTTTACTTGGTAAAATCCACTAGAGACTCACTAAAAGTCACCATCTATAAGGGAGAGTAGTTTAATCCTTATAGGGGAATAAGCTAAAATGATCCACCATGAAGGATAACATTAAGGAGAAATATAATCCACATATTTATGGATATTTTGAGGTTGACTAATCCCTTTAATACTCGAAGGAGGATTTTATTAGTGATTCACACTATGAATCCAAAAATTTCGTTAAAATTTTCATTGAAAAAACCCATAGTATGACCCTAACATTGAAGGAAATGATGAAGAGAAGTCCACTAAAGATATTATCTGCATCCATAAAGAAGGTGTGTGTCACCAAAATTAGAAGAAATACTAGGATATGTGAGATATATTGACTTCTAAATTACCCACTTCTTTACATGATTTGGAAAAAGATAAAGGGAATGGTTTACCTATATCTATAGTCCACCAACCACACAAGGGGGGGACCTATTTTCATTGGGTAAAGGTTAGTGCGATATAAACATGAGGTGTAAGATCTAAATAGACTCAATACCAAACTAATCAGAGGAAATATTCCTAATAATTATTATTCCCAAGGAGAGGATAATTCCTCTACTCTTGTATATATCCAACATGATAAAACTGCTCAACTAGTAAGAACTACCGGCCAGGTCTTGGTCTAGACCATAATTTTATCTAAACCCTATAGTCAAAGAGTATCAGTAATTTCCTCCACCAGGGAAATCAATTCTTCTATTTCAATAAATCTACCCTAGGATAAATCAAAATAGATATCAAAAACCAATGCAGGTGAGTTAAACATATCAGATTTTTTCCATTGTTTCTAAACATTTCCATCAGAGCTCCTTAACACAATTAATTCTCATGCTATATGAATAGAAGTGATGGAGGGATAATGTGTGCCCATTAAGATGAAGATAAATTCATAACAAAACTATTTAGACACTAATCCTCCTCCTCAAGAACTTTATGAATCCCATATTCCTCATATTTAATGACATCAATGACCTAGAGTAGTATATCACACACTTTTTCTCTCAGTTTGAACCCATGATGAGAACATTAGAGTAGTAAGAAGTAGTGAAACTGTAATGTTTTTCTAGATTATTAAAGGACCTTATTTCTTATGGTATAAAAATATATTGATATTATTTGATTTCAATTGGGAATATAGAAGGTGATAGTTTCTCCTTCAAATTATATTAATGCTAGAGAAGAAAATTTTCCTCAACCTCTCAAATTATAAATAGTGTGGGAATGAGAGGGTTGTAGAATTCATTTCTAGGTGGAAAGGACTAAAAAATTACTTAAACATGAATCTAGTATAAGAGTAGCTATTATTGATTTTGATAAATAATATCCATGATGAGAAAAAAATTTCATTGATTCCCTTAAAGTACCATGGTGGATTTTGGGAGTTTGTAGTATTCACACAATAATTATTGGATGCTATCTGACATCCCAAGGAAAAATATCAGTTTAAATCAACAGATCAAGAGGGAAATCTAGAAGATAATACACTATAAATATCATTCTCAAGTTGGAACCAAAATATATTAGGAATAAAATCCCACAAAATATCATGTGGTGTTACCTTTGAATAAAAACAAGAATATTTGATCCCTCATTGAGATGGGATGAGGGGTTAAACTCACTTAAAAACAATCAATATAGAAAAATATTTTCAAATCTACATTGTTCAAGAATCCCAATTATGTTTGTAAAAATAAACACCCATATTATTTCCCCTACCATCAGATGTTAGAGTATAATATCCATGGATGTTTCAACATAAATGTTATACTCTAGAAAATGGTTGACTCTAAAAAATTCAAATTAGGAAAACCCTTAACATAGGTGACTCATATTAATTCCTATACATTGAAAGGATAAGGTTAATGGAAAGAAATCTTGATTATATATTCAAATAAATTTGACGAATAGTTGACTAGGTAATCAGTCAACTGAGAACATACTATTATCAATGCTCAGTAGAACAAGCAAATTGTGACCCAAGATCCCCTTTAATTATCACAGATGATGTTTTCATCATCACAATTAACAAGATTTTTTGTATTCATCACAAAAATAAGTATTAATATGAGGAGGTATCTATAGAAGTACCAAATATATTCCAAACCCTTACAAACTTTATAACTCCATCACTAAGAGAATGAGAACTAACCTAGTAAATGAGAAAATAGAAAATTTCCCAAACAAATGGAATCCTTATTAGATGGTCAATATCAAAATGATTCAATAAACACCATACACCTAAAAACCTTTTCTATAACAAATATTACGACTTTTTAGAACTTAAACTCTCCATTAATAATTGGGGGTGAGGTAGTAGAGGCTAAGGAGGTTGTGGAAGAAAAATTTGAAATAAACCTCAACTCTTAGGAACAATTTACATAGAGTTCATTTATACCATTGAAACCCAAATGTGGGAATTTCGATGACATGGAAATGAGCATCAATATGATCTTAAAATATACAGGTCTCTTTCAGATCCAATCATGTTGGAAAACCAATTTGTTGATACAGTTTTTTTCACTCAATGTCAAATTAGGGAAAGGATAGCTTAATCTAACCCATAGATGGAAAATTTTCCTTTAACTCTGGTAATAGGGATGGGTTTCTATCATATATAGCATAAAATTCCAAAACCCAAGACAATTAACAACCTCAAGATAGAAATAAAAGACCCTTTGTTTAGAAAAATTACATCCTTAAGAAGATCTCCATTTTTATATAAAATATATTTATTCTAAATTCTCTTCACCTCTCAATAGAATTCCGGGAAGCGCTCATTGAGGACTTATTAATCCCTCAAGGGATAAAGGTGTAATTCATTATGTTAGAGGAATATTTCATTGAGACTAGTTACATTAAATATCATGCATTCATTTATATTACAAAACAAGACTAGGAAGTAGTTATTCCTAAGAACATAGGTATTTGTATATATTTGGTAAGTTTGGAGATATTGACATTATATGGGATCAAATTGATAATGGTTTTGGGATTAATCTCATACCCATCAGAAACCTCCTCTACTTGGGTCAAATTGAGGCCGACTTAACTCCCTCCTACCTAAAAATTGAAGGATATGATAAGAGTTTTCATAATCCCCTTGGGATGTTAAAACTTAGATCCTAATCCAATGATCTCATATCCAACATCAAATATATTTTGTTTTTCAAATAGATGACCTCTAACATCTTAATAGTAAGTTTATGGCCCCAAAAGGAAATTGTGATGACTTTATCATATCATCAGTTCATTAAATCCTCATCCAATAGAAAATTTAGGGTACTTTATGGAAAAAATATTATCTTTGAGTCTTGTAAACACCAATATATAGATGAGAGGTTCTATAAAAGAGATGTTAAGTAATTTATTGCAGATAATTTAATCCAAATAAAGTCACCCAAAATAATATAGGCATGCCTTATCAAACTATTGAGCGATGTCAGCAAAGTCTACAAGCTTCCCATTAATCGAATTGAGGAAAAAATACTAATCAATAAATTCATTGATTCATGTGAGTTATTGTTTAAAATAATATTAATATTTCCATTAGTTTCCTTTCATATGATGTCCAGGTGAATTTCCTCATAGAGAAACTGTCACTATGGAAATAAAATATTTCTTTAGTATCCATGCATTCCAATTTGGATATAGAGTGTCTTTATCACTATGTAGGTTTGACCAATATCCAATATTAGTCAACACAACAAAAAATCATCAACCATGTGGATATGAATCCTAGGTGAATAATAAAATCACATGGTTTGGTCATTTTCTCCCCCATTATTATTGTATTGGTGGCATTAGATGAGTTCAATCATTCAGAAGGAGGGTGTCATCTTAATGGGAATAATAGTTATACCCCAATATCACCTTAATTATCTAAATATTCCTCCATATCATCTATAAGATACCATAATTCCCATTAATATTCTAATTCTTAAAAAAGAGAGATAAATGAGGATATAGAATAAGATCATAGAGAAACCCATCTGGAATTAAATGAAGGGGTATCCACCACTGTTGATGAACACATAAAAGTTAAATTGGGTTAAATTGAATATTTATTGAATATATTAATTAACACCATTATATATCTTGAGTATTAAGATACATATATCTCATTCCTAAAATGGAATGAATGTTGTCATTTATTTTATAAACAACATTATAATTACTATATTTAGTTTCCCTCACACAATATTAATAGGAAATAACACTAATTTTTGTACTTTCATATTGAAAATACTATATCTGAAATATAATATCAATTCTAAACATTAATCCTTCTATCATGGTGTAGTGAATGAATAGATAGAGGATGTAACGCCCCGACCCTAGTTACCCAGAGTCGGTGAATTATTACATAACATTGGCATGATTACAAAAGATCAAGTCTCAAAAGACCTATTAGTTTAGTAGCCTTGGAATCACTAGTTAATTCATAAAGTTTACATTACATCAAAATTGAAAACTACAACAACATAGTCTCCATAGTCCACACTCATATCCCCTCATAATATCCCTACAGGTCATTCATAAAATACTTCTTCACATCCTGGGAAAAATAAAACATAGAAAGGGTTGAGTTCAAATGCCCAGTAAGGATAAAAATATAGCGGAAAATTTCATAAATAATCATAAAAATTTAAGACAATATAAAACTAAAACAAAATCCTTCCAAACTTGAACTTTAGCATAATATGGTAGAAATAAAATGAAATAGTTACATTTACTTACTAACATGGATATTCTAATAATCGAATAATCACATGAAATATCAATAACCACTATCATAATGATGGAATGCATAATTATAGACTATCATAACCACGTAGCCAAGGCCTCGCGCCAAGACTACAAATAAGATTTTGTCAAGGCGTCGTGCCAAGGCACTAGTTTGTATCATGAGACCTATTGATGCATCGAGGAGCAATAGAGGGCTCCAAACATCACTTACTAAGTCCAATGCAGTCCTTATATGAATAGGTTTAAACATAACATAAACATTCATATTAAAACTAGCATATGAAATTTAAATACATTCTCCATAAACCATGAATGGTATAAAAATAACACATCCACAGTCAAACATATCACAAAACCTTAAATACAATATGGAAGTTTTGTATCATAATAAATCAACTTCAAATAAGCTTAAAATCCATCAAAGGATATTGACATAGATGAAATCAAAACTATTTGAGAGAAATATCTCTTTTTTGAAATCATTAAAAATTCACACATTTATAAAGGAAGTAATTTAAAATATATTTTTGAATCAAAGTGTCCCATACAACTTTGAAACTTTTTAAAATAATTATCATTTAAAAACATTCATGTCCATATAAATAAATCCTTAAAATCATTTTGAAAACATGGACATTAAAAATATTTAGAAAGATAAATATTTTAAACATTTAAAAGTAACATAATTTTAATAGAAAAAATTTACTATGAAAATATTCTTATAAGCTTGTAAGGGAAGGTTCGAAGATTTTAGAATGGTGGAAAATAGCTGCACCCTCCGTATAAGTTAAAAAAAGGAATTCTTACCTTAATTTGTCGAAAAGGTTAAAAAGGTCATTGTTTGGAAAATGATGTACATATTCCTTTATAAACTTATTATGAAAAGTAAAACAAGGGTATAAATAACTTTAACCCATATTCTATAAAATTGTAAGAATTTTTTGAAATACAGTTTTAAGAAATATGGATGTGGATGATAAAGAAGTCCCAGTATATAATTACGTATAAACAACCTCGGATAATGAAGAGATTATGAAATGAACCCTTACCTTGTACTTTTCCTTGATAGAGTGCAGGTTAACCTCCTGTATAATATTTAAATAATTTTTATTAAATTATACAAGAATCATATACATAAATATGATATCATATATTATCTTTTAATATTTCTTTGTTAATAATATTTTAGTATTATCGTCGTTTCGAGTGTTAACTGATTCGTTTTCCTTTATATGATTCGTTATGTAAGCCATGTTTGTTATGGATAAGTTGTATATTATTCATATCCAGAATGATATCAAGTCCAAAAAACATTAATTTTAATCATCAAATGAGAATTAGTATTGAATGGATATGATGGGGAAATGAATCTCATCGCGTTCGTGGAGACGGTAATCCGTACGTACGCACGAATGCTACTTCTATTTCATTTTTCATTTTAAAAGGAATCAAAAACAAATTATAAATAGGTATATTATTATTCCATTATAATATAATATCTTATATGTGTTACTTAAGTTCATTAACATCATCTTTTATATGTTCCATGTATGGTATGAACGAGTCATATCACTTTCAGGGGGCGGTAGTCCACACTTCCTCAAATGAAATTATCGTATATATATACAACATGAAACGAATAATGGTATTCTATAAAATGAAATTACAGAAGCTCATATATAAAATAAATATCATTAATATCATATTTAATTATAGTTCCATCATAATGGCCACCATGAGAGGTGGTAGGAGATAATTGAACAATCATCGTTTCGTGAGGCGTTTGGTTGTCGTCCACAGAAACATTATGTTATTCACCCATTAGATGGACGTGTGTGTAAGTGTAGTTTGAATAAATCTCATAATAATATCCTAGTATATTTAGTATACTGGGTTTTTTACAAAATAAAATTATAAGAAGATTTTAGGGGTTGGAGAAGTAAAATAAAATAAAAGATGCTAAGAGAAATCGTTACCTTTGATTTGGGTAACTCCCTTTGGTTTGAACCAAAAAGGACTCTTGAAGTTCCTTCTGCCTAATTTAAGGCTTATAGGAGGAGGAGAGGGATGTAGGGAGCTTAATTTTTCATAGGTTGGATGAGAAAAAAGGCTTGAGGGGTGTGAGGAATTGTTTATAAGTGGTGTTCTTTTATAAGGAGGGAGGATGAGCTCTTTAGGAAAAACTTAAAGTATTAATTTATAAAAAATTAATATTCGGTTTATAATGGCTCAAAAGTGGATTATTCAAAGTATAAGGTGGGTAGGGGTAGAAAAACTTTCATCTAATAGATTTTAGACAGGTCTAGGTCACTATATTAACCTTATCATTTATATTTAACTCTTAGTTAAATAGTTTGACATTTAACATGTCACTTTGTATTTTTATATTACATGTTTAATAAACTTACTATATACTTCCAATATACCCCAATTGGTTCATTAATGATACAAATATCATTATATAAGTCCCTTTTATGAACCTTAGGTTTTTTGGAATAGAATATGAATTAATAATATAATATTTGTTTTAAAAACTCTTTTATGTCAATTTTGAGACTATTTAATAATTTATTTTTCTTAAAGTCTTAAAAACATTATTAATTATAAAACAATTAATTTAAGAAATACTAACATGTCATATTAACCAATAAAATCCATGTATGTCATCAAAACTTTCAAATATTTTTTATTTTAACATTTATAATACCAATTATTTGATTCTTTCATTAATAAGGAAAATATTGTATCATTATTGTGTCATAAATGTATTTAATTATTCAATGTATAAAAATTATAAATAAAATACCATGATGTAGGAAATTTTTTTATCTTTATAATTAATATTTATAGTCTAAAATATATCATATATAACCCTATGTAAAAATTGTGTTTCTAAAAGATATATGCTTATGCCATTTTTATATTTACTTTAACATAATTAATATAAAGTGTCATTATCAATTAGAAGTGGATCCATGGGGTCCCAAAATCAACCCAAAGATGACCATGGTGGGAAATGTATCAACCAATAGTTTTAAGACACGTTTTAGGGTAATTTATTATTATTATTATATTATTTTTTACCCTTATTTACCAGATTTACCCTTTAACCATGGTAAATAAAATATTTACCGAATTATTCAAAATGTCTAAAAAAAAGTTACCTATTTACACAATTTGTACCTCCTGATTCTAAATATGGAATCCATTTTTCTAAATTCATAACACAAAAGTGGCAGAAATTAATTTAAAATTAATACCCATTGTCAAAACAAAAAGCGTGTTTTTAACAAATAATAACTATCATAAGATTGATGCTTTCTTATGTCTAGTTTGAATATGAAATTATGTCCAATGACCAAAATTGGATTAAATGGTAAATTTATAATCTATTTATACTTCCAAACCATTAAAATTTATAATTCAACAATATTAATTATTTTGATTAAAAAAAAATTTCAGTTAAAATATAGAATTTTTCACTATTCACCTAAATATGAAAGTCACCAAAACTTTATTGAAACTAAATTCTTATGTCCCGATTCTAAATAAGAATTTAATTTTGTAAAATTGAATATATAAAAGTTTCAAATATTGTATTTAAAAAGTATTCTCCATTTAAAAGGCGGTAAAATTTCATTTTTAGAAAAGTACTTCTTTTATCTGAAAAAATGAATTTGTTCTTAAATTATGTCTTAGAAACTCATAATATGGATTCTAAATTTATAAGGATAATATAAAATATAAAATTAAGTTAATACTATTCATAAATGCTTTTGAATGGATAGTTTGGTAAGTCTTGGTGCACTTGAACTCAGTGTTGCGTATAACACACGCTATTGTATTATTCAAAAAGAAGCCTATCATGGAAGCTTGGGGTGTTACAGAGGATTTCAATAAAACTATATCAACAATTATTTAAAAGGTGATGGATCAGGATAATAAGTTCTAGACAGATAAACTATTTCATTATTTGTGCACTTATCGCACCACAACATGTACTACAAGGAAAGTGATCCCATATTCTCTTGTATACATGATAGTGGTAGTTATTACCATTAAGGTTAAACTACCCTAACTTTTCATTACCATCAATAATCAGTTAACTGAAGATTAGATGTGAGGCCCTAACCTTAAACATTACACAATCTTGGGTTTTAGTTAATAAAATAATTCATTCACTTTGAGGATCTTTTTAGGTTTAGAGTTTTAGAGAATTGGGTTATAACTCATACATAAAAAAACTATATAATATAAAGTGGAAACTTCCATTTAGTATCAATTTTTTCCATGATATAAAACTTTTAAAATGAAGAATGATTTTTTTCATTGAAAATCTCAATTACTTTCAACATGACTTATTAATTTCCCTTACCAATCCTTAAACCATGTGAAAACATTTAAATAAAGTTGGGATGAGCACAAAATCTCAGTAAGGGATATAAAAATAGATGAAACTGTTAGTTCAATAAAAACATTAAAACACATATAACATTTACCTTTATCATAAAATTTCTTTGAGTGTATGAAATAAAACATTCTCACATGAAAAACACACACACAATTTTTCTCAAATAAAATAATTAAAACCCATAACATTAAATTAAACATCTTTTGGTGACTTAGAGAATCATATTTATAAAACTCATTCAAAACTCTTTTAATTGGAATAACCATATGACCAACTTCCAATATAATAATTAACCAATTAATTGGAGATATATAATGGGGTCACCATTTTTATAAGATATATCAGGCTCACCGGTGAGTTATAATGGGGATCAGCCATTTGTATAAGCTATGCTGAGCTCACCCATTTATCATGAGCTATAATGGGGCTCAACCATTTATATAAGCTATATCAAGCTCACCCGTGAGCTATATTGGGGATCGACCCTTATTATAAGCTGTATCAAGCTCAATAATTTTATATAATGATCAAGGACCATATCATGAAAAAAATTTCAACATTAAACCCTTTGAAAATCTCTTTTAAACTCATATTAAATACAATTTCAGATAAAAATACTATTAAAAAAACCCATTTTCAATACCAAAACACTATTTTATTTGAAAAACCATTTTCAATACCAAAATACCCAAAAAAGGGAAAGAATGTTTTTTTTATTGAATAAAACATGTAATACTTCAAATGAATATGGAAACTAAATAAAATTTATGATGACATGAAAGGTCATTTTCATCATACATTAAAAATAGGACATTTCATTTTTCATTTTTCAAAATGTTTCATTTTAAACACGTAACAAGATTTGTTTTGAAAACCTTTGAATGAAATTCAAAAAATAAATAAAATTTCCATTATAATCATTTTATATCCATATAAATAAACATATAAAATAATACCAAGAATATTTATATATAGTAAATGATTTTAAAATTAAATATTAAAACATTTAAATAAAGAATTTTATATCAAAGTGTCCCACACCACTTTGAAAAATTTGAATCATAAGACCCATGTAAGAATAAAATTTAATAAAAACATTAAATAAGATGGGAATAAATAAATTCATGATATTATATGTAAAATGGGATATATATACACCTTATAAAATAAGGTGGGAGTATAACCTCAACATATGCCTCAATGCAAGGAGATTGAGACGTAGTCCCTTACATTGATTATGAATTGCAATGTGTGTCTTTATTATATTAAATAATAAAATTATGTTAATTATTTAATTGATTGATAAATTTTTTGAAGTTTTTTATTACTTTTATTTAACTTATTACAATTTTGTGTACAATTACTTAATAAATTAAGTTTACTTCAGATGTTTTTACTATATTCAGTTTATGGGTCAAAATGACTTTTCTAGCTAGACTATGGTCAAAAAGGCCATTATTTAAGCATATGAAGAATAATAACAATGAATTAATCATAATATGTATAAATTAATTATTCTTTTAAAACCAATCATGGAATATGGTTATGAAAAATGAACCTACATTACAATCATGGAGACGGTAGGCCGTATGTACTCATGAGTAACATTCCCATTTTTCAATGATAATTATGGAAAGATAGTGAGTAAAATGTATCTTTAAAGAATTATAATTATATAATAAATACTATAATTTTTAATTATATATACTTATATATATAATTATTTTGGTTTGTTTATGAAAAAGAAGAATCAAATCGCTTTGAGGAGGCTGTAGTCTAGACGTTAACAAATAACAATATCACTTTTTCAGTGTTTGAAAAGATTAGTAATAAAGTGATATATTATATTTAAAAAAAGATAATTATATCATGAATATAATATAAATGTCATGTATATCACATATTTTTGTTAAACACATCCTTATTTCATTCTATGTAAATAGTGAACAAATCACATCGCTTTGAGGAGACGATAGTCCGCATGTCCATAAACGATGTTATCACATTCCCAAAAAATGGAATGAATGAAGGTATATTACTTATAATAATTATATTAAATAAATCATAAATATAATATATATCATATAAAAATATAAATTAAACCATTATTACCAACCTTGAGAGGTGATAATTGAAGAATTAATGACATCGATTTGTGATGTGGTAGTCTGTTGAACACATGAATGATGATTGTGTATCACATTTGATGGAAGTGTATGAAGTTGTAGGTAATAAAATTAACATAAAAAATATTATTATATTTAATATAATTATTTTATTATATAATAATTATATAAAAATAATTTAAGGTGTGGAGAAATAAATAAAACAAAATTTCTTGTTAAAGAACATTACCTCTTCTTCGAGTAACTCCTTTTGGTTTGCACCAAAGGAATTATTTAGTCTTATTTCTACTAAAGGTGAGGCTTAAAGTATTATAGTAGGGATCTTGGGAGTTTATTTGAGTAGGGTTTTTATTATCCAAAAGTATTTATAGATTTTAAGAGAGGGGGATATGTGGTGGCCATTTATAAGTGAGGGATAGGACACACTTGGTATTTTTTACAAAAAGTTAGGTGTATTGACATTTTCACATAAAAAGTGGATTAAATAACCAAAAAATTCTACAATATAGGTTTCATAGTCAAACTAGTTCCTTAAATTGGGTTTTTATAAGTTTCTAGGTCATTTTAACCTTAAGTTTAAAGTTTAACCACTAAGTAAACTCATTCTTACCTTAATCAATGTAATTAATTTTAATCGATTTCACTAATATTTTGGTCAAAAATAATTTGAAATAACTAGAAATTATAAATTATTATTATTAAAAATATGGAATCTATTTTTTCAAATTTCAATCACATAATTGGTATAATTTTATTTAAAATTAATCCCGCATACAAGATGAAGTAACATGTTTTTAAAGTAAACAAATTCAAAAGGTTGAAATGTTTTTTATATCCAATTTCAATGTGAAATTGATTTAAATGAGATAAATAGGATTTATTTATGTATTATTTAACTAATTATAATTTAAAAATAATTTAAAAAATAATTTAAATATATAAATAAATTAGATAAAAATTCACTTTTCAATTAAAATTTAGAATTTTTCACTATTTATCAAAAAATGAAACTTCTTAGAAAAGTACCCAAAATTTAACCAAAGTAAATTTTGATATTATAATTCAAAAATGAATTTTATTTTTTCAAATGAAATTTAAAAAAAGTTTCAAAATTTATTTTTAAAACAAGTTCACTATGAAAAGGCAGCAAAATTGCCTTTTAGAAAAATATGGATTTTCATGATTAAAATTTGATTTGTTCTTATTTTATGACTAAAAAACTTATTGGATGAATGTAAAACATTTTTTTGAATTTATAATATATAAATTTCATTATTATCTCTAAAAAATGTGATTAATTTAATTTATTATGATAACAATCCTTTGTGAGCATTAAAATAGCTATTTTGGTAAAACAATTTCCTTTATATTCAATTGGTTTTTATTTTAATTTTTAATAAATTGGAAACCAATGAATTAATTATGTATAAACTAGTAAAACATATTTTTATTTTTTTTAATTCTATTCATTTCTACCATTGCAATGGTTAGGTGATAACTATCATATTAAATAATAATAATATTTTTTAGTTTGCTAAAGTTCAGTGTTGTGTGTCGTGCATCCTATCAAATAAACTCGATGTTTCATTTAACACAAGATAAAAAAGGCATTCCATATAACTCAAGATAAACTATGAATTTCATTTAAATTAGGGTATCAAATAATTTAAATTAATTTTAAATAATATATTTTATAAAATATTGGGATGTTACATCCTTCCCCCCCTTAAAATGAATTTCTCCCTTGAAATTCATCACAGTTATCAAAGGTTTAGAATGTTAAGAATTATTTTATAGAAACCCAAATTTTAAAAAGGGTTAATAAAACATACTATTGATAATAAAGAAAATGATGTACGATGTTCATTAGGGATAACATATTCTAGATTTTTAAATTGGAGAACATAGTTGGGAAATAAATAATTATACATAGAGGAAATGCGTAAATAATTATGGTGAGTGATTGAGGTAATTGATAACAAGAAAGTGAATGATCAATAAAAAGTTAAGGGCCACAAATCCATAAATCTATGAAGAGTTAAAATACCATTGGTTC
Source organism: Viscum album (assembly GCA_963277665.1). Taxonomy (NCBI): domain Eukaryota; kingdom Viridiplantae; phylum Streptophyta; class Magnoliopsida; order Santalales; family Viscaceae; genus Viscum; species Viscum album. The sequence continues at coordinate 1,442,156,162 of OY728140.1, read as the reverse complement.
ATAAAAATTTAATTTACTGAGATAACATTTTTTTCAAGATCCTTTTCCAAGAATTAAAGAATTACTTTACCATCTAGACTAAGATAATAAGGAAATATACTTACTCGATGAGCATAGTTTCATCCTTTAATAAATTTACACTATATTATCATATTTTTATACAAATAATTATTATTCAAGATGACTTTTTCAAGCCTAAAGAACTAGAATCATTTCCCCAAGGATCCCATAATCCTCAAATGGATAACAAGATAATCCTCCTATATTTAGATATTAACCAAAACAAAAATGATTATCACATAGTAAGATAATTTTCCATAATATAAAACATTCATGTGATGAGATAATATGTTAATATCTAAATTTTAATAGTAATAACCTAAGTTACAACTAAATAATTATGTAAACATATTACCCGAATGATCACCAATACCATTAACCTTACTTCTAAAAAGTAATGGTATTCTTCCATAAATAACTTTTAAAAACATACCTCACACATCAATAAAAATTAAATAAATATATCCCAAGGTATTTTTATTATTTAAAATATCAATATAGAGGTTTCTAAGACATTGTTTTATGATAAAACATAAAAAATACCGAGATCCCTAGTGACATCTCCACTTCACCAGATGGACCAACATAAACAATTGAAGTAGCAAATTATTTTTCAACCCCTTTTTTCTTCTGATCATGATGATTTACACCCAGAGTAAGTAACTTTGAAAACACATTGGAATAATTTCCCAACTCATTATAGTCATGGACCTTGTGAACAAACTTGCCACACCAATAACACTTTTCATATCCTGAAATACATTCCCTATAAAGTATTTTATCATACTTAGAAAAAGTTTTGGGATTACCTCCAGAATTATTAGTTGGTTGCTTCTCCATTTATTTCCACATTGATCGTTTCTTACTCTTATAATCCCATGACACATAAGTATCAGAAAACTCTATCTCAACCTTCTTAGAACAATGAACAACTTTATCATAAATTTTAAATTCTCATGTGACCAATGATATTTTTAATCTTGGTTTTAATATTGAATAAAATCTTTATTATTTATGCCTTGAATAAATTCTAACACAAACTTGGAAAATATTGTGATGTTTGGTTCATATGCATCCAAAAAATATTCATCTTTTTCCTCAATTCCATGAATTATTTATCTATCCTAAGATGAAAAACCTTAGTGAAATATTTATCATGGAAATTATCCTTACATTTTTTCTATTCCATGGAATCAGGATCATATTTCTCTCTAGTATTCTTTACTAAATACCACCATTTATTGACTTAACCTACAAAATGATAGATGGTAAGAGTTAAATTTTTATATTCTGAAAATCTCATGACTTCAAATATCTTATCCAGGTCATTAATCCATATTTTGGATACCATTGGGTTAGATGATCCATTTAATGATGGGGGATGTTTCCTCATGAACTAATCCACTACATACATGCTCATTTGTGGTAGATCAGGTTCCTCTCTAGCATAGATACCACCAAAATCAATAGCTTGTGTAAACTTATCCATCACTATAATAAACTATTATTTTCCAATTCCAAGCATTTATAGATACTGATTTGGAAGAATATTTTCCTATAGGTTCTTTCCCAATACATATTTCTTGTTTCCTCTGTTGAAAACCATTCTGAAGAGACATATTTTTTATGAAAAAACAATGAAATCTTAAAATACTATATTATTTAAACTTAAAAATAAAGTAAAAACTTTTAAGGGAAAGATATTAACACTATCTTAGCCTCTAAAGTTGTCTAAACTATTCTTTGATACCAACTATAAGGCATCAACCTTACACAATACATGATATTGAGTTTTAGTCAAGAATTTAATTTATTTCACTTTGAGGATCTTTTTTGTTTTAGAGTTTTAGATAATTATGCCATAAATCATACATAAAAAACCATATAATACAAAGTACAGAATTTTGATCAATATCCATTTTCCCATAATATAAAACATAAAAAATAATGATTTATTTTCATGGAAAATAACTATGAATTTCAACTTGAATTATTCCTTTCCCTTACCAATCCTTAAAAATTGTGAAAACATTAAAAAAAATTAGGATAAGCACAAAATCTTAGTAAGATATAGAAAAAGAAATGAAATTATTAGTCCAGTAAAAAAAGAAAACTCATATAACATGAACCTTTATCTTCAATATTATTTTAGAATATGAAATAAAACATTTCCACATGAAAAAATAACATAATATTTTTCTCAAATAAAATCACTAAACCCCATATCAAACAATTAAAACTCTTTTTGTGACTTAGAGTATCATATTCCTAAAACCCTTTCAAATCCATTTCAATTGGAATAACCATATGTACAACTTCAAATATAATCATTACCTAGTGCATTGGAGATCTATAATGGTGCTCACCCTTCGTATGATCTATATAGATCTCTCCTGTGAGCTATAATGGGGCTAAACCATTCATATAAGCTATATCGGGTCACATGTTTCACATTAGCTATAATAGAACTCAATCGTTCTTATAATCTATAAGAACCCAGTTCATTTGTGAGGTATGAAATATTTTTCATTCCATCATTTTGAATTTTAAATGCTTAATCATGGCCTAATGTGATTACCCTTTAAGGTCATGAGTGTTTTGGGGGGTGTTCGAGGCTTGTTTGGAGCCCGAATCCCAACTTTTTAGAAGAAAAGGATAATCCACATAGTTAGTAGAAATCATGAGGGGAAGGTCTCTCGGCTAAAAAAAACCGTGTGATTATAGAAAGTGGGTTGGAGGAGCGCACGTGATTTGAAAAACCAAAAGGAAGGAGGCGCATGCCCATGAAGTGGACTCTACAGTTTTTGATAGTGGGTAGAGACATGGTGTACACATGGTTAGTCAAATTGTGAATGAAAACCATGCCAGGTGACCCTTCTTATAGTAGTGGGAACACATGTCATGACCTGAACCATACTCGGGCTTGAGATGCAACTACCCCAAGCCCGCCTCCATAGGCTAGGGGATGAAGACTAGTGCCAATGGCACAACAAAATATGTTAGGCTTTTGCCTAAGAAACTGTACAAATACACGCAACCAACTCAATGAAAATATTGCATAGTGAAAAGAAAAACTAGACAGAACACTAATATATATAAACCAAAAGCATGAATCAACCTTTAAATAGTACAAGTACAGTAAATTAAAGTTAAGGGAAAAAATACACTCCCAACTTGAAAAGTGCCACAACCTGACAATAGGTGAAAAAGTAAAACAGATGGGAGAGTCCTGCTCCTAAATCCCAAGCTACAACCATTGTATACAGTCCAAGGTCCAATATCCCTAAGATTTTTTGAAGTTACAATCAACCTGTTTGTTTCCTATAGGGGCACACAAAGTGCAGGAAAAGATGAAGCAGGGGTGAGTATAAAAATACTCAATAGGATTCCCCAAAGGATAAAGGGAGAATAAAAAGGTGTACTGAATAGGGGATAAGTAGATAGAAAAAGGTACAATAAAATGAGTGCAACTCAACCCAACAAGAGAGTGAGGTAGACTCATCCAAACACAAGGAGCTATAAATGGTGAGAATATTAACTTCTCATTGAGTCTTAGATACCCATAGTAGGGGAGTAGACTCATCCAACCACGAGAATCTAGACACAGAAAGCATGTTGCATACCCCATGCGTCTTCATCGCTCTTATAATAGGAGTAAAAAAAACCCAAGGAGTGGGTATGAGAAATAGAAAACATATATATGCCCAATCAAAGAAACCCAAATGATAGAGTAAGGGTATCTCCATATCACAAGATGAGCCTAGGAAAAGTGAGTGTCCAATAGTAATGGAATTAACCACCATTAATGCCTAGCATCCCTTATGTCTTCCCTGAACTAAAAGTCAAAGGGACTCAATCACCACACCTTGATACTATCCACTTTGGGTGGAACTCTCTCACCTGCATGGTTTTAAGTCACGTTACAAGGACACATCTTAGTGGGAAAAGTGCCCCTCTTTATTAAGAGTCTAAAGTCACATCAAAGCATGTCTCTTCACTATGACACACAGTCGAGAGATCATGTCACAAAGTCGAGGATCCATGAACAGCCCTACTGGAGGATTCCACTCATCATCAGGTATCTATTCCCTAGTACCTTAGGGGGGTCCTCACCCGGAAGTCAATGGGGGAACCACTACCTAGCCCAGCAGGAGGGTACTACCTGATAAGAGACATCGACGGGTACCAGTACCCTGACTTGCTGAAGGGAATCCTGAAACTACCATTAGGGACCACTTCCCAGCCCAGATAGAGGTAAACTCAGAACTACCATCAGGGACCACTTCCTAGCCCAACTGGAGGTTAGAAAACTTGCATATATAAGAAAAACAATTGATTAAAAGATGAGAAATATGGATGAATTTTCTAAAAAACATTTTATGTAGTATTTTGAATATAAAATAGAGAAAAATTTCACTAAAACATTAAAATTACATAAATAAACCTAGTATAATAAACATTAAATGGTTTTATTATATTTTTACCATATAAATTTCTTAATGGAAATTCAAGAAAAAAATAATCCCAATTAAAATGGGATTGAAACATAAATACCTTACAACTTTGGTGAATTTTGAATCATAAACCCCATAAAATAATAACATCAAATAAAACATTAAATATAATTAAGATAAATAGATTAATGATATAACAAGTCCAAGTATTGATGTATTCAACTCATAAACATGAATATGTGTGTAACCTCAAATATGTATCAACGAAATAAAATTGAGATGGATAACCCTTACCTCAAGTCTGAATTATTTTATAAGATCTATAAACACCTATATAATAAATTATTTAATTTTATAATTATATAAAATAACCATTAGAATGTATATAATATCATATAGTATCAACTTATAACATTTTAACACCCATTTATTAATAAATAATTATTAAAATCACAATTTTTAGGTGTTAACTGTTTCGTTTCTCAAGAGAGTTTCAGTTTGATGGTTCTAGTACTTGCACATAGATCATGGTTATCATGGTTAATTTATCTTGATAATATTAATAATATAAAATTTTCATATATAATCATTAGATATAGTTTTATAATCAATTATAAAATTGGTGATGAAAAATGAATTATATTACTTCGTGGAGATGGTGGTACTAATGTACGCATGAGTGATATTTCCATATTTCAATTGATGGAATGAAATAAAGTATAATAATAATTAAACTTTAACAAATAATTATTCTATCATACATATCAAATAAATTCATTTAATTTTTCCTTATCACCATCAATGTAAAGAAAAAATTAAAAACCAATGACATCACTTTATGGAGGTGGTAGTCCAAAAATACGCACGAGAAAAATTATCTCTTTCCAATGGTCTTAATGGTAAGAAGGTAGATAATATATTATAATAATATAAACATAATAAACCCATAAATATAATATATAGTCATTAAATCCATCATAATAACTACCCATAAATTATCGTGATAGGAAATGAATAATATTGCTATGTGGATGCAGTAGTCCATATGCACGCACGAGTGATACTATTAATTTATATCTATTAGAAATAGGGTGGATAATGGGGGTTACATAATCATAATAAAATTTTAGAATATATATGATACTGAATTTATTATTTTATTATTAATAATACATATTATGAGTAGGCAGAATAAGAAATAAATTGAAAGAGTTTGGGTAGGAAGATTACCTCTTCTTCAGTAAACCTCATATATATCCCATATTAAAACCATTTTAATTTTATTTTAATAATACCATACACTATAATTAAATATAATTATGTTTATAAGATAATTTAGTATGTTTTGGTTGATGTAATTTTCTAAAAGTGGTGTAAAGAAGAGGGAGGTGTGGTATTCTTTTATAAGAGAGGGAAGGGGCACTCTGGAAATTTTTCAAAAATAAAAAATATCATAAAGACCCATTCATGATCAAGTAGTTCAAAATTGGATTAATTTAAAATTAATGATGATATAAAATTTAAATAAAATCATCCAATAAAATTCATATAATTTTTCATATCTTTCAAACCATCATATCTCTAGTTTAACCTCATGTTAACCCTTTTCATCCATAACTATAGTAACATGTTTTTCAATCATTAAGGGTTATGAATGAAAATTATTTTTTATTAAAATGCCAACACTTTTGAGGAAAAAGTGATAAAACATAAGTGAATTCACCATTTCACCACATCACCACATCACCATTTCCTCACTTCCTCACTTCCCCACTGAAAACAATACAAGGCTTCACAACAAAAAACATTCAAGCACAGTGGATGGAAAATCCAATCAAGAAATCAAACTGATATACCTTCATAGCTGGAGCATAAATCGTCAAGAGAAGACCGATGTACCATGAATTAGGGAACACAAACATCAGAAAAGCAGGGAAAACCACAAAACTGTTCTCCTTGAGCACCCACTAGTGCGACTGTCGACACCAGCCCAAATCCACAAACCTATCGGCGAACTGCATTCGGAGTTCGACCAACCCTCTAGTGATGTGAGAGAACCCAAAGAGCTCATCCACAAAGGGAGATAAAGAAACCCAAATGAGGAAGGCCATGACATCCAGACACCACACCCCACTCCACATCCACTGCAGTGCAATAACGAACCAATCAACACTCTACAGACCAACAAACCACAACCAAAGATATTCACACCAAAAAAGAACTTGAAGGGTGAAGCTGGGAATCTAGAATCCCCCACTAAAAAGTGCCGCAGTAAATGAAACCAGATGAACCCCTCCGCAACCACAAGGAAACCTTCAACCACATCCACAGCAACCTGAAGGGGAGTACAAACCAAGGATCGTGGAGCCGATTATTTGTCACCAAGGACTAGAAGATAAATAATAGGTCAATAGAGCATCACCGTTGAGGGGAACCGAGTTGATCCAGGATAGAAACGCCACTCCGGGATGGAGATAATCAGAACAAAGCCACAGAAGAACCCTCCCTAGCTTCCAAGTCGGACAATCCACATGAAGCATAAGGGACTGACGAGGAAGGAGAGATCCACTCTGGCGAATGCAACACCGCAACAACACCAACATCGCACAATAGAAAAACATTCAGAAAAAAACAAAACCACAAACCTCTGATCTAAAAATCCACCTTCGACATCCAAAAAATAGAAAATATCCCCCCCTTTGAGCCACTTCAGAGATGATGCCTAGTCACACCAGAAAGCACCCGAAGCCGAGGGCCATTCGAGACTAGATCCTGAATCCAGAAGCCATGGCTAATCTACATCGACACACCACCGATGCCATGTTTCACTGGAAAATGAAATCTAGACAACCGATACCTCGAGCTGAGAATCCGAATTTCACCTCACCAACGCTAGCCATGACCCTTCATCAGCTGGCCACGCCGACGCCGAGGCGGGATTTAGTTCACCGATGCCAAGCCACACTGAATCAATAGAGGAGGGGAGAAAAAGACAGGGCAGAGGAAACCCTAGGCATGTGGGAGGGGAGAAAGTCGCTGCTAAGAGACCCATCAAAAGGAAAGGGATTAAGGGTTATAAATTTTATTATAATGTAACAATTGAAACATAAATGGTAAATGGATTAAGTTTTAAACTATATACCTTACATATTATCAAATTTAAATATTTGTATGATTTTTAAATCATTTAATTCAATATTAAATATCATTAAATATCATTAATTTCATTTTTGGGACTGTTTAATTAATTTCACATGAAATAAATCAAGGTAGGTATGAAATTAGAATATAATATCTTCAAAAATATAATATAAATTATTATTAACCATATTTTTTAAACTATAATGAAACTAGACAATTATACTTTTGATTTTTTAAAATCATTTAATTTTACTTTTCTACTACTAGAACAAGCACCACTTTAGCATTGTGTAAGAATTTAAGGTAATTACACCATTAATAAAAATTAAAAATAAACTAACATAATAAAAATAAGATAATAATGTTGAAAATAAACTTTTAGGTTCTTTCATATCATCTTCTTATCCCTATGTGAACATATAAGATAAATTAAAAAGAAAGAGAGTGATATTTATGGAGTTTTCTTTACTTAAAATAATATAAATGTTATTATCAAATTAAAATGGCAAAAAATACAATATATTAAAATTTAGGATACCTAATGTTGATTTAATCTCACAAAATAAAACAAATTCAAGTTTTTTTAATTTTGAGACCTTATATTATATTTTAACCATATTTTACCCATTTTACCTAGATGAGGTGGAAAATATTTACCATGGTCATTATACATAAAGAACAAATAATAAAAAGGTCATATTTACCAAATTTTAATATTTTTATTCCAAATATGGTATAAATATTTCACGATTTGATCTCTCGAGGTGGAATTAAATATTTTTTATTGTTCAGAGTAGAGAACTCAAGAGGGTATTGAATTGAGTTCCTATAAAAACTTCTATCAAAAAGATTTATTTAAAAGTTTCCTAATTTGAAATACAAAATCGACTAATTAACCAAAGTATCATATTTATAATAGTTTTTATCTTTTAAAATATTTATCAAAGAGTGATTAGTTCTCAGTTGAAATAATAAGAAATACCATTTTAACTTTTGAAAACAATTTATCAAACCAACATTTAATATAAACACTATGTAAGATTAAATATCGAAGTGAAAGAAATGTTTTCATCTATAAATAGATAAAATAGTGACAACAGAACTTTGAAAGGCACAATAGAAATAATAATAAGAGGTTCTATCTCAAGATGCGACTTAGTCCTATCAACTTTATGATCACCTGACACCAAGTAGTTTATATAAATAAACAATGATCCACACCCTCATTTGCGGTAAAAAATAGTATACATAAATATCTAGGTTAACTAGACCTCTTCCACATTCTTTTTTTGGAGTGCTAAAATCAACATGCCACACAAGGACCTATTCCACAATTATTTGTGGTAGTGTAAGTTATAAAATGATAGTTTGTGAATATATGTGTGTATCTTTAAATTTTTCACAGGAGTTAGTGCATGTTCATAAAATAGAAACACACACACACACATTGATCATAATGTAAAAAATAGTACAGAAGTAGAGAAAAATAATGAGAAAGGAGTTAGAATGATCTATGTGATTGGAAATGCAGCTTGCAAATTTTGAAAGTTGTGTTGAAGTGCAGTTTGTGTTGACTTCTAAAAACATACATCAAAATAGAGTGTCATGAGAGATTCTATATTCTATTTCCAATGAGTTATATGGTTTGATCGATGATATATTATCCTTTATTAGTTTTTTTCTACAAAGTGTTCTTTGGTTTGAGACCTTAACAGCTTTTCCACGACTACCAGTTCTTGTGTTTTTTCTCAGGCACATAACTTTTCAACATGGGCTCTATTACTACTAACTTATATTTGATTTGTTATTCACTTTATACATTGCATCTGACAAGAGTCATGTTCTCCATCGTGTGTTGGTACCTCGTACCTCATACTGCAGTATGGCATCGATTTAAATGTTGTCTACAAAATACAAAGAATGTCGTTAAATTAATTTTTGATACAATGTTTCATAAATAAGATCGTTAAAAATAAATTTGAATTTAAATGAAAAAGTAAGAATTAACGATATCTCTGAATGGTGACTTGGTTTGACGATGTCTCTGATTGGTGTCTTGTAATAGTGTATCAATAATGGTGTCTCATACTTAATGCATTCTATAATCAAGAATGGTGAGTCAATTATCAGTGATTGAAGATCAGTAGGTTGCTCTAACGGTAGGTCGACTTGATGGTGAATCATCTATCAATACATCATAATTTGAAAAATTATGGATTTATTCTATGAGTAACTCAATGTGACGGTGGCTCAGTTGATATTGAGATATCCTAATAGAAATTCTTTATCAATGGTATCTCACACATAGCTGATTTTCTACCATCAGTGAGATGTCCAACTGTGAGTTTTCCTTAATAGTGACTCAACTTTAACAGTTATAGTGAGTTAACCATAATTATGACTCAAACTTAGCAATATTTTTCAACCTTTATTATGATATAAAATACTAACAGAATAGATTAAGGTCAGATGTAAACATTATTAAACTTGAATAGACATAATTTAACTTGATGAAGCATGGTTTATTAGGATATTTGAGCATTCAAACTAGAGGAGACCAACAATATCCCCTTTTTTAATGATAAAAAATCATTGAATTAATAACCCATTTATAATGATCAATGTAAAAAAAGAATTTTTCTACATAAAATGTCATATAGATCATGAGATATTAAATTATAAGATAAAAAAACAAATAAAATTAAATATCATAGTTAATCTCTTTCTCAAATTAAATTCCATAATTATTCTTCTTTTAATGCCATAAGTATTCTCCCCTTTTCCTTTTAATTCCATAAGTATTCTCCCTCTTTTGGAATTATCAAAAATAGAAAAAACAACAACATATAAAGAACATAAAATAGATGAAAATAGACAATTAATTTCATGAGTAAAAGGAAAATACATGGGTTGAAAAAAAGTTAAAAAATACATCCCTATAAATGGAAATCCAAAATAAATTCTTCTCTAAGTAAGAATCCATGAATTCTTTTCCCTAAAAAGTAGAAACAGATAGAGGAATATGAGGTATAGAAGGGACTTATGTATATAGCTAATTAAAGGGAACTCTAGAAGGCATAATAGATGTAATACCTTGAGTAGAAGAAGGAGGGGCTGTAAGTTGTCGATAAATAACCAACCTTAGATGATTAAGATCATGAGCTAGAGAAATGGTAAATGGTTGAAGGGTTGCAGGAAGAGAAGCAAAAGGGTTTTGAGTAATAGCAGCTCTGAATTGAGGATCAACTGATTGGTAGACTAAACTTAAAGTCAAATTCTTAGTCACATGTCTAATGGGAAAGGCCTCTAGTCCTACAATATCAGTACTCTGAACATGAAATTAGGGCTTCAAAAGTATGATAAAAGCCATTATTATCTAACCACAATTCTCTAATGCTTTGGTAAAATCATCCTTATTATCCATGAACATATGAAGTGCAGGATTTAACTCCTTGATTTGTTTCACTTGTTCCTTGAATGTTTGGGTAATAGGAGGTATCCTCATATTCTCAACCAAATATTTAAAATGACTATCCAACTGGTGTTTGGTATAAATCCTTTTAAAGTAGAAATCTACTTTCTTGGTGATCACTTCCTAAGAAAATACATCTCCTTTCATGTAAAACCTTACCATGTCATGCACATGATTACTTTTCTATTTAATCTTTCTGAAGATATACTAATCTGAACTACCCATAGTATTTTGAAGTTCTTATCTAATCACTAATATGATTATATCAATATTTAAGGATCCAATAGAAGTAGTAGTAGAGGAAGATACACCTTTCAATTTTTATTTGATGACTTTCCTTAATAGATCCAAGTCAAGTGTTGGAGGCTCAGGTGTATCATCCTCAGAAGATGTATCTTTAAGAGTTTTTGAAACTTTTTTCAAATATGTTGTATACTCAAATGATATGACTTTAATAATATGAAGGATAGAATATAGTTCATCACTTAACATATTATTCTCCATTCTATCTTCTTGAATCCCAGAAACCATTTAATGTTGAATCTTGGATATAACTCTCTCTGAAACCATGGAAGCATCACATTCACTAAGACTTAACATAGGAGTAGGTTGAGGTTAGATAATTTATATAAAAACTGATAAAAATTATTCTATAAAAGCTTTGAAGCCATTCTGAATTGCATAGTCAATAAGAATATGTGTAGCCGAAGGAGAAGGAGCAGGGGCTACTACTTGTTCCTTCTGGAACTCTCTGAGCATGATCCACTACTTCAAACAGTGATCCATTGATATTAGATTCCTAATCATTTGAATCTAGATAGTCCAACCCCAAATTTATTTATCTAGGATATTTCTCCCATTCATACACTATTGTCACATCAAAAGGTGTAAGAGTAGCTACTTTAACTCTTTGAGATAGTTACTCCCCCTCAATAGGTGCTTTATTTTTGGCATAAACTTGTTCTTTCACTTGAGAAACTAGATATTATTCTTCAACTAAAACAAACATAGGAGCCTTTTGAGGTTCCAAAACTGATTCATTTTCAACTAAAACGTTTTCATCAAGATATATAGGTTCTATAATTGGACCTTGATTCCTATCAGTAGGATCAGATTCATCACCATCATTTTTTACACTTCCTTCTTTTTCTTCTTATTCTTCATCTACATCACTTTATTTTTCTTCACCTGATTCTTCTTCTTCCTCTTCTGCTTCAACTTCTTCATTCTCATTTTCTTCCTCTTCTTCATTATCTTATTCTTCATCTTCACTTCCAATTACAATATCATATTCAATATCCTTAGACTCTTTTGTTTCCTCCTTCTACTCCTCCTCCTCATCATCATCTAGAAGAGGTTCATTGGTAGGAAGTTATTTTGTGGGGTGGGGGGGGGTAAGAGATCCATTGGTAATTATTTTAGGGATTACTACAATATCCAAGTTACTTCTGTGATAAACAATAGATTCATTTCCTTTACTAATCTCATCATCGTCTTCTTCTTCATCTAAATACTCCATAACTTCATCTTGTCCTAGAACAGGGTCAACCATGTCTTTTGGTCTTGTTTGGTGTTGCAATGGATCAAATTATTTATAAAGTTTTCCATTATCTTCCACCTAGTGTCTCTTCTAGGGATTCCAAATTATCATAATCTATTTTCATATAGCTTTTGTTATGAAAATCTTCCACAATCTATCACAGTTTCTTCATCTTCAGTCACCACTCCTTTAGCTTTAGTCATTTTTGAAATAATCCTTGAATTAAATAGGGAGTTTGACTTAGAGTGATGCTTTATCATATCAGTCATATGAACCATGAGGTATCAGTAGAGGTTGATCTTGTGTCCTTATTTAATTATATATAAAAAACAAACATCTTGATATTTCAAGGTGGAAAATTCCCCTTTCCTTGGGAAAAGTTGGTACTAAATAAACATTAATAGTAACTTGCATTCTCCATCCAGTTATATTGTGATAAGAATTCTGTGAATTACATCACTATCCAGCTCAGTCAAGGCCATCTCATAACTAAAAATATCACTAGTAGGAGGAGAACTACCTTGATAATCTTCAAAAATGCCTTAATGAGATACATTTTGACATTCGACCGACTTCTTAGAAGAAAAAGCATCCCTATTTTCATCTATTCTCAACTTGATCCAAATTTATTCCATACCCTCAATAACTAACCCAGCAAATGGGTAAAACTCACGAACTAGATTCAGATAAAGAGGTCATGGGTTGTCAGAGAACCACTCCAAATAACCTTTTTCTTGCAATAATTATAAAACAAGGGACTTACTTAATAAGAGGCAATCAACATGCAATTCATTTTATTGAATGACCATTATACTGGAAAGATCAAGGTTAATAGGTTTCAGTTTAGGATCACTCGATTTGAATTTTTTCTTCTTTGAAAGAGGATACTTGTCCAATGATGGCTCGGATAAGTGCTTCACTAATTCCATGGTTAAGGGTTTGGTTTGAAGGAAGAAGATAGTAGATATTCAAGAGATAAATGTACGATTTTGGGAGAGGAATAAGTGGGAAGTGATTTGGATTCATTTATTTTTTTATCATTTATCTATTTAAATAATATTAAATCCAAAATGCGGTATAAAATAAATCAAAATAAATAAAGATATGATTTTATGATTGATCCAGAAAGAATGACTAAGTAAATAACGGTAAAAAACAATGGTGAGTCCTATCAGTGAGTCTTTAATTGTGAGTCATCAACAGTGAGTGACAATGGTGAGTCATATATGGTGAGTCACAACGACGAGTCATCAATGACGAGTCACAATGGTGAGTCATAAATAGCGAGTCACAACAACGAGTTATCAATAGTGAGTCACAATGGTGAGTCATCAATGATGAGTCACAATGGTGAGTCATCAATGGTGATTTTTCATCAGTGAGTCACAAAGGTGAGTTATCAATGGTGAGTCATCAACAATGAGTTTTATTTAGTGAGTCACAATAGTGATTTATCAAAGGTGAGTCATCAATGGTGAATTATCATCAATGAGTCACAACAGTGAGTTATCAATAGAAAGTCACTCAAAATTGATCATCCCCAAATCATGTCTTATGTAAATAATTCTCTCATATTTTAATGGATTAGTAAAAATATCAATAAGATGATGTTGAGTGCCAATGAACTAAATATTTATATCGCCATTTTGATAATGATCTCTCAAGAAGTGATGTATTACAAAAATATGTTTTGTTCATGAATGAGAAACTAGGTTCTTAGAAATTTTAATAGCACTTGTGTTGTCACAGTTTATAGGGACATGTCTAAATTAAAATCCATATTCTAGTAATTTGTATTTCATCTAAAAAATTTCATCACAACAACTACCAACGACTATTTATTTAGTTTCAATAGTAGATAATGCAACAAAATTTTGTTTATTACTACGCCATGAAACTAGAGACTTTCCTAAAAATTGAAATGTTCTAAATGTTCTTTTCCTATCAAACTTAAAACCACCAAATTCAGAATCAAAATAACTAACTATGTCAAATGGTTATCCTATAGGATAAAAGAGTCTTATGTTGGTAGTATATTTGCAGTTTTTGAAAATTCTTTTAACATCAATTAGATGAAACGCTTTAGTATTTGATTTAAAATGACCACACATACAAACACTAAACATAATATCTGGTCATCTAGAAGTCAATTAGATAAGACTTCTAATCATACATATATAATTGGTTTGATCCATTGATTTTCCATTTTCATCAAGATCCAATTTATAGGTGGTACTCATAGGAGTATCACTACTTTTAGTTCTATCAAAATTAAAACATTTGAAAATATATTTAGTATATTTACTATGGTTTAAAATAATACCTTCTTAATTTTGAAAATTTTGAAATTCAAGAAAGAATTTTAGTTCACCCATTAAAATCATTTCAAACTCATTTTGCATCATTTTTGAAAATTCAATACATAAATATTTTTTGAAGAACAAAAAATAATACCATAAACATATATTTGAACTACTAAAATATCTTTATATATTCTATATATGAAAAGTTTAAGACTAGTTGTACCTTTAGAAAAATAGTTATAAATAATAAAAGTACTAAGCCTATCATACCAAGCTCATATAGACTGTTTTAAACCATAAAATGCTTTGGTTAATTTGAAAACATGATTTTCAAAATGTGGATTTGTAAAACCAGGGTGTTGTTCAACAAAAAATCCTTGACTATATAACCATTCAAGAATTAACTTTTGAAATACATTTGATAATGTTTGAAATTATGATTTCTACATAATCTAGTAGAATTATAATGGATTCAAGTTGTTCTATAGGTAAAAGGATTCTTTATAGTCTATTCCTTCTTCTTAACTATACCCTTTTGTAACTAGTCTAGCTTTATTTCTCACTATAGTGCTAGCTTAATCTAATTTGTTTCTAAACACCCACTTAGTTCCTATGGTCAAGGTATGTTTGGGTATATAAATAAGTTTCAATAATTCTTTTTCTATCAAACTAATTTAGTTCTTCTTTCATAGAAATCATCTGTAATTCATCATTGATTGCATCATTGATGTTCTTAGGTTCAAGCTGTTACAGAAAGACTTGATGTTCAACACGGTTTCTTAAATAAGATCTAGTCTGTGTTCCATGGTCTAAGTCTCCAACTAAAACATCTAAAGGATGGTTTTTAATAGTTATCATAGATCTAGAGAAATAAGGGCTGGTCACTTCAGGTTTATTTGAAGGTTTTTGTCAGAATCTAGAAATTCTCTAGAACTTGATTTTTTCTACTTATTTGACAATAGAATCAGTATTAAAAAAATTGTCCTCAATAGTTTCTAAGAAGGTTTTGGATTCATGTTGATCTGTTTAATAAAATTTGACATTCATAGAATCTTCCACACATTTGGTTCTCTTATTAAATACTCTATAGGTTTTACTAGAGACTGAATAACCTAGGAAAATTACTTTATCACTTTTAGAGGCAAATTTGTCAAGATTATATTTTGTATTGAGAATAAAGACTTTGGAACAAAAAAATATGAAATAATTATTCTTATGATTCCTATGATTCCAAAACTTATAGGAGGTTTAATTTTGGATTGGTCTAATTAAAACTCTCTTAATTATATTACAAGTTAAATTCACAACTTTTGCCTAAAAATAAATAGGTAGATCATTTTTCTTAAGAATAGTCTGAGCTATCTCTTTTAAGGTTATATTTCTCCTTTCTACAACTCCATTAAGTTGTGGTGTCCTAGGATTATTGAATTTATGAATATAGACAATTTGTGAGAAAAATATACAAACTATTGATTTTTCAACTCACGACCATGGTCACTTCTTAAGGTTTTGATTCTAAGTCCACATAAGTTTTCTACTGATATAGCATATTTGGTGAAATAATAACAACCATCACTTTTGTGTGCTAAAAATAAGGTCAAAGTATACATAGAAAATTCATCAACTAGAAAATAAATATAATACATCCCATTTAAACTTGAAACTCTAGAAGGTTTAAAAAAATACATGTGAACCAAATCAAGAGGTTGAGTAGTTGAAACTTATTTCTTTGGTTTGAAATATATTTTATGTTATTTTCCTTTTTGATAAGGATTACAAAATATATCATTTGAAAACTATAGTTTAGGTAGATCATTGAATAATACTTTTTTTAGTAATCTTTATAAGAGAGTGAATGTTATAGTGGACTAGTATTTTATTATAAATCCAAGAATATTTGTGAAGGGAAATTTAGAAAGAAACATTCTATGAGACTAAAGAATCCAAATTTACATCATATACATTCTCATTTATAAAAGTAAAAAAGAATAAATCATTCTTAGAATTAAAAATATTACAAGAATCATTTTTAAATTTAACATGAAATCCATCATCACATAGCTATGAAATTCTTTGTATATTGTACTTTAGACCATCAACAAAAAGAACTTATGAAATTAAAACTGAGTTAGTGTTATCAATTTTTCCAAGGCCAATAATTTTTCATTTAAAATTATCACCAAAGGTGAAATTTCCACCATCAACCTTTATGAGGTTTTGAAGATAGAGTAGTATCATTTTATATGTCTTGAAATCCTTCTATCCATGTACTATAATCTCTTACATGAACACTTAAAACAACTTTCCTATAAAAATAGCTTAAGGAAAAAAGGCGTTGGTATCTAAATTTTCTTGGGTCTAGTAATATTAGTAATTAAAGCTTCAAGAACCCACATTTTATTTATGAGTTTTCTATGAGTATCTTTTAAGATTCTAGAAAAATAAACATTATTAGGTTTAGAAGAACTAGAAACAGTAAAAGATGTTTCAAAATTGGAACTTGCAGAAACTTTCTCTAATTTGGGCATAAAACTAGTTTTTCCAGATTTGAAATCAAAATTGGTTTTAACAAAATTTCTTTGTCAAAGTTGATAACCAATTCCAATAATATATTTAGAAGAAAATTGTTTTCCCATACTTTGAACTAAGGTGTCTTTACCATTTGTAAATTTTTACAAATCCGTCTTTAATTTCCCATTAGAAAGATTAAGTTTAGTATTCTCATTGAGTAGTTGATCATTATTATCTTTCTCTATAGTGAGTTTAGAATTAATAGTATAACAAAGAGCATGCTGTTTTTTGAGAGATTTATATATATATTTTAGTTTATTACAAGTACTTTAAGCATTTTTTAGTATTCAAACATTTACCCATTGGTCATATTTTGAGAATTTTCAGATTCATATTCTTCTCTAGAATAATAATAATTCAGTGTAGGAGGTACTAAGGTTACCTCATATGTGTTTTTTATAAAAAAATATGTTGTTTTTTTATTCCTTTTCATCATGAGATTATTCAAATTCACTAGTGATGTCCTTAGAAGAACTCTATGTATCCTTCATAGCCTTCTTGTACTTTCTATCCTTGTCCCCATATTTCTTCTTATACTTAAATCTTGGAAAATCAACCTTCACATGTCCTTTTAATTTATATTCATAGAAGAATATCTCATTTGTATTCTCATTTGTTTTCAAATCTGTTTTCCCTTTACTTTTATTTTCATATTTCCCTCTGCAACTAGGCTTTATAAATAAATTCTTCTTTGTGTAGAATTTATTAAATATTATCGCTAGTTGAGTAATTTTATCATCACAATTAGTTGATTAATATTCATTGATAGAAATGTTAACATGAACTTTAATTTTCTATTTTTTTTCTAGGAGCAGTGGTTTTGAAAGCCACTGAATTTATTCAAGGTTCATCATTTTCTTCCCTATTAACCTTCATCTCTTTCTTTTACATCATAAACATTCTTATCACATCCTTTACAGGTAAGGTATCGATGTCACAGGATTCTCTAATTGATACCAATATCCTTATTTACCTTTCTGGAAGACATCTCAAGATTCTCATGATATTTTCTTTTATAGTGATTTTCTTTCCTAGTGATATCATTGTATTTAAAATATCCTTGATCCTAAGATACATGTTAGATCTAGTCTCATCAAGAATCATTTTAATGTTATCACATTTAATATTATATGTGTTAATCCCCATTTCCTTAACATTTGTGGTTCTTTCATGTGAAACAGCTAAAGTATCCCAAAATTTGATTTTTTTTACATTCAGAAATCCTATTAAATTCTTTATCACCTAGAGCACAATATAAGGCATTCATAGATTTTAAATTATTATTATAGGCAACCATAGTTGGGTCATCAAAAGTGTTTATAGTAGTAAAAGGAATATTATATTCATTGACTATAATAGACCATATTTCAAAACCCATTCTTTCTAAATACATTTTCATTTTTATTTTCCACATAGCATAATTTATACCATTTAAATAGGGAGGAATGTTGGTAGAATCACCTTCTTATCTATTGTCTATATTAAAGAATAAAAATAACTTTTAAAGAACTAATTTTATTTGAACAAATATAAATTTTTACATCTTTAAAACACAACTAATCCTATGATACCAAATGTTGGTCGGATTTAGACACTTAAGAGGGGGTGAATTGAGTTCCTATAATTTTTCTCAAATGGTTTTATTTAAAATTTCCCCAACTTAAAATAAAAAACGACCCAGTTGACCAAATTAGTAGATTTATAAAATATTTTATCTTTTAAAAGATTTATCAAAGAGTGATTAGTTATCAGTTGAAATAATAAAAAATACTATTTTGACTTTTAAAATAAATTTACTAAACCAACTTCTAATATAAACACTATCTAAGATTAACTATCAAAATGAAAAAAATATTTTTTCTATGAATAGAAAAAATAGTGAAAATAGAACTTTGAAAGGCATAGTGGAAATAACAAGAAGTGGTTTAGTCTCAAGATGAGACTTAGTCCTCTCCAATTAGTTATCAGCCACCACTAAGAAGTTTATATAAATAAACAATGTTACAAAACCTATATCAGGGTAAACAATAGTATAAAAAATATCCAGGTTAAATTGACATCTTACATAGTTTTTATGGGTGTGATAAAACCAACAAGCCACACAGGGACCTCTTCCACTGTTATCTATGGGAGTGTAAGGTGTAAAATGATAGTTTTTGAAGATACGTATGTATAATTCAGTTTTTCATAGGAGTCAGTGTGTGTTCATAATACACACACACACACACACTACTGAAAATGTACAAAAATAGTACACATGTAGAGAAAAATAATGAGAAATGAGTTATAAGGCTCTATGTGACTGACAACACAACTTATGACTCTTGAAATTTTTCTTGAAGAGCAACTTAATTAGATTTCAAGAAAAAATAAGAAAAATAGAGTGTTGTGAGAGCTTCAATATTCTATTTTTAGTGAGTTATATGGTTTACTCGATGATATCTTATCATTTCTAAGTTTTTTGATGCAAAGTGTTATTTGGTTTGAGTTCTTAGAACCCTTTCCAAACTACTAGTTCTTGTGTTTTTATCTAGTGCATGAATTTAAAAAATGGGATCTATTCCAGCTAATTACTCTTTTATCAGTTATTCACTTTATACATTGTAGCCGACAAGAATCATGTTCCCATTTATGTGTTGGTACCTCGTACCTCACACTGTGGTCTGACATCGATTTAAATGTTGTGTACCAAATACATACAAAGTCATTAAAAATAATTAATGATACTATGTTTCATAAATATGACCATTAGAAATAAATTTGAATTTAAATGACAAAAGAGTAATTGATAGTGTCTCTGAATAATGACTTGGTCTGATGGTGTCTCTGATCGATATCTTGGAACAATGTCTTAGTAACAATGTCTCAAACTTAACACATTCTAAAATTAAGAACGGTGAGTCAAGTATCGGTGACTCTGGATCGTTAATTCACTCTAACGGTAGGTCAACACGACGGTGACTCATCTATCATTAGCTCATACTTTGTGAAAATTCTAGATTGAGTCTATTAGTAACTTGATGAAATGATGACTTAGTTGACAGTGAGATATCTGAACATTAAGTCTATCTCAATGGTATCTCATACTTAGATGATTTTCATCCATTAGTGAGATGTCCAATAGAGAGTCTTCCTTAATGGTGACTCAACCTTAATAATGACAGTGAGTCCACCATAACAGTGACTCATACCTAACCATATTTTTCCAACCTATCTTATGATATAAAATACTAATAGAAAATATTAAGGTTATATGTAAACATAATTAAACATGAATAAAAACAATTTAACTTGATGAAGCATGAATTATCATTATTTTTAACATTAAAACTATAGGAGTAAAATAATTTTAATATAAATTCGCAAAACACAGTGGAAAAATATTTTAGAAAAAAAAATGCATTTTTAAGCATAAAAATTAACTTGGATCAAAATCATTAATATTTTTGGTTCAATTTGAATTAATTAGATTATTATAAATAAAATGGATAATATGTCACTTTAAGACCAAACAAAATATAAAATGGTACATTTAAATTGCTTTTTTTAATGAATATAAATGATAGTATTTGAAGAATCTATAATTTTCACTATTCACTGAAAACTAAATCATTTTATAAAAATTTAATAATTTCAATCTAAGTTAATTTTTATACATTGATTTAAAAATGATTTTAATTTTATAAAATAAAATTTCTAATGTTTTTATAATTTATTATAATATATATGCAAACAAATACAATAATAACCATTTGTGAAGAAAATATATTTTTGAAGCATAAAATGTTTTCACTAAAAATAGAGTACTTATTTCCTAATAATTAATCAATGAATTTGTATTTAGTAGGGACATGACACATATATTTCACATTCAGGTTACATATACTCATACCCTACAATTCAAAAACTAGGTTATAACGATTACATTTTATTAATAATATTTTTGTAATATATTTTAATTCGATTAAATTACAATGTTATGTGTTGATCATGATATTGAGCTTATAATTCTTTCAAACTAAGTTTTCATGGTGTTACATGAAAATAGGAGACCAATTGGGGACTATTCATTAATATTTCTCTTTCAAGTAGGGTTGGGTCTTTCACATGATAAGAGGCCCGTATATTATAACTATAAGGAGTAGCTCGAATCAAAGTGATTTTTAGGGCTTAAACATATATGTTTTCTTACAGTTCCTAACATATCTAAAGACTCATGTGATGGTTTGATTGGGTCTGACAGCTGATGGGAGGTCTATTGAAGATTCTTATACTATAAAAGGTGAAATAATAGGAGTGATAATGGGGATTTCACATTAGTTTCCATAAGATACCTATATTAGTACATGAGTGGGATGAAGTTATTTTTAGGGATTACACCTAGGCGAGGTCCCATATATAGAGAAACTAAGAGAAGAATTTAAAAATAAGGTATTTAAATAAAGAAAAAGAATAATATTAACATAAGTTTTTTTTGAGAATACATGACGAGTATCTCAACTCAAATTCATTTTTGAAGATCATGTTTGTATTTATAGGTATTTATAACAAAAATATATTTTTCCTAGATCAAAAAGTTCATGGTGTGACTCTTGATTTTTCATGGGGTTAATTATAGAATCTTAGGGATTGGGATCACAACCCTTCATAGATAGAGGATGAGGATGTTGGGGGAGGATCACCCCTGATATAGACCTTTGGGGATGGATTTATAGGATAATATATATATAATAAAAATGTAACACTATGAAAAGTGATTCTACATAGGGCTGTTCGTATAACACTTCATGAAGGGTCATCTGTATAGAGTCCATTTAGCACTTCATGAACATGGTACATAAAGGGACACCAGTATAGTGATTTTGAGGAGGAATTATCATATCACTAGTCCTATAGAGTTTTTTACATTGCACTAAGAAAATTTATTTTACAGGATTCCTTCATGAATAAATTTCAATATAGAGGGACTCTTCATCATTACTTCGAAAAGGTAATTCTCAGTTTGAAAATCTTGATATTTACCAGAGAGTATTAATTCTCTAACTACAAATGTTTTTCTATGTGTCCCAAATCCTCTTTTTTTTGCTGGTATTTATAGGTGGTGGTGGGTAACCACCTTCTGGAGTGATAGACTACACAAAGCTTTGTGAAGGGGTTGTTTATGTACAATTGAACACATAGTATTGTTCATATAGTTCTTAATGGAAGGAATTGAACATACAATTCACAAATAGATTTTGTCGGATTGCTTCACTATAAGGGATTTTATAAAATGACACATTAGACCACAAATTACTTTTCTCCATGGAAAAATGGGTGGTTCATTAAGCACTAAAATTTCTTCACGAAGCAATTAAATTAGTTTGTGAAATTCTATCCTTTTCTAAATATGGTAAATGAAAATCATACATGAGAGGGACCAAAAGCATTCATTCTGATCATAAATGATTTTTCTTTGTAGGAGTCCAAAAAATGTATGCCTTTTACCAAAAATTACTTCACTATATTGACAGAAATGCACTTTGTGAAGCATTTTAGTTACTATATAAATCATTTGAGTTTCTTCATGAAGATACTGAAGTGAATTATGAAAATAGTGCCATGAATTTCAAAAAAATTGAAATAATTAAGGGATTTATGGATTAGGGATTTTGAAGGAATGTGTAGCTCTAATAGATATGTCCAGGTTCACATGTTCTCTCTTATGGTGGTACTTAGTTCCCTTTTTTATGGTGCAGATATCTAGGTATCCCGAATGGGGCTTATCCCTAGGAACTCACAATTTTATGAGGGAAGTGGAAGGTATCTTCATGGGAGGTGGGTCAAATATGGTTCTCTCAATGATGGGATAAAGGTTAATTTAGATGGTTCCTATATCTAAAGAGTTATGAGTGGTGGAGGACTAGTGTGTGATTTCATGGGTTTAATTATTGTTGGATTTAGTGCATTTTATGGTTCAAGAAATTCTATTAAGGAGGATACAAGAGACTTTTAAAATATCCCCTCCTTATATAGGATTAAAAAAATCAAAATTTTCTTAATAGATCCATACACTAAGCTATTGGTAAGATTCCTTAAAAATAATTCCACATTTTTGTAGAATTTGGGCTATTACATCTAGAATTATAGATTTCTCATCATCCGCTACATAGAGGCTTCTCACAATTGAAGGGATGAGAATTTTACTAAATATATTATGGGTAGTAAGGGGATTCATAGTGAAAGTATCATTATTTATCATAATACATGTGATCTTATAAATTATTATAACCTCATTGTAAGTGGTGATGCTTTAGGTCTTCACTAATTTAGACACCCTGCATTTCAGGGCATTTTGAATAAATATTTATTTTTTAGGGAGTGAGTGACCATGTGTATGTGAGTAGTCATGTGGCACATGAAGATCAAATTAGCTTATTATTTGGGTATGGATATACTTTTATATCAAAAATTTCTTCTGTTTTTTCAATAAGGATTATATCATGGATTCTGGGGTAAGGTGTGTGGCATACATTTTTTGGTGCTAACACTCACTTTACATTTTTTACGTGTTGTTATAATACAGAACATAAAATCCACCCACATGAAATTAAAATGTTCTGATTATTCCACCACATATAACCTTAAAATAGTAAAATTGATATATATCATACAACCTCTAGTCATAAAATCTCTCTTATGGAGGAGCTTTCTCTATATAAGAAAAAATTACCCTATCTATTGGAAGTTCTATTTATTTTTAAATTTTATGCATATTATTGAATTTCACTATACTACTATTGGGACCCACCTAACCTATGACCAATATAATTTCCCCTTATATATTAGAAAATCATGTAGCTTGATTCATATAATATTGAGATATGTAGTGATTGCATGATATCTTATCCTAGGCCTAACCACAAATTAAACTTTGATACTAGGTTTTGTACTAGTGGTAACAAATTACCCATTCACATCAGGTTTTAATCATTCTCTCACCTAGAAAACAATAAATTAAACCCTCCCCCACTTTTACATGAGATAAATATATATTTTTATATGAATTATGTGTGGATTGATACATAATACTTTAGTATATGTAGTGATGCCTAGATGTCTTATTATGGGCCCATATATGAATCCCAATAAAAACCTTCGTTCTTTATAAGCATTTAAAATCCTTTATTCACATGGATTTCCAATTTACATGTTCAACAATGAGATGAAGCCATTTCATTTTTCACATGATCTATATATGTGAAAAACTTCATATATAAAGGTCATTTCATACAATCTTAAACTGCATGAAACTTGAGTAATCATTGCATGATATTAAACTACATGAAATATGGTCTATCCTGTTGGACCTCAAACTAATTAGAGTTTTCCATTATATATGATTCAATATCATAACATGAGATCTAGATCTATGTAAGTGTACCTTGTATGTTTGTTCTATCCATATGACCATACTAAGATAATAATTCCCTCATTTTCAAACACCATGAACTAGCACCGAGGCTTTCCATATTTTTATCAAGTCTTACACTAAGAACATACATTAGTGAACTATGTGTAGAATCCCATGCCTCCTTTCTTGGATATAGTTATAGATCCTTTTCAATCTTCAATCGCATACCAGAATTTAAAAATTCCCCTCCCCTACATCTAACCTAGACTAATACAGGGGCCATCATTTATAAGAACTATATTTCGATTAATTTATATGATTTTAAGATACATATCGACATCTAAAAAATATATTTTGGTCCCATAAATGAATCATAAACCACATTTATTTTCTTTCATCATCCATAAACAACCTAATCATGGTTAGTTAATGATTATAATGTTCTAACCTCCTCTTGAATGTTACCTTACATATTCTACACTTTTTAACTCAAGATTTTTTAATTTACATAAAACTATTATGGTTATTGATAAAAAATGTATTCTTCTCTAATGGAAACCTCTACTTGATAATGTTTATGTCTCTGTATTAGGTACTTTTAATGAATTTAAATTTCATTCTAAGGTTAAGGTTATATGATATTTTTATAATTTGGAAAAAAATTCTTATAACCCATCAATAGAATGATATTTATTGTTCATTATAGAGAAACTGGATTCACATACATGGATGTTACATCATATTCTATGAATATTAATCACATTACAAAGAATACATGCTCGAGGATCATAATAGTTCAATGTCTTTGGAAACTTGGAAATATAATTTCTAACTTGGTAAAAGATATTAAATATCTTTCTTAAATATCTTACCCTTTAGAACTCATACTTAAAAACATTCTTCATAACCTTGGGAAAGGAAACATAAGAAAGGGGTGAGCTCATATTCCCATTAATTGTGAAAAAAGGAGATATGTTGGAATAACATGAGCATAAGGATATGAGAACATGATAATAATATTATAAGATCATACCATCCATATCAAATATCACAATCAAGAGTCATGGCATAACAATTAGAAATTTATAAGAAATTAATCATAAGGAATTCAAGAGAATAAGTCATAACAACATTACATAGGCATAAGACATCAGCTTGTGTCATAAACATCAACTTCTAACACAGAGAACATGTGTAAATTGAAACAGGTTCACTCATTTTATTAAGGAAATAAAATATAGTCCTTTCATCAACTTATGAAAATTCAACTAAGTTCATGTATAACATTGTGAACATGTAATCTGGTCTATGCATAAATACCATTACCTAGAAGTCATGTCTCATTGCAGAACTTATTAGGGAACAACATTTTGATTACACCTACTAGGTGTGACACACCACCATCCGTAGTCATCATATTTTCCTTATAAGGGATTAGGTTTCTCCTTATTCCCATATTGGATTAGTTTTCCCCATCTTCCAATAGTGGATCATGTTTCCCCATATTCCCGTAATGGATTAGGTTTCCCCATCTTCCATAGTGGATTAGGTTTCTCCATCTTTCCATAGTGGATCATGTATACACATATTCCATATTGAATCAAGCCCATTAGATTGATTACCATCATTATATAATGAGATATAAATCTTTATCCAATTAATTGGAAGGAGATATAGGTCTCACTCATCATATAATAAAATCATACATATATGTTTCATAAGATAATAAAATTTGCATCATATCATTACCAATAAAAAGATATGGGTTTCATAAACATCATATCACAACCCACTAAATAAAATGGGTATCATAAACATTTCATCATATAATTACCTATGTAAAATAGATAGGTCTCATAATCATTTTATAAAATAATAACCTGTAAAAATAAGAGGGTTTCAAAATCATATAACCCGCAGAAGAGAAAAAGGTTTCACAAGAATCATTCCATCAAAACATAAACCACTCAAGAAATAATATTAATGGAATTATTGGATTATATCCAGAGTAAAGCATAAAATATTAAATATTATTTCATATTATATGGATAAGGAATTTTAAGGATCATACGAAACTTTTATTAAGAAAAATAGACTTTATTTGAATACCCCTTTCATAAAACCATTTCAAAAATCCTTTTCTTATAAATAAATATTTGAAATTTCATTTAAAAACTTTCTTACGGAAAATATATTTTCCACTTTAAAAAATTATCTTTAAAACCTAAATCATTTTGAAAACCTTTTTTTTGAAAATATCTTCGAAAACTTATAAATTAAGCTTGAAAACATTTAGAATACCTTTTACTTTGAAAATACTTTTAAAACTTATAAATAAATCTTGAAAACATTTTGAAACCTTTTCCATTGAAAATAGATTTGAAAACATGTAAAGGAAGATTTTAAAACCATTTAAATTTATTTAAAACATAAAATATTTCTTTAAAATAATTTTCCTTGAAAAGTAGCTTAATATATCAATTAAAAACATGTTTGAAAACATTTTTAGAAAACATGGTTTTTGAATAAAACAGATTTACGACTAAAGAGAAATAATGTAATATTTTCTTAAATCATATTCTTAACTATCATATGTACAAAAGAGTTGGAAAATGGTCCCCCATGTTTTTATGTGGTGCTAAGGGTGGGGAGGGGTTTGGGGCGTGGTCTCAAGATCAAGTACTTAGGTCAATGGTTTAAATGTATTTTCTTCTTTACGTCGTGTACCGATTTTGCGGTTGTACCTAATATTTAAAGATTGTTAAAATGGTATCAATACATTAATATATCATGAATAAATACATGAGACGAAAATTAATTATATTTCTTTATATATGGATGAAAATATTTCATCAACCAAAGCATAATCATAAATAATCTCGATAAATGATGAGATTGTAGAAATAAACTATTACCATTTTGCTAACTTTGAATAAAAATAACCATGTAATAATTAAATTACATGAAGAATAAAATATCAGGAAAGGAATTATATTCATGATATAACATGTAAAAGTGCATTATACATACCCAATAAAAAAATATAGGCACATAACATGACATGTATCTCAATGAAGGAAAAGTGAGACAACATTACTTTACAAATTTGGTAACTTTTAAACCATACACACCATAAAAGAAATTTCATAAAATGGATATGTAAATAACCATAAATTTAATTATAATAACAATATAATAAATTCATGTGAAGTATATACAACACAAAAAAGAAATTAGTGGCAAAGAAGGCATAAGTCTCAGAGAAATAAATGTGAGATGGGAAAACCCTTACCTTAAGTATTGAATTTCTTTAAACATGTTCAAACCTCCTGTATAATAAATATAATTTTATTATAAATATAACATAAATACATATTATTATATATAATACAATATATTATTTTATTATGACTTTATAATAACCATTTATTAACAATTCCATGTTAATGATATGTTTTAGGTAATATCCGCTTTTTTTTAGTATACATTTTTACATGTTATTATTGATATTCTTACTTAGATAAGGATTTAATTATTTAAAGAAATTAAAGCATAATATAAATATCATATATATTAGTTATATAAATATTTTTAATAATATATAAATAATATAAATATGAAATGAAATACACCGTTCATGGAGACGGTAGTTCATGAATATTCATGAACGTTGTTTCCTTTTTCTTATTGTATTGAAAGAAAGAAAGTAAATGACATATATGTATATATATATATAAAAATAAAAATTAAATTAGAATTATTATTTCATACATATATATAATATAAATTTACTAAACCCATCCTTAACACATTGGATGTAATGTGTGAACAAATCACATCACTTTGAGGAGGTAGAAGTCCATAAGTCCACAGATGAAGTTATCATATTTAAAAAAATGGAAATCATGAATGTATGTTTTATATAATAATTATAAAAGTTTAAATAAATAATAAATATCATATATATCATATAAAAATATTATTTACATCATAATTACCAACCATGATAGGTGGTAAAGAAAAAACGAACAATATCATTTCGTGAGGTGGTAGTATGTCGTACACATGAAAGGTAAGTTCGTTACACATTTGATGAAAGTGTGTGTTGATGTAGTTTTAAACATTATAATAACAACATATCAATATATATAGTATTATTATGTTATTATATAACCATTAAATAATAATAATTTTGGTGTTGGAGAATGAAAATAAAACAAAAGATCTTCTGGAAGAATGTTATCGCTTCTTTGAGTAACTCCTTTTGGTTTATACCAAAGGGATTAATTTATTGTATTTATGACCAAAGTGAATCTTCTATATTTTAATTATTTTTTTGGTATCTTATTTCTATAGGTTTTGTATGATCAAAAGTTGTTTTAGAGGTGTAAGTAAGGGGAATATAGAATGACTTTTTATAGAGGAGGAGGAGTGACATTCTTGTAAATACCAAAACGTAGACACAATTGAGAGGTATCCCATACCTCATGTGCTTCCAAAATTAAAAAATAATGAAGTAAAGGGGAATTATGGTCTATCAAAACCTTTACCATACAAAAATAATTGTATTTTAATAATTTTTTTCCTTAACATCTATATTTTCCCACTTTTATCATTTTGATTTTTATTAAAGAAACTAGTTTTCTAACCTAAGTAATTAAACCATTAAGAATAAATCAAAGTGAAATTTATTAAAAAATATAGAAAAACTAAATTATAAATATGATATATAATTTACAAAAATTAAATCCCATATGTATTTCAAATTAATTTTAAAATAAGTTCATATAACACGCAAAAAAAATGCTTTAACTCAAACCATGGTAACAATATTTTTACTATTTAGAGGAAAATATTTTCATTAAAAAATATTAATTGGTACATTAATAGAACATATTTTATATTTATTAACATCTATAAATCATTTTTCAGAATATAGGGTTTTTAGTAAATTTTAAATCTTTTAATAAAGTATCATTTATTATAGAATAACATTAATGATAATTTTGACATTATTTACCTAATATAAATTATTAAAAATTAAATACAAAGAATGAATTTGAAAATATTAATTTAACAGTTGTGTGACATGATATATTCATCTTAAAAAGTTAAATAGAGTAATTCGGTCAATTTAATTAACTTTTAATATTTTTAGTATCATTTATTTATGTTAATTATGAACCAATTAATTACCGTATTTGGAATTCCTTAAGTATTTAATCTAAATAATTCATATCTAAAAATTAAATATAAATCAATAAGATGAAAAAAATTCCTTTAAATTTTAAAATAATGTCTATAAGTAAACTAATGTAGTTTTTTGTCCATATCTATAGGATTTATAAATGCTAAAAGTAAGGAATGTTTCTTTTTTTGTCTTTTTATAAAATATTTTTCAATGGAAACCAAGGGATGTGGACCTAAGGAAAGGTATCATTCCAAATATGGTCATTGAGGTATAAAATTTTCTTTTCTTCTCAACTCCTTTGGACTTTGAAATTATTGAAGCTATCTTTGGCCTCAAAAAGGGAAGAAAAACTAGACTATATGGATTCACTAACCATTTATTTAAACAATATTGAGAGGTCATCCAAATTGATGTTTTCAATTTGGTTAATCATTTTTAAAAGGGTAGATTCTTCCACATTTATTTAATGCCTAATTTATTTACCTCATTCAAAAGTTTGAGAATGAAAGTGACATTAGTCAATTTAGACCAGTTTCTCTTGTCAATACAATACATAAAATCATTAAAAATATTCTTTCCAATGGACTTCCTTGAATCTTGAAAACAATATTTTCTTGGAATCAATTTGGATTTGTTAAAGGTAGGAACATCTAGGAATAATTAATTAATATTTTTGAGTGTGTGAATATTTTTAGGAATCCAATAAGGAGAGAAAACATAACACTCAATATTGAAATCAAAAAATCCTTTGATATAGTGGACTGGGGTTTTATCTGCAATGTTCTTTCAAGCTTTAGCTTTAACTTAATATTTATTTGCTGGATTGAAGTCCTTCATGGGTCTACTCACATCTATATTTTAATTAATGGATCCCAAGAGATATAATTTAGGTCATCAAGAGGGTTGATACAAGTAATCCCCCTCCCCACTACCATTTTTTACTATTGCATAAGACTATCTCAAGAGAAATATACTTCATATGGTGAACAATCGATAACTGAAGACTATCAGGGCATCACGAGGTATATCTTCTCCATATCATCTATTTTTTTCTGATGATATTATTATTTTTACTCTGAGAGATATGAGAAATATAAAAAACATCAAGAAGTCCAACATTCACAATGAAAGGTTTTCAAGTTAGGATGTTAGTTGGAGCAAGTCATTTATTTACTTTGGCAATAATATTACAACCTCTAGAAAAATAAGAATGATCAATGATCTAAGAATAAGGTATGTCTCATTAACTTTTATCTATATTGGTGTTCCTATGTTTTGAGAAATACCCCATGCATCCCACTTTATGAATATTTTGAGACAGTTTAGAAGAACTCTAGCCTCTTGGAAAGGAAAGTCTCTTTCATTGGATAGAAGATATTTCCTTGTCAAGAATGTGATTATCTCAAAATTGTTCTACTCATTATTATTGAAATCCTGACCTTCCTCCATTATTAAATCCATTAACACTTTTATGAGAAACTTTGTTTGGGGTGGCAACATACTGGAAAGAAATATTGTTATAGTCTTGTTGAAGAAATGTTGCATGCCTTATAATCTTGGGGGAATCAGTATAAAAAATCAAGTTCTCTTCAGTCAGTCCCTTAAAGCCCAATTTATTTTGAAGATTTTGAGAAATATTTTAGATTTATTTGGATTCTTCAGATCTTGGATCTTTGATAAATTGACAATAGGGAATTCATGCTACATGGATTCCTTGATATGGTCTCGGCCCGAATGGCCCGAAGGCTATCATTTTTATTAATTTTGATAAACCCCATTTAAAGGGATGAGGGGGAACCCTTACAAGGCCTGAAGGCTTAGTGATTAAATAGACCATAGGCTTAAGAGACATTAAATGACCCGAAGTTATTAGGGAATTCAACTAGACTATAACAACAAGTAACTTCCCCTCCCTATCATATGCGTCATGATGGTAGCTCTCCTCCTTCGCATGGTCATATAGCTAAGCTTCCTATGTAAGTACAGGCTGGTCTTGATGGCATAGACATACCCTCTCATTCTTCCAAATCCATTGGTTCTCCAATGGTGAGTGTGCCTACTCTGAATCCTCCTTTGGGGATGCTTCTTTTTCTAGAGTCTTTTTGGGGTTACTGCATGTGGCCAAAGGCCTTGAGGTGGCCCGAAGGCCTTAAAGGTGGCCTGAAAGCCCTACTGACCCAAATTCCTAGGTGGCCCAAAGGCCTTAAGGACTCCAATCCCAAACTGGTGGCCCAAAGAGAATAGTTTTGTATGCTACAGTACCAAACAATACATGCTATAGTAACTGCTACAGTAACTGCTACAGTGCCTACTGTAGTTCCCACACAGTGTACAGTGCTGCTAAAATACTAATATAGTACTACTACAGTACCCCCAAAATTATACCTCCACCTGGTTTTGAACCTGGGTCTCATGGATTCACTTAAGGATACCTCACCAACTGGGATGAGGCTCATGTGCTTGATATGGTCTCGGTTAAAAGAAATCTTCCACATGATATACATTCATTCCCACTGGCTGGTCAGTTAAAATTCCTCGCTCAAGTTCTAGACTGAAAATTAGTTTGGAATACCTATTATGTATCAAATTGGTTCCATTAACCTAGGTATTTATTATAGCATCTAAATAAAAAACCAAGTGGATAGCTTTAATGCTCTTCTAAATGTCATTAAACATGCTATTTAGATATATGATTTTTTTAAATCAAGATAACATGATTATATGGGAACCATGGTCAACATGATTCCAAGGAATCTTATAAACATCTTTATTAGGTCTCTCACAAATGGATTGGTGAAACCAATAAAAAAATGTTTATCCCTTTCCATGTTTACATGATTTTGGATGCTTTATTTCAATAAAGTTCTCGTTGATGATAACCTTCAATAGGTACACATCTCTCTTTTTTCAAGGTGTGTGCTCTGCTATCAACACCATGAGGATTTTGATCAACTTTTCCTATGCTACCAAACTGAATCCTCTTTATGGAAATATATATTTTATATTTTTAAGGTTTATCCACCAATTGTAGATGTTATTAGATACTTATTTCCTGTACTTCTTGATGTCCATATGTCCAAGTATCCCCCCAATATTTTTAGAGAGGCATGTGTATAGAAGGTATTTGTATTTCATATGGAGAGGAAGGAATAAATCCATCCATGAACATAACCACTTCAACATTAAATCATTTCTTGATGAAATCGTGATGGAGGCATACAATGAAAACACATTGTAGGTGGAAAATTATAAAAATTATATAAAGGATCTCACTATGACGAGGTGATTGAAGGTACCTAGAAACTATCCTCTCCTCTTGGCACACTTACATTTTTCTAGTTACCCCCATTTGTGGGCTGGATAAAATGCAACTCCAATGGATATTTGATAGGAAATACAGGGCCAGATGGCTATGGAGTTGTCTTTATGGATTTTCTAGGGATGTTAGCAAACACCATCATGGACCTTGTGGAATGGAAACAACCCTAGAAGTGGAGATAAATGGTCTGATAAAAATTTCCTGTATTTCAAAGCGAAGGAACTGAAACAACATCTAGTTCTAGTGAACTCCACGGCCATCGTTCAGGTTGTCAGAACTGGAAAGGTATATCGTTCTTGTAAACAAATAGTGGAATGGGTCAATTGCCTTAACAAGCTTTATTCAATGAGATACATCATCATGTATGTTTTTCATGAATCCAACCCACTTACGGATACTCTTACAAATAAGGGAGCGACTGAGGAGGTTTTTATTTTTTCTAACATATTCCCTAATGATCTTCAACCTATTTTACAAAGGGATAAATGTAATGTACCTACATTTAGACTGTTGTAGAGCTTATTTATATTTATTTAAAGGTACTCTAAGATCACTTTTCTTAAAAAATTATTTTCAAACATATAAATACTACTAAAAATTATATGTCTTATTATAAAAATGTTTTATTTATTTTTAACTATAATAAATAACATTTTAAAAGTGGTTATTACTATTCATATTACCATGTTTAACCACTATGTTATAACCATCTTGTTTAAATAATTATAATAATAAAATATTATTCTGTAAAAACTCTATGTTGCATGTAATTCAATCCAATTCAGTGTTGTATGTACTGAAAAGTTTTCTTGATGTTGAATATAATAAAATATTATCTTTGTATAGTGTAAAAATCAATCATAACTTAGTGCTTTCATATAGACAAAGCTATATTTAGTGTTGAGTGAAATTAAAAATATCAAAAAGTTTAAATTAATTCAAAAAAATAAAAAAAATATTGGGGTGTTATATTCTACCCCCCTTAAAATGAATTTCACCGACAAAATTCATCTGAGATATCAAAGCTTTAATAATTAAAAGTTATTTTCATATAAATCCACATCATAAAACTGAATACTAAAATTTCATTTAAAAAGGAAAGTTATAAACATAACGAGTTTCCAAAGTAACTCATAACTAGGTTTCCACATAGAAGAACATATTTGGAAAGTTAAAACATGTACATGGAATAAAATCATAAATAATCATAGAGATTAATAAATATCACTGGTCATAAAAAGTGGGTGATCTAGAGAATGTTAACAATCACAAAACCCTAAACTGAAGAAGCCTAAAAGGGGTCATTGATATCAATAAAATTATAATAATAGGACCAAATTTTATTTCATGAAACTTTTTCTACTGCTGAAGATTTTTCATGAGAATATATACTTACATGATTTCAGGAAAATCTCAACCTTTACTGTTCCTTTATCAATTTCCACTTCTTCTCTTATTCCAAGAAATGATGGTGAATTTTTCATTCTTGAAGCATTAATAGATCATGATATACATAAATATAATGAGAGGTTATTTCATATGTATTTAGTTATCACAAAAAAAATGTTATCACATATTATAAAATATTAATAAATCCTCATATGAAGAGATAATAATTTAATCTCTAAAAACTCATTAGAAGATCAATATACACCATTCCATAAATGGCTAACCATATAACCCTTTCTAAATATGAAAGTATAAAATATTAGAAATAAGGCTAGTAAATATCTTAACAAATATCATTGGTTCCCTATATATCATAAAGAATCTATTATTTATCACATACCAAAAATGTGAATACCTTCATGATATATTCTCTTTAAACATAGTAATAACTAGAATCACCAAAAATCCTTTTAGAAAACATTACTTTTTTACTTATTCAAAATATTAATTGATATATTCCTAAATCCAATATGTTTTAAACTTCATCCATGATAAAAATAACAATTTTTTCAGAAAATTATCAATTGGTTCTAAGGTCATCAATACTATCCAATTTACTTTATCCAAATAAATCATCTATTTATCCAAGTGAAACACAATTTTCTCAACATATTTAACACATTAAGGGATATATTACCTTAATCAAAATATCACATTTTCATTCAATCACTTATCTATGTCCTCATGACCATTCAAAATATCATTTTCAATCCTTAATGAAAAAATTATAATGAAAATACTTATAAATTTCATGATTCATGTAACGTAATATTTAACTTCGAAATCATAAACACTTCATTCATCCCACTTTCTTCTCAAAAAATTAGTTATGCTTCATCATATTATTCCTTAATACCCCTTTTATAAAATATGAAATACAAATCATGTATTAAGGTTCCTCAGCTTAAATTTAATCATACTTCTTACATATGAAGTAAAAAATACTATTAAAACATCCCATACCTTTCACATTCCATTCACAGCCTCTTTATCTTAAGCAGTATAACCAATACTCATACCATATTTCTGATTCTATTTATGATATTTTACCTAAAAAAATTGATTATCATAAAGCTCATAATTTTCAGAAATGAAACATTCAATGTTAACCCAGTTTCTTCTAGTCCCTACCATTGACTAAAATTAAACATCATAGTGTGAGTAACATTATCATAGAGGAATACCACATAATTGTGAAACATTACTTATAGGATGTATAAATCATGAAATCTTATTTAATCTATGAGACCATTGGTTTACCATAGTTTATTCATTGTTGTATTTTATTTAAATCCTTCATGATGGTTTGTAAAAATTTTGTTAATTTATAAAGCATATTCCCTAGGAGTGTCAAACTAGGTGTGCAGTAGGGCCTATTTTCATGCACCAGTTCCCAATCAAGTCTAGCTCAATACAATGTTTTTTGGAGTTTTTACCCCTATGTATATCTATTCTAGATACACAATTACTTTTAGTATCTAAACATGGATAAAATTTCTTATAAACCACTCTCTCAGTCCTTTACCAAAATCCAGGACATTTTCCTATACTTTGACTTATCCATAGACTTATCTTTAGAGACATCCCTAGACATATCCTTAAAAATATCCCTAGGGATATCTATAAAGTTTTATCATTCAAGTTTCAAAAGTTTGACTAAAGCTTTCCTTTTATACCAACTATAGAAACCTAGGATTAACATATAGGGCTATTACATCATTTTAGATGAATATTCAGCACATTACAAAAATACATGCCCGAGGAACATAATAGTTTAGTGTCTTTGGAAACTTGGAAAAATTATATTCTAACTTGATGAAAGATCTTAAAAATATCCCTTAAAGATATTCCCCTTTAGTACTCCTACTTAAAATATTTCTTTATAACCTAGAGAAAGGAAATATAAGAAATGGGTGAGCTCATATTCTTAGTGAGGGTGAACAAGGGAGATATATAAGCATAACATGAGAACAAAGATATTAGAAGATGATCATAACATTAGAAGATCATAACCTACATATCAAATAACATAATTAAGATTCATTACATAAATATTTTAAGTTCATAAGACATGAATCATAAGTACTTCAAAGAGAATAAGTCATGATAGAATAACATAGGCATAAGACATATACTTGTGTCATACACATGAACTTACAACATTGTGAACATGTGTAAACAGAAACAGGTTCACTCATTTAGATAAAGACTTGAAATCAGGCCCTTTCATAAACTTATGGACATGCAAGAAGGTCTACACATAATGTTATGAACATGTAATTAGGTTCATGCATAACAATAATTACTTAGAAGTCAAGGATCATTACTAGAACTTATTAGTGCACTTTATAGGGACTACACCTACCGGGAGGGGATATACCACCATCCACAGTCACATTCCTTTCCATATAAGGGATCAATTTTCCCCTTATTCCCATAATAGATCATGTTACTCCATCTTCCCATATTGGATTGGGTTTCCCCAATTTCTCATATTGAATCGGGTTTCCCCTTATTCCATAGTGGATTAAGTTCCCTATCTTCCCATAGTGGATCAGGTTTCCCTTTCTTCAATAATGAATCAATCAAGTCGACTTGATTCCCATCATTATCTTATGAGATCTAAATATTTACCCACTGCTTTTGAGGGAGATATAGGTCCCACCCATTACATAATAAAATCATATATACATGTGATACAAGATAATAAAAATTTCATCATATCATGACTAATAAATAGAGATAGGTTTCAAAAACATTATATCGTAACCCATGAAATGAAATAGGTATCATAAAAATTTCATCATATCATTTCCTATGTAAAATAGATAGGTCTCAAAATCATTTCATCAAAGCATAACCCATAAAAAGAAGTGGTTTTCAAAATCATATAACCAGTGGAAGATAAATGGGTGTTATGAACATCATTCCATCAAAACATAATCCATTAAATAAAGAATATGAATGTTATTATTAGATCATATCCATAGTAAATCAAAAACTATAATAAAGTATTTCATCTTATATGGATAAGGTTTTTGAAGGATCACATGGAACATTTCTTAAGAAAAATATCCTTTCTTTGAAAATACATTTCATAAAACCATTTAAAAAATCCCTTTAGTATAATGAAAGCTTTGAAATTTCAATTAAATAATTTATTGATTAAAATATATTTTCCTCCTATAAAATACCTATTTAAAACATAAATCATTTTCAAAACCTTTTTCTTTGAAAATAGATTTGAGAAATTATAAAGGAATCTTGAAAAAATTTAGAATACCTTTTACTTTAAAAATAGTTTTAAAACTTATAAAGAAATATTGAAAACATTTTGAAAACCTTTTTTCATGAAAATATATTTGAAAACATGAAAAGGAAGCATTGAAAACTATTTTAAATGCTTTAAAACATAAAAAAAATCTTTTAAATAATTTTATATGAGCTTAATAGATCATTTAAAAAAATGAAAGCATTTTTAGAAAAAATGGATTCTGAATAAAATAGATTTCCAATCAAAGAGAAATAATGTCAGATTTTATTAAAACATTTTATTAATTATAATAAGTACCAAAGAGTTGAAAAATTATATCAATACATGAATATATCAAAAATAACTAGAGAAGATGAAAATTCATGAGAGTTATTTATAGATGGATCATAAGATTTTATCAATATAAGCATAATGCTAAACAATCCTGATAAATGATGAGATTGTAGTAATAAACTGTTACCACTTTGGTAACTTTGAATCAAAATAACCATGTAATAATAACATTAAATGAAGCATAAAATATCATTAAAAGAAGTATATTCATGATATAACATGTCAAAGGGTAGTATATACACCCCATAGAAAAATATTGGTGCAAAACATGGCATGTATCTCAATTGGTACATGAATAGAAAATATTTGATATTTATTAAAATCTAAAAAAAAATTAGAATATATTATTTCTAGTAAATTTTAAATCTTTTAATAAAATATCATTTATTATAAAATAATATTAATGACCATTTTGACATTATTTACCTAATTTAATTTTTTCAAAAATGAAAACAAATATAGAATTTGAATATATTAAGTTCAAACCTGTGTAACATGATATATGTATCTTAAAAAAATTAATTACTATAATTCAATCAATTTAATTCACTATTAATATTTTTAGTATCATTTATTTTAGTTAATTATAACTAAATAATTTCTGAATTTGGCATTTCTTTTGTAGTTAATCAAAATAATTGATTTCTGAAAAATAAATATAAATAAATATAATGATTGAAAATTATTTACCTTTCAATAGAATGTGTAAAAATGAAATAATGTAGATTTTTTTCCATATCTCAGGGCTTTATAAATGCTAAAGGTAAGGAAGGGTCCTTTTTTTGTCCTTTTCCTTACATAACTTATTATATAGGTCAATTTCATGAAATAGTGTCTTAATAACTCATAAAGTTAGAACCAGGAAGTGTTATAGTCAAAAAATGGGAAACTGATGGATTTTGGACAAGTTTCTAGGTCATTTCCCCATTAAGATTAAAGTTTAACCACTAAGTAAACTAATTTTCTCTTTAATCACTGTAATTAATTTTAATTAATTTCACTAATATTTTTTGGTAAAAAACCATTTTTAACTTTGTAAAAAATGATTAATCCAAATATAGAATCCATATTTTAAAATTATAAACACAGAAGTGGCATCAAGTAAATTAAAATTAATCCCATAGATAGGACTAAATGATGAGTTTTTAAAGTGAAAAAGTCCAAAAGATTGAAATGTTTTCATATCAAATTTCATTGTGAAATTGGTTCTAATAAACTAAATTGGATTAATTGGAGTATTATTTATCTGATTATACTTTAAAACCAAATTAAAATATAATTAAACTATATAAATAAATTAGATGAAAAATAAGTTTGAATTAAAATTCAGTGTTTTTCACTATTTATTCAAAAATGATGTTTTTACGAAAAAACCCAAAAATTAACCCTAATATAATTTTGAAATTATTAATTCAAAAATGAAGAATATTTTATGAAATTAAATTTCTAAAATTATATAAATTAATTCTATTATTTTTCACAAAAGGACATACAAAACCTTTATTTTAAGAAAATTATATTTTCAAACATATAAAGACTTTACTAAAAATTATATGTATTATTATCAATATGTTTAATTTATATAAAAATATTATAACTAATATTTAAAAAATATTTATAACTAGTCATATTATTAAGTTTAAAAACTGTGTTATAACTTTATAATTTAAATAATTATAATAATAAAATGTTATTTTATTGAAACTCTGTGTTGCGTGTAATGTAAGACAAATCAGTGTTACATATAGTGCAATATTATTTTGGTGTAGCATGTAAGGAAAGATTAAATTGGTGTAGTGTAAAAATAAATAATAAATTGGTGGTTTCATATAATACAAGCTAAATTCAGTGTTGTGTGAAATAGAAAATATCAAATGGTTTAAATTAATTTGATGTTTTTTCACAAAATATAATGGTGTTACATTCATGCTTAAAATACTTGTTCCATTTCATCATCCTAATCATAATAAATCATGTCAATATTTACATATTCATCATCCCCTATTAAGAGGTGTTTGGATACTCTCAACTCTTCAATCCCAACTGGGTTACCATATCACACACAATATTACCAGTCCAAGAACTATGACCTCATATTGTGTGAACCTCCCCATGAAAAGCCTAAATTATCATTGGGCCCGTCATTCAAATTGTGATTTACTTTTTTCCTTACCACATAGACTATATCACCCTTCATTAAAAGAGATATGAACATAAAGTTTTTTCACCTTTCCATGAGATATTATATATAAGTATTGGTTCTTTATTTCACATGAGGATTTACTTTTCCCTTTCAACATAGAATGTTTCATGCTTTCTTTTGAGCACCACCACCTTAAATTGTGTGCACCCTTTTTTATATAGTATAAATTTGAATTAGGACTCACATTAACTTTCAGTTAATATCACCCTTGATACATAGAATATATCACTTTTTAGTCAAATATTTTCGCCCTTAAACCCCATAAAAATTTAGTCAAAGTTGTGTAACCTTAAACTTAGACCATAAATGGTTCTAATTGAATGACCCTCAAACTAAAAATTGAAGAGACGAAAATATTTTCAAGTTGAAAAACCTTAAAGGGAATCCTAATAAATATTTAAGTATCTCCTCACTAAATAATGTTTTTTATAACTTAAGAAAAATTTAGATCTTGATATGAAAGAGGCACAAATCTTTTAGGGCCCATCATATAGTCCGAGAAAAAGCAATGTCAATCCTGACAGACCCATAAATCTAAGAAATTGTTTTAATAGACATTATATCTCCAAATACTACACACATTATATATCCCTTTACCCATATAATGTTTTCAATATATGGTGGAATAACCATTATGGTACTTGAAACTTTCTCAAATATCATTTCCCCAATAAGCCTACTTCATTCCTTAGGTGTTCGAATCTTCAAAAACACTTCGTTGGTCATTGGTAATAGAAACATATGAATCCAAAGGACACATATTCTTGGTAATGTTCATGCCTCCATATTCGACACTACCAACCAAAGGAATCTTCACACAGAGAGTAAGGTCCTATAACCTCTTCATACCCTGAATGAATTATAATAGAACTCATCATTCAAATATAGCCAATGATTATCCCCTTCATACCTATTCGATGTCATCACTTCCCAATTAAAATATTTAAATTTATATTTTACAAAACATGCAATATAGATATTAAAGAGGATCTGAATATACTCAATCTTACACATTTTTGCATTATACACGTGTTCAATGAACATATATTACATCTTATTCTCAAGCCTCCATTGGTTCTTATCATTTATACCTAAACAGTATGCAAAAATGGTCTGATCACTATGATATTATACTATATATATATTTTTCATGGATGTATGTAACACCCCAAGATTTCATAGTACGTTATTTCTTCAATGTAATTAAA
The DNA here is from genome assembly GCA_963277665.1 of Viscum album. Taxonomy (NCBI): domain Eukaryota; kingdom Viridiplantae; phylum Streptophyta; class Magnoliopsida; order Santalales; family Viscaceae; genus Viscum; species Viscum album. Next base: position 1,442,114,251 of record OY728140.1, on the reverse strand, counting down.
TAACTTGCACTACACACAACACTGAGTTCAATCACACCACGACTTACCAAACTGGCCGTTCAAAAGCGGTTATGAATAGTATTAACAGAATTTTGAATTTTATATAATCCTTATAATTTTATGAGTTTCTTAGACATAATATAAGAACAAATTCATTTTTTCAGATAAAATAAGTATTTTTTTGAAATGAAATTTTACCACCTTTTAATGGAGAACCCTTTTTAAATCAAATATTTGAAACTTTTATATATTAAATTTGACAAAATAAACTTCTTCTTTAGAATTGGGATATAAAGATTTCGTTTTGATAAACTTTTGATGTTTTTCTGATAACTTTCATATTTGGGTGAATTGTGAAAAATAATAAATTTTAACTGAAAACAAATTTTTTAATCAAAATAATTTATAGTGTTAAACTATACATATGAATGATTTGGAAGCATAATTAGATTATATTTTTACCATTTAATCAAATGTTGGTCATTTTAATTAATTTCACTTTGAAATTGGACATAAACAAGCGTCAATCTTTTGGTAGTTATTATTTATTAAAAATACACATTTTGGTTTTGAAAACGGGAATTAATTTTAAATTAATAAATTAAATTTATATGTTTTTAATTTGGTAAAATAGAGTTCATTTTTGAATTTGGAATATCAATATTAGCTTACGGTTAATTTTTGGTATGTTTCTGAAAACTTTCAATTTTTGATGAATAGTGAAAAACACTACGTTATTGGTTAAAACCTACTTTTCATTTAAATAATTATTTATTTTATTTAAATTTATTTTAGATCAAAATAGATACATAATACCTATATATGTTCAATGTAATTTTTTGGGGTCATTTTGTAATAATATTAGATATATAAAATTTTATTGAACTTTTCACCGTCTTTTACCCACCTCCTAGGAGAATTTGAAAATTCACATAAAACCTAATTTTACCACTTATATGAGTGAAATTTTAAAAATCCTAGAGACACAGTTGATATAAGTAAGAAAAATTTGGTTCAATAATATGAAAATAATTTTTTTTGTGAATAGTAACACTTTACTTTTATTTACCACAGTTAAAAGTAAATAGGATAATTAAGGGTAAAAATGATATTATTCTTATGCTAACATATGTCCTAATTATATTGGATAAGTTTAATATGACAAAAAACAACCTTAGGAATAAAATATGATCTTTTATGTCCACTTGGATTAGATTAGGACATTTATTATTATTTTATTTAAAGAATAGTTAAAAGATTTAAAACCAAAGTTTAATAACTAAACCATTTTTAATATAGGGTAACACACAATATATATTTGACTATAAATATTAATTATAAAGGTAAAAATATTTCCTAAATAATCGTATTTTATTTTTAATTTTTAGATATTAAATAATTAAATTTATTTATGACACAATGATGATTCAGTAACTACCTTATTAATGAAAGAATCAAATAAATGGTATTATAAATATTAGAATAAATATAATTTCAAAGTTTTTATGAAATAAACGAATATTATAGGTGAATATGAAATTTTAGAGTTGATTAAATGTATCTTTTTATAAGAAATAAAGTTTTTATGACTTTCATAAAAACAAAATAACAAATAGTGTCAAAATTGACATAATTTAATTTCTTAAACAAATACTATATTATTGGTTGATATAATATTTCTAAAAATCTATGGTTAAGAAAAAGGACTTAAATAATATTATATATGTCATTAATAAACCACTTGAGGTTATCTTTTATGTTTACAGTAAGTTTATTAACCATATAGTATAAGAATACATGAAGACACGGTAAATGTTAAACTATTTAACCAAGAGTTAAATCTAAAAGATAAGGTTAAAATGGTAACGTAAAATTGTCTAAAACATATTAGTTTAGATTATTTCGACCCATAACCACCTTAGTCTCTAAATAAATCATTTTCTATCCATTATTAATTGAAAACTATTTTATTATAAAATAATATTTCAGTATTTTCCTAAGGTTCCCCTCACCCCTCTTATAAAAGGGCACTTCCCCTTATCTCAAATTCACACAACCAAAGCAATTTGGCTTGGCCAAACCCTGAAACATTATCCTCCCAAATATCCTAAATTTATCCTAGAGGCCTTAGTTTGATCATAAATTCAACCTAAGGATCCCTTTTAATCAAAATAAAAGGAAGAACCCGAAGATGAGGTAATGATTTCACCACCCTCTTTCAAGTTCTTTTCTTCTTCCACTTACTCTTTCTTTATTATTACCATACCAAAATAATAAATCCAGTACCTTATATATACTGTGATTTTATTATAAATATTTCACAACCATATTCATTATTATATACATACAATGAATGATAATGTCACCATGTGTGTGTACGTACGGCTTACCGTCTCCACGCCGTGGTGTAATTTGTTATTCAATACTATGTTATTTGGATGGATATAATGATGATTAATATGTATAGAAATAATGAAAATAACATTATAATGTCTCTGTAAAATTAATTTACCAACCAATTACACAACTTTAAGGAAATTATATTTTCTCTTGTGCGTACGTACAGATTACCGTCTCCACGATGCGATGAGATTCATTTCCACGTTCACCATTCATCGACGATTATAAAAATATATATTACTAATAATTATGTAATATATGACATAATAATTATAATGTAGATATATATATTTATATATTTATTAATTTAGGTACTTACATATATCTTATTCACTTACTTTCATTCAATACGATTTGAAAACAGAAACATCGTTTATGCGTACGTACGGCCCACCATCTCCATAAACGGTGTTTTCTATTTCACACATATATATATCTATTATAAATATTTATATTATAAATATATATGATATATAAATCAAGGTTTATATTATTTAAGTATTTAAATCATGATCTAAATGATACGATCAAGAATAACAAGGTAAAATATGTATGATAAAGAAAGCGATTATTACCCGAAATGTAAATTTAACATGAAAATCATTATTAAATGGGTAGTATAAAGTCATAAATGAATCATGTATGATATAATAAATATGAATATGGTTCTGTTATAATCTAATAACATAAAATGGTCACTATACAGATGGTTAAACGTACCCTCGACCAAAATAAAGTGCAAGGTAAGTGGTTTTCATCTCACTCCTTATTCCCGTGAGATTCATGTTATATTGGCACTATTTACTTTTGTGTGGTGTATTTACTGACCATAATTTTATTCATTGTGTAATAAACATTAATTTATGTGTATTTACATCTTCATTGTATGATACATCTTTCATGGGGTGTATGTTTCATATGTTACCAAATTTGAAAGTGTTAATTCCTCAATCTCATTATTATTCAAGATTGTTTATGTGTAAGTTTTTATTGGGACATATTTGTTATCCATGTCCATGTTTCATAAAATAATTTTCAAAGGGATTATTTTTGTGGGACTCTTTCACTAAATCATCATTTTAAATTTTTTAAATATTTATTCTTCTAAACCTTTCTCATTAATGTCCATGTTTTTAAAATGGGTTTTAAGGATTTATTTATATAGACATGAATGTTTTAAAATGTTAATTCCTTTAAAAATATTCAAAGTGGTATGGGAGAAATTAATTCAAAACTATATTTTAAATTAATTCCTTTATAAATTATGTGACTTTTAAATTATTTCATGAAAAAAGGATATTTCTCGCAAATATTTTTACAGATCATTTTCAACTATAACAACATCCTTTACGAGATATTATTCTTGATCGAGGTTAATTTATTATGATACAAATATTCCATATTGTATTTAATATTTTGTGATATTTTTGATTGTGGATGAGTTATTTTTATTCCATTCATGTTTTATGGTTAATGTATTGACATTTTATATACTAGTTTTAATACAAATGTTTATGTTATATTTCAACCTTTTCTTAAGATGAATTTATTGGACTAGTATTTATGGGTTGGGGACCAGTAAAAGTAAGCCCTCCGGGTTGGGGTCTGGTTATAGCAGACCCTCCAGGTTGGAGTCTGGTTACAAAGGCTCTCTAGGTTGGAGTCCGGTTACACAGGCTCTCCGGGTTAGAGTCCAGTTACAGAGGCTCTTCGAGTTGGAGTCCGGTAATAGAGGCTCTCCGGGTTGGGGTTCGGTTATAGTTAACCCCAAGGACCAGGCATGAGGCCTTGACCCAAAAATTAAAGTATGGTACTATACATTCCTTCATTATGAAATTAGTTATTACATGTGATTATTTGACTAATATAATATCCATGTGCATGTTTATATGGTAATTATTGATTTATTTTTTAAATATTATGTTCTGGTTTTTGTTTAAAAGACTGTTGTTTTTATTACACATCTTACCTTAAAAGTTTATAGCTTCAGCTAAATTATTTACCCTTAATGAGTATCTGATCTCACCCCATTTTTTGTTTTATTTTTCCAGGATATGAAGAAGTTATTTATGAGTGACTTGCAGGCATAATATAGGAGGCTTGGACATTTCTAACGGAATAAATTACTTTTGTTTTTCTTTTCAATTTGTAATGTTGAAATTCATATATGTATTCTATTTTCCAAGACTACAAAACTGATCGGTCCTTCGGGAATTAATTCCTTGTAATCATGCCAATGTATTAAAATAATGCACTGACTCTGGGTAATTGGGGTTAGGGTGTTACAGTTGGTATCAGAGGAAGTTTAGTATAAACCTTGGAAACAAGATTTAGATAAACTCTAATTAGAACACATTATCCTAAGATAGACTTTGATAATTAGTATAGAGGAACTTCCTAGAATTTTGGAACTGTAGAGATTTTGTGAGTTTTACAAGAAATACATCCCTGTCTGGATATGAGCAGGTAGAGGCGGCTCTAGCACAAATGTACCTAGGGGTAAAACCCGAAAACACCGCTTTGATCTAGACTTGAACGAGAACTGGTGCATGACAACGGGCCTTGTTGCACTCTCGGTTATGACACTCCTAGGGTATATTCTTAGGATAATTCACATTTTCATTACAAGCCATTATGAAGGATTTAAGAGTAAATACTTCCTCAAAGAAAACATTTTTATTATTATGGATTATATCTATAAACTGTTCAATTTACATTAGGTATTTTACAAGTTTGGAATTATTCATTGCGATTCATAAACTGACCTAGTGTATGCCATTTTTTATAAATGGCACCCAGTAGAAGGAATGAGAACTCCCACAATACATATGATCCAAAGAGTACGGAGGATCATATCTTTCATGGTATTAAGCCAAAAGTTAGAAGGGAAATAGTCTCTCAAGTATTATCAACATATGAAGAAATAATATCATGTGTTAATAAGATAAGTAAAGAATTATCTGAGTCCTATGGATTTCAAGGAAAGAAAGAGAATAAAAGGATGGTAGAGAGAAATATGGATAAAGAGAATAGGGGAAAGAAATATTTTACCATATGTGATAAATGTAGAAAGAATAACCTTAGTAAATGCTTGAAGGGAATGAGAGTTTGGTATAAGTGTGGAGAAAAATGACACCAAGTATGTGATTTCAAGGGTAAGAAAAAGGTTTCAAAAGTAAAATTCTTCATCTACAAGGCGTTGGGACACTACGCGAATCAATGTCCCCTTCATCAGAGTATACCGTAAATGATGATATTGGATAATAATCAAGTTATGATACTACTTGAAATGAAGAGGAATGACTAGTGTTCTTATGTTGTTATTATAGAATTATTTCATTTGATTATTGTATCAACAATATACTGGTTATATGAATTAGGAGATAAATAAGGATTGTACTGTAGTTCTATTTTATTGATGATTTGAGATTATATGGTTCTAAGAAAAGTGACTTAATAGTAAGCTACACTTTTTAGAAAATACATGTTTGAAGGAAAGGTAATCCTTAATATGGTCCTGATAATGAGGTAGTGATTTTGGAATAAGAGATGGTTTATTTGGATAAACTATATTGGATATTCATGAATCCCTTGGAACTGATTAATAGTTTGTTTATTTCATCATTGTTGAAATATTAAAAATTTTTGGATATAAGGGATATATCTAGTATTCTATAAATAATAAGGGAGCATGAATGTAATCAATAAGGTATTATAGTAATTTAGAGAGTTACCATGTTTTAAAAGAATACATGATGATGGTGTTTACATGTTATTACGTGGAAAAAGGGTCTTCATTATGTTTAACTTCCTTATAAATTTTGAACTGTGAGTTTGGATAGAAGTATTTTGGATAAGTCTAAAGGTTGGAATGGATTAAGTTTGAAATTGGATATAATTGTTAAGGTTATTTTTTTATTTTCATAAAAAGAACAACCCATAGGTCGAGCGACAAACAGTCGCGTCCGATAAGGCCGTGAGACTTGAACCCACAACCGAAGGGTGACAATGGTGCGTCACCTACCATTGGCCTATGTGTTGTCCTAGATTGTATAATGTAGTTTTTTAAAAGTTCTGATAGATGAATTATAAATTCATTTTTTTGGAACCATATACTATTAGGATAAATAGAGTATTTTTTTATCTTTTATAGTGAAAGATGAGTTTGTGGTAGAAATTAGTTAAAGGATGGAACTCTACTTTTCAAGTATATATTTTTTCTCTTATTTTAGGAAGAAATTAATTCTTAAAATTTAGCTAAGGTATCTTAAAACCAAAAAGGTGTTATCCTAATACCTTATGTTTTGTTGAACCGATGATATTTTAAATCATCATAGATTGATGGCTTTGAGGCCCTCAATTTTACACTTGTTTGTGATTGATGAAATCAATCACTCCCAATAAATATTTACGTTTTTCCTCCAATTATGTGTCTCTAATTTCCACCAATGTTCTCCTGATCAAGATTATAATTTTGTGGTGACTTTTTCATTTCTCTTTCCCTCTTATTAAGAAAAAATTTTATTAACCCAATTTCTGATGTGGGTTCTCCACAAAGGTATTTTTCTATTTTTAACCTTTTATTTTAAAAGAATAATTTCAAATTGCAAGGACGCAATTTATTGAAGGAGGGGAGAATGTAACACCCCAAGATTTCATATTACATTATTCTTCAATGCAATTCAATAACTTACACTACACACAACACAGAGTTCAAGCGCACCATGACTTACCAAACTGGCCGTTCAAAAGCGGTTTTGATTAGTATTAACTGAATTTTGAATTTTATATAATCCTTATAATTTTATGAGTTTCTTTGACATAATATAAGAAAAAATTCATTTTTTAAGAAAAAAGAAGTGTTTTTTAAAATGCAATTTTACCACCTTTTAATGGTGAAACACTTTTAAATATAATATTTGAAACTTTTATATATTAAATTTGGAAAAATAAACTTCTACTTTAGAATCAGGACATAAAAATTTAGTTTTGATAAATTTTTGGTAATTTTCTGATAACTTTTATATTTGGGTGAATAGTGAAAAATAGTAAATTTTAATTGAAAAAAACTTTTTTAATAAAACTAATTTATAGTGTTCAATTGTACATATGAGTGGTTTGGAAGAATAATTAGATTACATTTTTACCATTTAATCCAATTTTTGTCATTGGAAATAATTTCACTTCGAAATTGGATATAAAAAAGTGTCAATCTTTTGGTAGTTATTATTTCTTAAAAATACGCTTTTTGGTTTTAATAACAGAAATTAATTTTAAATTAAAAAATTAAATTTCTATGTTTTTAATTTGGTAAAATAGAATTCATTTTTGAATTCATAATATCAAAATTAGATTAGGGTGAATTTTTGGTATGTTTCTGAAAACATTCATTTTTTATGAATAGTGAAAAACACTACGTTATTGGTTAAAACAGACTTTTCATTTAAATAATTATTAATGTAATTTGAATTTATTTTAGGTCAAAATAGTTACATAAAACCTATATATTTTCAATGTAATTCATTGGAGTAAGTTTTTAATAATATTAGATATATAAAATTTTATTGTACTTTTCACCGTCTTTTACCCACCTCCTAAGAGAATTTGTAAATTCCCATAAAACCTAATTTTACCGCTTCTCTGAGTGGAATTTTAAAAATCTGAGAGACACGATTGATATCAGTAAGAAAAATTTGGTTCAATAAGATGAAAATAATTTTTGGTGAATAGTAACTTTTTACATTTATTTACCACGACTAAAAGTAAATAGGGTAATTAAGGGTAAAAATGATATTATTTTTACCCTAACATATTTTCTAATTCTATTGGATAAGTTCAATTCGACCAAAAACAATATTATGAATAAAATATGATCCTTTAGGTCTACTTGGATTAGATTTGGACATTCCTTATTATTTTATTTAAGGAATAGTTAAAAGAGTTAAAATCAAAGTTTAATAACTAAACCATTTTTTATTTAAGGTTACACACAATATAAATTAGACTATAAATATTCATTATAAATATAAAATGATTTTATACATCATGGTATTTTATTTATAATTTTTAGAAATTAAATAATTAAATTTATTTATGACACAATGATGATTCAATAATTAACTTATTAATGAAAGAATCAAATAAATGGTATTATAAATATTAAAATAAATATAATTTCAAAGTTTTTATGACATCCAAGAATTTTATAGGTTAATATGACTTGTTAGGGTTGATTCAATGTATCTTTTTTTTGAAGAAATCAAGTTGTACGAAAACCAAATACCAAATAGTGTTAAAATTGACATAAATTAATTTTTAAAACAAATACTATATTATTGGTTGATATAATATTCCTAAAAATATAAGGTTTTGAAAAAGGGCTTAAATAATATTATATATGTCATTAATTAACCACTTTAGGTTCTCTTTGATGTTTATAGTATGTGTATTAACCATATAGTATAAGAATACAAGAAGACATGGTAAAAGTTAAACTATTTAACAAAGTGTTAAATCTAAAAGAAAAGGTTAAAATGGTAACCTAAACTTGTCTAAAATGTATTGGTTGAGATTATTTCAACCCATAACCACATTATACTCAAAATAAATCATATTGGATTCATTAGAAACCGAAAATTATTTTATTATAAAATAATATTTCAATCTTTTCCTGAGGTGCCCCTCACCCCTATTATAAAAGGGCACTTCCCCTTCTCTCAAATTCACACCACCAAAGCCATTTGTATCAGCCAAACCCTGCCCAAATATCCTCCCAACTATCCTACCTTAATCCTAGAGGACTTATTTTGATTAGAAAGACAACTTATGGAGCCCTTTTGATCAAATAAAATGGAAGAACCCGAAGAAGCCGTAATGATTTCACCACCCTCTTTCAAGTTCTTTTCTTCTTCAACTTACTCTTTATTTGTTATTACCATACCAAAATAATAACTCCAGTACATTATATATACTGTGATGTTTTTATAAATATGGAACAACCATATTCATTATTATATCCATCCTATGAATGATAATGCCACCATGCGTGCGTGCGTATGACTTACCGTCTCCACGCCGTTGTGTAATTTTTTATTCAACACTATGTTATTTGTATGGATATAATGATGGGTAATATGTATATAAGTAATGAAAATAACCTGATAATGTCTCTATAAAATTAATATACCATCCAATTCCACACCTTTTAGGAAATGATATTGTCACTCGTGCGTACGTACATATTACTGTCTCCACGACGCGATGAGATTCATTTCCACGTTCACCATTCATCGATGATTATAAAAATATAAACTAATAATAAGTTTGTAATATATTACATAATAATTATACTGGATATATATATATATGTATGTATTTATGTACTTACATATATCTTATTCACTTACTTCCGTTCAATACGATATGAAAACAGAAACAACGTTTATGCGTACGTATAGCCTACCGTCTCCATAAACGGTGTTTTCCATTTCAAATATCTATCGATTATAAATATTTATATTCTATATATGTATGATATATAAATCAAGGTTTCTATTTTTTAAGTATTTAAATCATTATCTGAATGATATGATCAAGAATAACAAGTTAAAATATGTATGATAAAGAATGTGATTATTACCCGAAATGTTAATTTATCATTAAAATCATTATTAAATGGGTATTATAAAGTTATAAATGAATCATGTATGATATAATAAATATGAATATGGTTCTGGTATAATCTAATAACATACAATAGTCATTATAAATGATTTTAAACGTACCCTCGACCAAAGGAAAGTGCAATGTAAGGGGTTTTCATCTCACTTCTTATTCCTGTGAGATTCATGCTATATTAGCACTATTTCCTTTTGTGTGGTTTAAGTACTGACCATAATTGTATTTTTTGTTTAATAAACATTAATTTATGTGTATTTACATCTTCATTGTATGATACTTCTTTCATGGGGTGTATATTTCATAAGTTACCAAATTGGTAAAGGTTAATTCCTTAATCTCATTATTATTCGAGATTGTTTATGTGTAATTTTTTACTGGGACATATTTATTATCCATGTCCATGTTTCATAAAATAATTTTCAAAGCAATTATTTTTAAGGGAATCTTTTACTAAAACATCATTTTAAATGTTTTAAAGATTTATTCTACTAAACCTTTCTCATTAATGTCCATGTTTTTAAAATGGTTTTAAGGATTTATTTATATGAACATGAATGTTTTAGAATGTTAATTCCTTTAAAAAGTTTCAAAGTGGTATGGGAAACTTTTATTCAAAGCTATATTTTAAATTACTTCCTTTATAAATTATGTTACTTTTAAATTATTTCAAGAAAAAGAGATATTTCTCTCAAAGATTTTTACTGATCATTTTCAACTATGTCAACATCCTTTACGAGATATTATTCTTGATCGAGGATCATTTGTTATGATAAAAATATTCCATATTGTATTTAATGTTTTGTGATATGTTTGACTGTGGATGAGTTATTTTTATTCCATTCATGGTTTATGGTTAAAGTATTGACATTTCATCGGCTAGTTTTAATACTAATGTTTATGTTATATTTCAAACTTTTCTTAAGATGAATGTATTAGACTAGTATATTCCAGGCTGTGGACCGGTAAAAGTAATCCCTCCGAGTTTGGGTTTGGTTACAGCAGAACCTCTGGGTTGGAGTCTGCTTACATAGGGTCTCCAGGTTGGAGTTTGGTTACAGAGGCTCTCTAGGTTGGAGTCTAGTTACAGAGGCTCTCCTGGTTGGGATCCAGTTATAGTTAGCCCCAAGGTCCAACCATGAGGACTTGACATTGAAATTAAGGCCTGGTACTATACATTCCCTCATTATGAAATAAGTTATTACATGTGATTATTCTACTAGTAGAATATCCATGTGAATGTTTATAATCTAGGAGGCTTGGTCATTTCTAATTGAATAAATTACTTTTGTTTTTATTTTCAAGTTGTAATGTTGAACTTCATGTATGTAATCTATTTTCCAAGACTAATAAACTGATCGGTCCTTCAAGACTTGATTCCTTGTAATAATGCCAATGTATTAAAATAATGCACTGACTCTGGGTAACTAGGGCCGGGGTGTTACAATGTATGTATGAATGGGGCCCCTCACTCATTATTATTAGGTAAATCATGCCTCCATATCAGATTCACAACCTCATTATTCATCTTTGAGAAAAATATGTACAACCTTAAACCTCAATTGCTTTTGGTCCCCATCAAATGAACCTTAACTACCTGACATAATAGTTTGATCATTAAAAACTTAAACTATGTGCCCCCATCCATGGGATTATATATACTAGGATTGGTCCCTCTACTCACACCAATCTTTTCCACACTCTAGCTAAATGGACTATCTGACCATCTTTTGGTCAAAATTTTCCAACCTTAAACATCCAAAATATTTTTTGTAAGTATCATGATCCTAAATTTTATGTTCCTACATGTGAGTTAATATAAATTATTGGTGTTTTTTCACCCATTCACATTAATTTTTTCTCTCCCTTTTAAAGGATAGAACTACTCACATATTTTTCAATGTAGTATAACCTTAAACCCCAGCTATATTGGTCCAGATTAAGAAAACTTAAACTACTAAAGAAAAGAGATACAATACTCATTGGTTTAAAACCCCACAAAAAGAATACCACTTAAAAATTGATTTTCTTCTTTCAAGGAATGCACCTCATAAGACCTATGAAAAAATGAGTGTTTGAAAATGGAAATGGAAAAAAACTTGTTAGGTTTAAAAAAATTCTATGAGAATCTTAAAAAAAATTGACTTCCTACCATCTATTCCTCCCTCATTTGAGGCATTGGAAAATAATTATGGCTATATAATAAAAACAAATCTTATAGGGTATACCATATAATGCTAGAAGAAGTTAATACATTATCTCTTGGTCCCTTTACATAGGAAAAAAATAGATGATTATTTTGTCCCTAAAATATAATTGGTTTAGAACACATGTTCAAAATGTAAGAGGGTGACATCATGGTTCTAGATCCCTCTTGAACATTGGAATATTATTTCCATGTGATGAATTACATTTTCCCAAATTTATTTTTTGAAATTATATGGGAAAATTCTGAGACCAAGTGCTAAAACGGCTTGTGATTCTGAGGCTCGGTGTGCCTGGAACGATTCGTTGAAAAATGTTATGTTTTTAATAGAACACATGAGTGAATTTTATGAAAAATGGAAATAAATTTTAAATTGGTTCTTTAATTAGAAATATGAGGGAACTATTGATCTCATAACAATGGATTTACCCCAGGTGTGACCTAACCTTTGTCGGCACAGATCGTCTGCAGAAAAATCCACTAGGGGTGTGACCATAAATAAAATAATAAATAAAACTATTTTATTTTTTAAATCATAATAAATCATAAACGTTAACTTGGATTGGAAATTTGATACAACCGTTGAGTTCGTAAGGAGTTTTTTTCCTTAGGTGAGGCCTAACATCAGCCGACACTGGTCAATAGTAAAAGATAGTTTTTAGACGTAAACATCATTAAAATATTTTAAGAAAAATATTTAATTCTTAATAAAAAACATGTTTTATTTTAATACATATTTATTATAGGATTTAGGGTTATCACCATAACCCTAGAATTCCTTTGAATAAATGAGATGAAGATCTCTCGACCAACAGTGGCAGATCATGGGTCGATGATCAATAACAAACCTCAGATTTGAAGGATCTTCACCCACAACAACGACACGAAAACTGATATTTTCAGTGATCAAACTGAATCAAGGTTGGGAATTTTTTATTTGATTTAATTTTCCCATTAATGAATTCCATGAAGAAATCAGACCAATCAATAAAAAAATTGGCTTGTAGATCGATCTTTGTTGTGGGAAGAGATTTAACTTTTTAGGGTTTTGATGGGAGAATGATCTTGTGATTATTTTTTGGATTTAAATTTTAGTTCTAATGGAAACTAACCTGGATAAACACGAACAACGATCAACATCTATTCCTCTTGGTTGATTTATGCTTTTCTCCCCCCCTTTCTTTATTCTTCATGGGAATTATTCCTTTGGTCCATCACTTGACATGTTGTGATCAGTCGATCGTTTCAAACTTGATCCTTGGTACAATGATCCAATATCACAGATCTAGGATCGGCATGTCATGATGGAGGTGCGATGACGATGAAAATGGATGGATTGAAGTAGTTCGAGAGATTTTTTAATTTGAGTGTTTTTTTGTCAGGATGAATCATAATGTTGATATGATATCAGGGTGATAAAGAACGTGACCATAAGATCATAGATGTGCCTCTATTTCAAAAAATGGAACACTATAGGAGAACTGGTGCCTATGGAAGGGGCCACCAGTGCACCGGTGTTGGTGACTTGCAGTGCGCTATGGCAACAACAGTGGTGTGAACAGTGGTCGGGCCATAGTTTGGAGGATGCCGCGGTAGTAAGGCCATGGGGAAGGAAGACGCGGTGCACCACCATATTAAACACTGTGGTTCCACATTTCCAAAGCAATGGCATGCGTTCTAGCAGACCGTGTGCGGTGCAAAAAAATCGGATCGCACGCTTGGGCCAAATCAGGTGAGCCAGGGTGCTCCATTGGCCCAGCGGGCCGAACTTCTTTAGACTGGACCAGATCAATCTGGGTTAGATGAATTGGTCTGGATTGGGTTAGCCAGACTAGGTCAGGTCAACCGGACTGGGTCAGGTTGTGTCAGACCCGGACCGGACCCGATTTGTGCATTTTCACTAAAATGGACATATCTTTCAAACAAAGTGTTTGATTTAAAATATATCTATGGTATTGGGAACCTTGCAATTGGGTGGTACTTTTGAGATGGCTTGGTGGGTTTTTAGTTGGATTAGTAGAGTTTGAGAGAGTAACCTTGTTCTTTTCCTATAAGGGTTCGATGTAGGATCCCGTTCCCATTATAGAGGATGACCTGTATTCTGAAGTGAGTTATCTCAACCTGACTATGACAGTTTACTCATTGGGTTTGAGCATGTATCCCACCTAGAGGTCTGTTCCATCTTCACTTATCTTTGTGGTATCTTATTTTGGTTTTTTGGACAAGCTGTGACCAATACTTAAATGGTCAGCTATCCCCTAGCAGGGATGATGTTTCCAGTAAGGCGAGAAGTCCCCCTAGTGAGACCAGGGCATAGAGGAACTCATATCTGTGTATTGAGATCAGATTCTTTCCATTCTACATTACTAGACCCAATGCGTGTGCTTCAAGTAGTTTTTAGTGGTTGATGTTTGGTTGTGACTTGGTGACTATGTGACTTGGGGATGCATGACTTATCGACACTCAATATGTTATCGACACTTTGTGTGTTACCAAAACTCTATGTGTTACCAACACTTCGTGTGTTATTGATACTCCATGTGTTACCAAAAATCCATGTTTCATTGATATTGTTAATATTTTCAAGTCTTATTATATACTCCCTTTACTTATTTTATATGAAATGTGCATAATTTGTGTGAAATATTAATGTTTTAATATTAAGTATAATTTTTGAGCATTTTTAGAAGTAGTCCAATTGAGTCAGTTTACTGTTTTAATAATAAATATCACTATACTGATAAAAATTGTGTGGTTTTTGTTTTTTAGGATTATCCTTTAAATATAAAACATTTCATTAGAAGGTTGCATGATCCAATTCTTCCATTTTAAGGGTTATATGGTCCTCACAAACAAGACCAAAGAATCTGTGAAGAAACTGGAATACTCATGAATATTGATTTACTGGGCTAAATAAAGATGACCAAATTCCATTATTCTCTAAAATTTCTCTGGGGAAAATGTTAGGAGTCTTGGATAAAAATTTCAATGCCCAACTCCAAACACAAGGGGCCCAACATATGCTTTGAAGTCCAGCCCACAATTCTGGATGTGAAATAAAATCAGTACAGTATTAATGAAATATCTCATGATGTAAGCATAAAATCAAGCTAAGATTTTTCAGTGTGAAATAGGATATATAGTTGGCCAAATTTGTTTAATAAATCATTCAGATTTTAAGGAATATTCATGTTCAAAAATCTATCCACATTTTGGCCATCGAAAAAGCATGGATAGAAATGGACAGTTTACCTTTATTTAATAAAACCACCATAACTTTGGCTTCAATTGTCTAAATGCCTCCAACTTTTGACAGTAGTCGGGAGACTTGATTATCTACAACTTTGAAGAAGGAGATATTAGGAGATTAGGCTGTATGAATAGCAAAATTGGCGATGAAACTGGAGAGACATATTGGGAATGAAAAAAGTCCACTCCTTGGGCTATAAATACTCTCCCCTTCTCTCCTTGAGAGGGGTTGGAATTTAAAAAGAGAGGAGAACATATTGGCAGGACCAAAGCTTTGACAAAGGCTTGGGAGGACCTTCCATACTCACATTTTCACTTGAGAGACCTTTCCTTCTCTCCTTGTTTTCGCTTACTTTCATGTTCTTCGTTTTTGTAATCTTGTAAGTCTCTTTGTTTGTAATTTGGTTTTAATGCATGTTTCTTATTTAATTTCTCTTATTATCATCCACCTTCTGTAGATTAATATTAATGTTTTTAAAATAGTTCATATACAGTTAAATCCCCATCCCTTCTTTTGCTTCCTCATTCAATCGAAAGTTTGTTTTTAATTATCATCATTGTTCGTGTGTGTGTGTTGACGTACCACTCTTTTCTTATCCCTTTATTTTTCTTCTCTTATTAATTTTTAATCATAATAATTATAACCATATTATTAAATACCCAAATGGATGAGTAAATCTCTCATTGGGGTGAGTTATAATTCGGGGAAGTTAAGTGATTGAGAGTTTTGCTCGATGAGTATTATTTAAATTAATATTGTGTATGTTAAACATAATATGTCATGGATTAACGATATGTTTTGTTTAACAAGTGGTTTCCATGGATTACTGGAACCATAAATAAACTACCATAAATAACTTTTGATTGATATTAGAACCCTAAGTTAAGTTAAGGCTTGGATTAAATCCTTAACACTTAGGAATTCCAATCAATGTCAACTTATGACATGGGTGTAAATTTAATGCAATACAAAGTAAGGCTCAAGGATATCACATTCTTAACTCCCCAATAATGAACTCACCCCAATGTTTATCAATTTTTTAAATCAAACATCATCCATAAATTACTTCATAAGCTCTTCAAACAAACCCCATAATCAGAATACAATCAACTAAAACCAAACGACTATTTCAAAGTATCATTGCCGAGGATTCGACCCGAGTGCTGGTATACACATTAGCAGAGCACTGGAACTTTGACTGGTCGATAGGCGACAATCGGCCATGCGTTTCAAATGGCGCCATTGATGGGGATGGTGCTTTATGTAGTTATTAGTTTCTGGTTATTGTAAAAAAACACAAAAAAATAAATTAAAAAAAAATTGAAAAAAAACACAAAAAAAAAATTAAAAAAATATTGAAAAAAAAACACAAAGAAAAACCTATCTTCTCATAAAAGTCATAAACTGAAAAAAAATACAAAGAAAAACTCGTCTTCCTATTTCTTCCAACATCTCTCTGAATGCCCCGTAGCCTCCCAAATAATCCCTCGGAATTTTTTGACCCTGAAATTTAGCGAACACTTCGCCATCTTAGGAGGAACATAAGAGATAATCAAATAATTCAAGAATCAGTCCTTGTCCAACCAGCTGAATTAGATATGGCCAATCCTAGGGAACAAACACTTAAAGAACTTTCTACCCCTGATATGAATTACCAACCTTTTGGTATTTAATATCTAAACATAGAAGCTAACTTTGAACTCAAATCGGGTTTGATCCATCTTCTTCCTCATTTCCATGGGCTAGCCAGTGAGGATCCACATCTTCACCTTAAAGAGTTCCAAGTGGGGTGCTCTAACATGAAGCCTCAAGGGGTTTCTGATGAACAAATGAAACTTCAAGCATTCCCTTTCTCCCTAGCTGACACTGCTAAGTCATGGATTTACTACCTTCTTCCTGGTTCTATAACCACATGGAATGACATGAAGTGAATTTTCTTAGAGAAATTCTTTCCTGCTTCTCGTACTGCTTCTATCTGAAAGGAAATAAGTGGTATCCGTCAATTCCCAAGTGAATCACTCCATGAGTATTGGGAGAGGTTCAAAAAGCTTGTTGCAACCTATCCACATCATCAAATCCCTGACTAACTCAAGATCCAATACTTCTATGAGGGGTTATTGGATATGGAGAGAACTCTCATTGATGCTGCAAGTGGCAGTGCTCATGTTGATAAAACTCCTGCAGCAGTAAGAGATCTCATAAGTAACATGGCTTCAAAGACACAAATATTCCATACTCGAGCACATGATCAAGTAAAACAAGCCCAAGATAATCAATCAATTGATCCAAACAAGATGATCTAGTGGATGAGTGAACTTACAGGTCTTGTGCGACAGCTAGCTATGACCACCAAATCCCCAACCTCGTCTTCTCCACAATCAATGTTTCCTGGACCTGTCAAAAACTGTGGAATCTGCAACTCTCCATCTCATCCAACTGACACATGTCCACAAATTCAAGAGGATCAATCCGATTCATCTGTACCAATGGAGCTCAATGCAGCATATGCTCTGCAGAACACCAATCCTCAACTATCAGGTCAGTTTGTTAGAAACTTCAACCAACCTCACTCTGAGCCCTTCTCTTCTTTCTATAACCAAGGCTTGAGGTATGGTAATCCCATTTCTCATCCCCCTCAATTACCTCCTCAAAACACAAACCCATTCCAATATGGTCAAGGTGTTGGTAACTTCTAAGAACCCTATCCTTTTGTTCCTCAACATCAAAGGAACAATCCTCCTCCTAGATTCCATTATCATAGTGAACCTTCCCAATTCCAAAACCAATACAATCGATTTCCCAAGAACCAAAATCAAGGCAATCCCAATCTGGGACAAGCCTCTTCTTCCAAGAAACCATGGGAATGTGAAGTGTAAGATCTTTCCTCATTCACCCATTCTAGCCTTAAAAACATTGAAACTCAAATAGGTCAACTTGCAATCCCACCTGATCCAGCAAAAACAATCCAATTCTTCCCAACATCCAGCTCAACCATTACCCAAACACAAGGGTAATGTATGTTCAATTGAACTTATATCAGGAAAGCAACTTTCTATGCCTCAAGATAAATCCTCAAACCCTCCTTTGAATGTTGACCTAGAAAACAAAAATAAAAAAAACTTGAAAAGGAACTTGAATCCATTCCCTCACCTCCTTCTATTCAACATAGTAAAACAATTCCATTTCCTCAAGCTATTTCTAATCCAGGGAAGTCCTTTTAACCTGATCCTGAAATGCTCGACATGTTTAGACGTGTTGAAGTCAACATTCCCCTCTTAGATTCTATAAAACAAATTCCTAAGTATGCCAATTTTATCAAGGAGTTGTGTGCCCACAAGAGACAACTTAGGACCTTCGAAAATGTTTCCACCCAGCAGTCAATACCCATAAAGTTCAAAGATCCAGGGACCTTTACGGTTCCATTCCAAATTGGAAGTTCCATCTTTGATGATGCACTCATAGACCTAGGAGACTCAATTAATGTCATGCCCAAATCCAGATTCTCTAACCTTGGTCTAGGTCCCTAGCACCCAACGGGTGTTTTAATTCAGTTATCCAATTGAAGCACAACCAGTCCTGAGGAAATAATTGAGGATGTCCTTGTCTGAGTCAATGATTTTATCTTTCCTGCTGATTTCAATGTCCTTGACATGGAAGGTGAGACAAACTCTTCTCGATCTCCCCTAATTATAGGAAGACCATTCCTCATGACTACGAGAACCAAGATTGATGTCCATTCAGTCATCTTATCCATGGAATTCGGTGACCAGCTGGTCAAGTTCAACATTTTCCAAGACATGCGATACCCATTTGAGGATCACTCTACATTCTCAATCCATGCTTCTCAGGACACTTCTAAGAGTCAATTGAACCCCATTCCATCATGTTCATCCTGTTCTGAAGAGATAGGATGTTGTGAAATCAACACTAGGATTAACCAAGTCATAAATGGTGTAGTTGATGTGGACCTTTCACTCATAGACTCCATCAATCTAGAAGAACTTGAAAACTCTCTTAAATTCCACATCAATTCTGATATCTACTGCTCTACCTTGGATAGTATTAAGGAAAATTAATCTGAAGCAACTGAAGTCCCTTCTTCTATTCCAGAGTTTTCTATCCCAAAAGTGAAATATGAGACTGATCTGAAACCTCTTCCTGTACACCTGAAATATGCATTCCTCTTCCATGATCACTCATATCCTGTAATTATCTCTGCCACACTTACTAAAACTGAGGATTCCAAACTTGTTCAAGTGTTAGAGGAAAACAAAAAATCCATAGGTTGGACCCTAGATGACATACCAGGAATCAACCCTGCCCTTTTCATGCATCACATCCATCTAGAGGAGTCATCCAAACCAATTATACAACCACAAAGAAGACTCAATCCACTCATACTTGAGGTAGTTAGGGAAGAGATCACCAAGCTACTTCAAGCTGGTATTATCTACCCAATTTCTGATAGTGAATGGGTTAGTCCAATTGAGGTTTTACCTAAGAAGGGTGGGATAACTGTTGTCACAAATGAACATGGAGAGGTAGTCACAACTCGAGTAAAGAAAAAATGGCGTGTGTGCATCAACTATAGGAAATTGAATGTTGAAACTTGAAAAGATCACTACCCTCTTCCATTCCTTGATCAAATGATAGAAATATTGGCTGCAAAGTCACACTATTTATTTATTGATGGATACACCGGCTATTTTCAAATCCCAATGACACCTCAAGATCATGAAAAGACTACTTTCACATGCCCCTTTGGAACATATACATATAGAAGAATGCATTTTGGACTTTGCAATGCTCCGGCAACATTCCAGAGGTGTATGATGAGTATCTTTTCAGAATTAATTGAACAATGCATGGAAGTCTTCAAGGATGACATCACCATTTATGGTGAGTGATTTAATTCCTGCTTGCATTCACTCTCTCTAGTCCTTCAAAAGTGCGTCAAGTGTAACCTTCTGTTAAATTTTGAAAAATGTCACTGCATGGTTGCAAATGGAATTGTTCTAGGGCACATAGTTTCAAAAGATGGTATTGAAGTTGATCCTGCCAAAATTGAAGTGATCCAATCACTTCGTGAACCCCCTTTTGTTTTGGACATCCGTTCATTTCTCAGTCAGGCTGGTTTCTATCGGCGATTCATCCATAACTTCAGTCAAATTTCCCTCCCACTCACTCAGTTGCTCCAAAATGATGTCACTTTCCATTTCGATGAGGTTTGCAAGAGAGCCTTCATTTAAATCAAAACTTCTATAATATCCACCCCAATAACCCAACCCCCAGATTGGTCCTTACCCATTGAATTGATGTGTGATGCTTCTGATAGATCTGTTGGGGATGTTCTTGGTAAAATAAGAGAAATAATTCCTCATGTCATCTATTATACCTCAAAAAAATTTGATGAAACTCAATCTCAATACACTGTCACTGAAAAAGAACTTTTAGAAATTGTTTTTGCCTTATATAAATTCCGATCCTATCTCTTAGGTGCCAAAATCATCATCTTCACAGACCATTCTGCTATAAAGTTCTTACTCAAGAAAAGTGATTCCAAACTGAGGCTAATAATATGGATCTTAATTCTCCAAGAGTTTGACCTTGAAATAAAAGATAGGCCAGGAAAAGAAAACCATGTGGCTGATCACTTGAGTAGAATTTCTAATTCTTCTCATTCCGAAATCATCGATCATGAATTCCCCACTAAGCACCTTTCATCTCTCACTCCAAAGTTACCATGGTATGCCCCAATTGTAAATTATTTGGTTTCTAGTGTTTTTCCTGAAAAGTTGTCAAAAGAACAAAAACTGAAGCTGAAAAGAGATTCAAAATACTATTTTTGGGAAGAAAATAAAATTTGGAAAACTAGGGAAGACATGGTAATTAGGAGATGTGTGGAAGAAAATGAGAATTCTTCCATCTTAGAATTCTATCACTCGCTTCCCAGAGGTGGCCACTTTAGACCACAAAGGACCTCCCGAAAGGTCCCAGACTCTGGATTCTTCTGGACTTCACTCTTCAAGGACTCACATGAGTTTAGTCAATCATGTACCACTTGCCAAAAGTTTGGCACAATTTCAAAGAGAAATGAAATGCCCCAAAATCCTTTAATTTTCTGTGAGATCTTCGATGTTTGGGGTATCGATTTCATAGGACCATTTCCTCCTTCCAATGGAATCTCATACATCCTTCTTGTAGTTGATTATGTTTCTAGGTGGGTCGAGGTTAAACCCACTAGAAAGGATGATTCACATACTATTAGTGAGTTCCTAAAGAAACACATCTTCCATAGATTTGGCACGCCTCATGCCTTGGTCAGTGACTTAGGAACCCATTTCTGCAATAGAACCATGGAATCTATTTTGAAAAAGAATGGGGTTGTATATGAAACATTAACTGCACATAACCCCCAAACAAATGGTATGGACGAACTTTCTAATAGGGAAGTGAAAAGAGTGATTGAGAGAATTGTAAAACCCACCAGAAAAGACTGGCCTGAAAGACTTGGTGAAGCACTTTGGGCTTATAGAACTGCCTATAAAACACCCATTGAGATGTCTCCTTTTAGGCTAGTTTTTCGTAAAGCATGTCATATACCAGTTGAAATCCAACATAAGTCTTTTTGGGCTATGAAAACCTAAAATTTTTATCTTGAAAAATCCAGTGAAGAAATATTTTTTCAATTAGATGAACTGGAGGAGCTTCGACTTGATTCTTATGAGAATTCTAATCTCTACAAAGAAAAATCCAAGGCACTCCATGATAAACACATCCTGAGAAAGGTATTTCATGAAGGTGAAAAGGTAATTCTCTTCAATTATCGATTTCATCTTCACCCAGGTAAGATTAATTCTCATTGGGAAGGTCCTTTTGTTATTACTAATGTTTACCCATTTGGTGCAGTGCAAGTCCAAGACCCTTCTTCCAAAAGGACATTCACAGTTAATGGAGATCGATTAAAGCATCACCATGAGAGGACGCACAATCCTGGATCCACATCAACTTCCATTGGATCCCCAACTTCTGTAGTCAACCTAACACTAGATGGAGATGACAACCCACCAAATCCAAACCAGGGGCACCTCTTTCCCTTTAACTCTCTCTCTATCTATTCCTCTCTCTACCTCTTTCTTATTCTTCCTCTGTCTTTTATTTTTTTTACCATTTTCTTTATCAAAACCTTTATTTTTCACTTTCTCTTTTGTGTGGGTGTATCTTTACAAAAATAAAAACCTAAAAAAAACAATCACTTAAAAAATACAAAAAAAAATATAAGTCATGCTTACTCACCATCGAGTTTTGAAATTTTGTACAACCATTTTGGGGAGTTAATAGAAATGTTTTCATCTCAAAAATTTTGTATTTTCATCATGACTTTGGATAAAGAATTTTGTGTCAAAACCAACACATTTTGAATGCTCAATTTTTGATTTGGAAAATTATTTTCCCCAACCATGACAATCAACATTTAATTCAGGCCAAGGCCACCTATGGCCATCTTTTCAAAATGTTTGTTTTCGCCCCCATTTGTGAGTCTTGAGTTTGTGGACCTTCGAGCTGAATTTCCTACCTTAGTGTGTATTAATATGATAGAGGTATTTTCTAAACCACATGAGAATCATAATTTCCAAATAGCCTCTCATTTCCCTTACGTTAATCCTCTTTTTGAAAGCCCATTCGAGCCTATGAAAACCATTTCTTTGATAGCCACATTACAAAAATCATAAACTGAAAAAAATACAAAGAAAACCCCATCTTCCTCTTTCTTCCAAAATCTCTCTGAATTCCCTATAGCCTTCCAAACAATCCCTCGGATTCGTTTGACCCTGAAATTGAGTGAATACTTTTCCAACTTAGGAGTAACATAAGAGATAATCAACTCATTCAAGAACCAGTCATTGTCCAACCAATTGAATTATATATGGCCAATCCTAGGGAACAAACCCTTAAATAACTCTCTTCCCCTGATATGAATTACCAACCCCTTGGTATTCAATATCCAAACATAGATGCTGATTTTGAACTCAAATCAAGTTTGATTTATCTTCTCCCTCATTTCCACGGGCTAGCCGGTGAGGATCAACATCTCCACCTTAAAGAGTTCCAAGTGGTGTGCTCTACCATGAAGCCTCAAGGGGTTTTTGAGGAACAAATAAAACTCCGAGAATTCCCTTTCTCTCTAGCTGACACTACAAAGTCATGAATTTACTACCTACCTCCTGGTTCCATAACTACATTGAATGACATGAAGCGACTCTTCTTAGAAAAATTCTTTCCTACTTCTCGTACTGCTTCTATCCGAAAGGAAATAAGTGGTATCCGTTAGTTCCCAAGTGAATCACTCTATGAGTAATGGGAGAGGTTTAAAAAATCCTGTTGCAACCTTCCCACACCACCAAATTCCTGACCAACTCTTGATCCAATAATTCTATGAGGGGTTATTGGCTATGGAGAAAACTCTCATTGATGCCGCAAGAGGCAGTGCTCTTGTTGATAAAACTCCTGCAGCAGAAAGAGATCTCATAAGTAACATGGCTGCAAACACACAACAATTATATACTCGAGCACATGCTCAAGTAAAACAAGCCCATTATAATTAATCAATTGATCCGAACAAGATGACTGAGTGGATGAGTGAACTTACAGGTCTTGTGCGACAACTAGATGTGGCTACCAAATCCACAACCTCTTCTTCTCCACAATCAATGTTTCCTGGACCTGTCAAAAACTGTGGAATCTGCAACTCTCCATCTCGTCCAAATGAACCATGTACACAACTTCAAGAGGATCAATCCGATTCATCTGGACCAATGGAGCTCAATGCAGCATATGCCCAGCGGAACACCAATCCTCAACTATCAGGTGAGTTGGTTAGAAACTTCATCCAACCTCACTCTGAACCCTTCTCCTCTAACTTTAACCAAGGATTGAGATTTGGTAACCCCATGTCTCACCCCCCTCAATTCCCTCCTCAAAACCCAAACCAATTCCAATATGGTCAAGGTGGTGAAAACTTCCATCAACATTATCCTTTTGTTCCTCAAACTCAAAGGAACAATCCTCCTCCTGGATTCCATTATCCTAGTGAGCCTTCCCAATTCCAAAACCAATACAATTGATTTCCCAAGAACCAAAATCAATACAATCCCAATCCAGGACAAGCCTCTTCTTCCAAGCAACCATGGGAAAGTGCAGTGGAAGACCTTGCCTCCTTCACCCGTTCTAGCCTTAAAAACATTGAAACTCAAATCGGTCAACATGCATCCCACCTTAGTCAGCAGCAACCATCTAATTCTTCCCAACTTCCAGCTCAACCAGTACCCAACCCCAAGGGTAATGTATGTGCAATTGCACTTAGATCGGGAAAGCAAATTGCTATTCCTCAAGATAATTCCTACAACCCCCTTTGAATTTTGACCTAGAAAATAAAAATAAAAATAAACTTGAAATGGAATCTGAATCCATTACCTCACCTCCTTCAATTTCACTTATGAAACCAATTTCTTTTCCTCAAGCTGTTTCTAAACCAAATAAGTCCTTTGAACCCGATCCTGAAATGCTCGACATGTTTAGACGTGTTGAAGTCAACATTCCCCTCTTAGATGCCATAAAACAAATTCCTAAGTATGCCAAGTTTTTCAAGGAGTTGTGTACCCACAAGAGTCAACTTAGGACCTTCGAAAATGTTTCCACCCAGCAATCCATACCCATAAAGTGCAAAGATCCAGGTACCTTTACGGTTCCATGCCAAATTGTAAGTTCCAACTTTGATGATTCACTCATAGACCTAGGATCCTCAATTAATGTCATACCCAAATCCATATTCTCCAACCTTGGTCTAGGTCCCTTGCACCCAACGGGTGTTGTCATTCAGTTATCCAATCGAAGCACAGCCAGTCCTGAGGAAATAATTGAGGATGTCCTTGTCTAAGTCAATGATCTTATCTTCCCTAGTGATTTCTATGTCCTTGACATGGAAAGTGAGACGAACTCTTCTCGATATCCCATAATTCTAGGAAGACCATTCCTCATGGCTATGAGAACCAAGATTGATGTCCATTCAGGCATCTTATCCATGGAATTCATTGACCAACTGGTCAAGTTCAACATTTTCCAAGCCATACGATACCCATCTGAGGATCACTCTGCATTCTCAATCCATACTTCTGAGGACACTTCTAAGAGTCAATTTAATCTCATTCCATTATGTTCATACTGTTCTAAAGAGATAGGATGTTGTGAAATCTACATTGGGATTAACCATTTCATAAATGGTGAAGTTGATGTGGACCTTTCACTCATAGACTCCATCAATCTAGAGGAACTTGAAAAATCTCTTGAATTCCACATCAATTATGATCTCTACTGATCCACCTTGAACAGTATTAAGGAAAATGAATATGAAGCAAATGAAGTCCCTTCTTCTATTCCTGAGTTTTCTATCCAATAATTGAATGATGAGACTGATTTGAAACCTCTTCCTGCTCACCTAAAATATGCATTCCCCTTCCATGATCACTCATATCCTGTCATTATCTATGCCACACGTATTGAAACTAAGGAGTCCAAACTTTTTCAAGTGTTAGAGGAAAACAAAAAAGACTTAGGTTGTACCCTAGATGACATACCAGGAATCAACCCTGCCCTTTGCATGCATCACATCCATCTGGAGTAGTCATCCAAACCAATTAGACAACTTCAAAGAAGACTCAATCCACTCATACTTGAGGTAGTTAGGGAAGAGATCACCAAGATTCTTCAAGCTGGTATTATCTACCCAATTTATGATAGTGAATGGGTTAGTCCAATTCAAGTTGTACCTAAGAAGGGTGGGATAACTATTGTCACAAATGAACATGGAGAGGTAGTCACAACTCGAGTGAAGAAAAAATGGTGTGTGTGCATCGACTATAGGAAATTGAATGTTGAAACCCGAAAAGATCACTACCCTCTTCCATTCCATGATCAAATGCTAGACATATTGGCCATAAAGTCACACTATTGCTTTCTTGATGGATACACCGGCTATTTTCAAATCCCAATCACACCTCAAGATCATGAAAAGACTAGTTTCACAAGCCCCTTTGGAACATATGCATATAGAAGAATGCATTTTGGACTTTGCAATGCTCCTGCAACATTCCGGAGGTGTATGATGAGTATCTTTTCAGAATTCATTGAACACTGAATGGAAGTCTTCGTGGATGACTTCACCATTTATGGTGAGTCATTTAAGTCGTGCTTGCATTCACTCTCTCTAGTCCTTCAAAAGTGTGTCAAGTGTAACCTTGTGTTAAATTTTGAAAAATGTCACTTCATGGTTTCCAATGGGATTGTTTTAGGGCACATAGTTTCAAAAGATGGTATTGAAGTTGATCCTTCCAAAATTGAAGTGATCCAATCACTTCCTGAACCCACTTCTGTTTGGGACATTTGTTCATTTCTCAGTCATGCTGGTTTCTATCGGCGATTCATCCATAACTTCAGTAAAATTTCCCTCCCACTCACTCGTTTTCTCCAAAAATATGTCACTTTCCATTTCGATGAGTTTTTCAATAGAGCCTTCATTGAAATCAAAACTGATCTAACATCTGCCCCAAAAATCCAACCACCACATTGGTCCTTACCCTTTGAATTAATGTGTGATGCTTCTGATAGAGCTGTTGGGGATGTTCTTGGTCAAATAAGAGAAAGACTTCCTCATGTCATCAATTATGCCTCAAAAACCTCAGATGAAACTCAATCTCACTACACTGTCACTGAAAAAGAACTTTTAGCATTTGTTTTTGCGTTAGATAAATTCTGATCCTATCTCTTACGTTCCAAAATCATCATTTTCACAGACCATTCTGCTATAAAGTTCTTACTAAATAAAAGTGATTCTAAACTGAGGCTAATAAGATGGATCCTAATGCTCTAAGAGTTTGACCTTGAAATAAAAGATAGAACAAGAAAAGAAAACCATGTGGCTGATCACTTGAGTTGAATTTCTAATTGTTCTCATTTTGAAATCATCGTTCCTGAATTCCCCACTGAGGACCTTTCATCTCTCACTCCAAAGTTACCATGGTATGCCCCAATTGTAAATTATTTGGTTTTTGGTGTTTTTCCTGAAAAGATTTCAAAATAACAAAAAATGAAGTTGAAAAGTGATTCAAAATACTATTTTTCGGAAGAAAATAAACTTTGGAAAACTGGGGAAGACATGGTAATTAGGATATGTGTTGAAGATAATGAGCATTATTCCATCTTAGAATTCTGTCACTCACATCCCGGAGGTGGCCAATTTGGACCACAAAGGACCTCTCGAAAGGTTATAGACTCTGGATTCTTCTGGCCTTCACTCTTCAAGGACTCACATGAGTTTAGTCAATTATGTCCCACTTGCCAAAAGTTTGGAAAAATTTCAAAGAGAAATGAAATGCCCCAAAAGCCTTTAATTTTCTGTTAGATCTTCAATGTTTGGGGTATCGATTTCATGGGACCATTTCCTCCTTCCAAAGGAATCTCATACATCTTTCTTGAAGTTGATTATGTTTCTAGGTGGTTCGAGGCTAAACCCACTAGAAAGGATGATTCACATAATGTTATTGAGTTTCTAAAGACACACAACTTCCATAGATTTGGCATGCCTCGTGCCTTGATCAGTGACTTAGGAACCCATTTCTATAATAGAACCATAGAATCTCTTTTGAAAAAGAATGGGGTTGTACATAAAACATCAACTGCATATCACCTCCAAACAAATGGCATGGCTGAACTTTCTAATAGGGAAGTGAAAATAGAGCTTGAGAGAATTGTAAAACCCACCAGAAAAGACTGGCCTGAAAGACTTGGTGAAGCACTTTGGGCTTATCGAACTGCCTATAAAACACCCATTAGGATGTCTCCTTTTAAGCTAGTTTTTGGTAAAGCATGTCATATACCAGTTGTAATCCAACATAAGTCTTTTTCGGCTATGAAAACCTGTAATTTTGATCCTGAAAATTCTAGTGAAGAAATATTGTTGCAATTAGCTGAACTGGAGGAGCTTCGACTTGATTCTTATGAGAATTCAAATCTCTACAAAGAAAAATCCAAGGCACTCCATGATAAACACATCCTGAGAAAGATATTTCATGAAGGTGAAAAGGTAATTCTCTTCAATTCTCAATTTTGGCTTCACACAGGTAAGGTTAATTCTCATTGGGAAGGTCCTTTTGTTATTACTGATGTTTACCCATTTGGTGCAGTGCAAGTCCAAGACCCTTCTTCCAAAATGACATTCACGGTTAATGGACTTCGGTTAAAGCATCACCAAGAGAGGATGCACAATCCTGGATCCACATCAACTTCCATTGGATCCCCAACTTCTGTAGTCAACCTAACACTAGATGGAGATGGCAATCCGCCAAATCCAAACTAGGGGGCACCTTTTTTCCTTTAACTCTCTCTATCTCTTCCTCTCTCTACCTCTTTCTTCTTCTTCCTCTCTCTTTTATTTTTTTTTACCATTTTCCTTATCAAAACCTTTTTTTTTCACTTTCTCTTTTGTGTGGGTGTATCTTTACAAAAATAAAAACCTAAAAAACAAAAAAAAACCAAAAAACACAATCACTTAAAAATAAAAAAAAATTATAAGTCATGCTTACTCACCATCGAGTTTTGAAATTTTGTACAACCATTTTGGGGAGTTAACAGACATGTTTTCATCTCAAAAATTTTGTATTTTCATCATGACTTTGGATAAAGAATTTTGTGTCAAAACCAACACATTTTGAATGCTCAATTTTTGATTTGGAAAATTATTTTCCCCAACCGTGAGAACCAACATTTTCTTTCATGCCAATGCCACCTATGGAAATCTTTTCAAAATGTGTGTTTTCACCCCCATTTGTGAGTCTTGAGTTTGTGGACCTTCGAGCTGAATTTCCTACCTTAGTGTGTATTAATATGATAGAGGCATTTTCAGAACCACATGAGAATCACAATAGCCAAATAGCCTCCCATTTCCCTTACATTAATCCTCCTTTTGAAAGCCCATTCGAGCCTATGAAAACCTTTTCTTTGATATACACATTACAAAAATCATAAACTTAAATAAAATACAAAGAAAAACCCATCTTCCTCTTTCTTCCAAAATCTCTCTGAATGCCCCGTAGCCTTCCAAACAATCCCTCGGATTTTTTTGACCCTGAAATTGAGTGAATACTTCACAAACTTAGGAGGAACATAAGAGATAATCAACTCATTCAAGAACCAGTCATTGTACAACCAATTGAATTAGATATGGCCAATCCTAGGGAACAAACCCTTAAAGAACTCGCTGCCCCTGATATGAAATACCAACCCCTTGGTATTCAATATCTAAACATAGAGGCTGATTTTGAACTCAAATCGGGCTTAATTCATCTTCTCCCTCATTTCCACGGGCTAGCCAGTGAGGATCCACATCTCCACCTTAAAGAGTTCCAAGTGGTGTGCTCTACCATGAAGCCTCAAGGGGTTTCTGAGGAACAAATAAAACTCTGAGCATTCCCTTTCTCCCTAGCTGACTCTGTAAAGTCATGGATTTACTACCTACCTCTTGGTTCCATAACCACATGGAATGAAATGAAGCGACTCTTCTTAGAGAAATTATTTCCTGCTTCTCGTACTACTTATATCCGAAAGGAAATAAGTGGTATCCGTCAGTTCCCAAGTGAATCACTCCATGAGTACTGGGAGAAGTTTAAAAAGCTTGTTTCAACCTGCCCACACCACCAAATTCCAGACCAAACCTTGATCCAATACTTCTATGAGGGGTTATTTTCTATGGATAGAACTCTCATTGATGCCGCAAGTGGCAGTGCTCTTGTTGATAAAACTCCTGCAGCAGCAAGAGATCTCATAAGTAACATGGCTTTAAACACACAACAAATCCATACTCGACCCCATGCTCAAGTCAAACAAGCCCAAGATAATCAATCAATTAAGCCGAACAAGATGACCAAGTGGATGAGTGAACATACAGGTCTTGTGCGACAACTAGCTGTGGCTACCAAATACCCAATCTCGTTTTCTCCACAATCAATGTTTCCTGGACCTGTCGAAAACTATGGAATCTACAACTCTCCATCTCATCCAACTGACCCATGTCCACAACTTCAACAGGATCAATCCGATTCATCTGGACCAATGGAGCTCAATGCAGCATATGCTCAGCGGAACACCAATCCTCAACTATCACGTCAGTTTGTTAGAAACTTCATCCAACCTCACTCTGAACCCTTCTCCTATAACTTTAACCAAGGACTGCGGTTTGGTAACCCCATTTATCACCCCCCTCAATTACCTCCTAAAAACAAAAATGAATTCCAATATATCCAAGGTGGTGGTAACTTCCATCAACCATATCATTTTGTTCCTCAACCTCAAAGGAACAATCCTCCTCTTGGATTCCATTATCCTAGTGAGCCTTCCCAATTCCAAAACCAATACAATCGATTTCCCAAGAACCAAAATCAAGGCAATACCAATTCGGGACAAGCCTATTCTTCCATGAAACCATGGGAAAGTGCAGTGGAAGATCTTACCTCCTTCACCCGTTCTAGCCTTAAAAACATTGAAACTCAAATAGGTCAACTTGCATCCCACCTTAGTC
Source organism: Viscum album (assembly GCA_963277665.1). Taxonomy (NCBI): domain Eukaryota; kingdom Viridiplantae; phylum Streptophyta; class Magnoliopsida; order Santalales; family Viscaceae; genus Viscum; species Viscum album. The sequence continues at coordinate 1,442,083,090 of OY728140.1, read as the reverse complement.
AGCAGCAACCATCTAATTCTTCCCAACTTTCAGCTCATCCATTACCCAACCCCAAGTGTAATGTAAGTCCAATTGCACTTAGATCAGGAAAGAAAATTGCTATGCTTCAAGATAAGTCCTACAACCCCCTTTTGAATGTTGACCTAGAAAATGAAAATAAAAAGAAACTTGAAAAGGAATCTGAATCCATTCCCTAACCTCCTTCAATTTAACTTAGGAACCCAATTCCTTTTCCTCAAGTTGTTTCTAAACCAATGAAGTCCTTTGAACCTGATCCGGAAATGCTCGACATGTTTAGACGTGTTGAAGTAAACATTCACCTCTTAGATGCCATAAAAAAATTCCTAAGTATGACAAGTTTCTCAAAGAGTTGTGTACCCACAAGAGGCAACTTAGGACCTTCGAAAATGTTTCCACCCAGTAGTCCATACCCATAAAGTTCAAAGATCCAGGGACCTTTACGGTTCCATGCCAAATTGGAAGTTCCAACTTTGATGATGCACTCATACACCTAGGAGCCTAAATTAATTTCATGCCCAAATCCATATTCTCCAACCTTGGTCTAGGTCCCTTGAACCGAACATGTGTTGTAATTTAGTTAGCCAATCAAAGAACAACCAGTCCTGAGGAAAAAATTGAGGATGTCCTTGTCTGAGTCAATGATCTTATCTTCCCTGCTGATTTATATGTCCTTGACATGGAAGGTGAGACAAACTCTTCTCGATCTCCCCTAATTCTAGGAAGACCATTCCTCATGACTGCGATAACCAAGATTGATGTCCATTCAGGCATCTTATCGATGGAATTCGGTGACCAACTGGTCAAGTTTAACATTTTCCAAGCCATGCGATACCCATATGAGGATCACTCTGCATTCTCAATCCATGCTTCTGAGGACACTTCTAAGAGTCAATTGAACCCCATTCCATCATTTCATCCTATTATGAAGAGATAGGATGTTGTGAAATCAACAATAGGATTAACCAAGTCATAAATGGTGAAGTTGATGTGGACCATTCACTCAAAGACTCCATCAATCTAGAGTAACTTGAAAACTCTCTTGAATTCCACATCAATTCTGATCTCTACTGCTCCACCTTGGACAGTATTAATGAAAATGAATCTAAAGAAACTAAAGTCCCTTATTCTATTCTTGAGTTGTCTATCTCAAAAGTGAAAGATGAGAATGATCTGAAACCTCTTCCTACACACCTGAAATATGCATTCCTCTTCCATGATCACTCATATCCTATCATTATCTTTGCCACACTTACTAAAACCGAGGAGTCCAAACTTGTTCAAGTGTTAGATGAAAACAAAAAAGCCTTAAGTTGGACTCTAGATGACATACCAGGAATCAACCCTTCCCTTTACATGCATCACATCCATCTGGAGGAGTCATTCATACCAATTAGACAACCACAAAGAAGACTTAATCCACTCATACTTGAGGTAGTTAGGGAAGAGATCACCAAGCTTCTTCAAGCTGGTATTATCTACCCAATATCTGATAGTTAATGGGTTAGTCTAATTCAAGTTGTACCTAATAATGGTGGGATAACTATTGTCACAAATGAACATGGAGAGGTAGTCAAAACTCGAGTGAAGAACAAATGGTGTGTGTGCATCAACTATGGGAAATTGAATGTTGAAACCCGAAAAGATCACTACCCTCTTCCATTCCTTGATCAAATTCTAGAATGATTGGCCGAAAAGTCACACTATTGATTTCTTGATGGATACACCAGCTATTTTCAAATCCCAATCGCACCTCAAGATCATGAAAAGACTACTTTCACATTCCCCTTTGGAACATATGCATATAGAAGAATGCATTTTGGACTTTTCAATGCTCCTGCAACATTCCAGAGGTGTATGATGAGTATCGTTTCAGAATTCATTGAACACTGCATGGAAGTATTCATGGATGACTTCACTGTTTATGGTGAGTCATTTAAGTCGTGCTTTCATTCACTCTCTCTAGTCTTTCAAAAGTGTTTCAAGTGTAACCTTGTGTTAAATTTTGAAAAATGTCACTTCATGGTTGTAAATGGGATTGTTCTAGGGCATATAATTTCAGAAGATGGTATTGAAGTTGATCTTGCCAAAATTGAAGTGATCCAATCACTTCCTGAACCCACTTCTGTTTGGGACATCCGTTCATTTATCTATCATGCTGGTTTCTATCGGTGACTCATCCATAACTTCAGTAAAATTTCCCTCCCACTCACTCGTTTGCTCCAAAATGATGTTACTTTCCATTTCGATGAGGTTATCAAGAGATATTTCATTGAAATCAAAACTACTCTAACATCCGCCCCAATAATCCAACACCCAGATTGGTCCTTACCCTTTGAATTGATGTGTAATGCTTTTGATAGAGCTGTTGGGGATATTCTTGGTCAAAGAAGAGAAAGAATTCCTCATGTCATCTATTATGCCTCAAAAACATTGGATGAAACTCAATCTCACTACACTGTCACCGAAAAAGAACTTTTAACAATATTTTTTGCCTTAGATAAATTCTGATCCTATCTCTTAGGTTCCAAAATCATCATCTTCACAGACCATTCTGCTATAAAGTTCTTACTCAAGAAAAGTGATTCCAAACCGAGGCTAATAAGATGGATCCTAATGCTCCAAGAGTTTGACCTTGAAATAAAAGATAGACCAGAAAAAGAAAAACCTGTGGCTGATCACTTGCGTAGAATTTCTAATTCTTCTCATTCTGAAATCATCGATCCTGAATTCCCCACTGAGCACCTCTCATCTCTCACTCCAAAGATACCATGGTATTCCCCAATTGTAAATTATTTGGTTTCTGGTGTTTTTCCTGAAAAGTTTTAAAAAGAACAAAAAATAAAGTTGAAAAGTGATTCAAAATACTATTTTTGGGAAGAAAATAAACTTTGGAAAACTGGGTCAAACATGGTAATTAGGAGATGTGTTAAAGAAAATGAGCATTCTTCCATCTTAGAATTTTGTCCTTCACTTCCTGGAGGTGGCCACTTTGGACCAAAAAGAACCTCCCGAAAGGTCATAGACTCTGGATTCTTCTGGTCTTCACTCATCAAGGACTCACATGAGTTCAGTCAATCATTTCCCACTTGCCAAAATTTTGGCACAATTTCAAAGAGAAATGAAATGCCCCAAAAGCCTTTAATTTTATGTGAGATCTTCGATGTTTGGGGTATCGATTTCATGGGACCATTTCCTCCTTCCAATGGAATCTCATACATCCTTCTTGCAGTTGATTATGTTTCTAAGTGGGTCAAGGCTAAACCCACTAGAAAGGATGATTCACATACTATTAGTGAGTTCCTAAAGACACACATCTTCTACCGATTTGGCACACCTTGTGCCTTGATCAGTGACTTAGGAACCCATTTTTGTAATAGAACCATTGAATCAATTTTGAAAAAGAATGGGGTTGTACATAAAACTTCAACTGCATATCACCCCCAAACAAATGGCATGGATGAACTTTCTAATAGGGAAGTGAAAAGAGTGATTGAAAGAATTGTAAAACCCACCAGAAAAGACTGGCCTGAGAGACTTAGTGAATCCCTTTGGGCTTATCTAACTTCCTATAAAACACCCATTGGGATGTCTCCTTTTAGGGTAGTTTTTGGTAAGGCGTGTCACTTACCAGTTGAAATCCAACATAAGTCTTTTTGGGCTGTGAAAACCTATAATTTTGATTGTGAAAAATCTGGTGAAGAAATATTGTTGCAATTGGCTAAACTAGAGGAGCTTCGACTTGAATCCTATGAGAATTACAATCTGTACAAAGAGAGGGCTATGGTACTCCTTGATAGGCACATCCTAAGAAAGGTATTTCATGAAGGTGAAAAGGTAATGCTCTTCAATTCTTGATTTCGGCTTCACACAGGTAAGCTTAGTTCTCATTGGGAAGGTCCTTTTGTTATTACTAATGTTTACCCATTTGGTGCAGTGCAAGTCCATGACCCCTCTTCCAAAAGGACATTCATGGTTAATGGACATCGGTTAAAGCATCACCCTGAGAGGACGCAAATTCCTGGATCCACATTAACTTCCATTAGATCCCCAAATTCTGTAGTCAACCTACCACTAGATGGATATGGCAACCCGCCGAATCTAAACCAGGGGGAACCTCTTTCCCTTTAACTCTCTCTCTATCTCTTCCTCTCTCTACCTATTTCTTCTTCTTCCTCTCTCTTTCATTTTTTACCACTTTATTTATCAGAACCTTTCTTTTCACTTTTTCTTTTGTGTGGGTGTATCTTTATAAAAACACAAAAACAAATAAAAACCTAAAAAAAATCACTTAAAATAAATAAAAAAAACTAAAGAGTCATGATTACTCACCTTACAATTTTCAAATTTTCTCCAACAATTTTGGGGAGTTAACAGACATGTTTTCATCTCAAAAAATTTGTATTTTCATAATTACTCTGGATAAATAATTTTGTGTCAAAATTAACATATTTTGAATGCTCACTTTTTGATTTGGAAAATGATTTTCCCGAACTGTGAGGAACAACATTTGATTTCATGCCAAGGCCACCTATGGCCATCTTTTCAAAATGTGTGTTTTCACCCCCATTTGTGAGTCTTGAGTTTGTGGTCCTTCGATCTGAATTTTCTACCTTAGTGTGCATTAATATGATAGAGGCATTTTCTGAAACACATGAGAATCACAATAGCCAAATAGCCTCCCATTTACCGAACATCAATCCTCCTTTTGAAAGCCCCTTCAAGCCTATGAAAACCTTTTCTTTGGTATCCACATTACAAGCCCAATACCTTTTTCCCACCCAATATCAACATGTATTTTCAGTGCATAATTTTTTTAAATTTAAGTGTGGGGGGAATGGATTTCATTGTTTGGGTACCCTATTTTTGATTTTCAATGAGTTATCATCTTCTTGATGGCAAGTAACCATTTTAGTGTGGGGGAGTGGTTGTCATTCAGTGTGTTTTAGGGAATGTAATGTACTTCCATTTTTGTAATTTTGTAAATGTTATTGACAAGTGTTCAAAAAAAATCAAAAATGATGAAAAAAAATTAAAAAAAATGAAAAAAATGGGTTGTGTCTTGGGTAGGTAAAAAATCACTCTTCCTCAACCTTTTATCTTGTTATAACTATTACAATTAGTGTCATGAGGAGATCAAACATGGGTTGGGATATGAGTGTGAGATCTATTTCAAGGTCAACTTTCGAAAAAAAAGAAAAAAAAGAAAAAGAAAAAAAAAGAACACTTGCATTAAATTATTATAGGGAGAATTTTTGTGTTTTGTAAATATTATATCTTCTCATTACCTTCATATTTTCTTCCTCTATTGTGTATTTATTCACACAATCATTCCCTTGAAAATATGTGTTTTCAATTCCTTCCATGTTTTATTTCACAAAATGTGCAATGCTTTTTCTATGTTGGTATTTTAACCCTCTTCTTCTCTCTCTTGGAAATTATATTACTACCATCCCATAGACATAGAAAAACCCCTTAAAAAGACCTCTTGATTCTTGTTCACTTTGGATAGGGATTTTAATCTGAGAGATCTTTCAAACTTTAGGATTTTTACTTTTGGTTGGTGAAAGAGTGAACCTCCACAAATGAATTTTATCATCTTGAGAGGTATTATTTTTGAGTGTCCACATTTTCCATTTCTAAATTTGAGCATGAAAAAAATGAATTAGTTTTGAAACATTTTTTCTATAACAAATTATGTGAGAATCCAAAATGGATGAGTGAAATAGTCTAAACCTCCCCTGATTGGATAAAACAAAATTTTAATATTTATTGGTGAGTAAAAATGATTTTGTCATGTTTTTATATTTGTTTCACATGAGGACATGCACAAGACTAATTGTGGGGGAGTTGATATTGTTAATATTTTCATGTCTTATTATATACTCCCTTTACTGATTTTATATGAAATGTGCATAATTTGTGTGAAATATTAATGTTTTAATATTAAGTATAATTTTTGAGCATTTTTAGAAGTAGTCCAATTAAGTCAGTTTAATTTTTTAATAATAACTGTCACTATACTGATCCTAATTGGGTGGTTCTTGTTTTGTAGGATTCTACATTCAATATACAACATTTCATTAGAAGGTACCATGAGCCAATTCTGCCATTTGAAGGGTCCTATGGTCCTCGCAAACAAGACCAAAGAATCTGTGAAGAAACTGGACTATTCATGAAGATTGATATAATCGGATAAATATAGAATTAAAAATTTCATTACTCTCTACCATAGTTCGGGGGACAATATAAGGAGTCTTGGATAAAAATTTCAAGTCCCAACTCTAAAAAAGGGGCCCAACATATTCTTTGAAGTCCAGACCACCATTCTGGCCGAGAAATCAAATCTGTAAAGTATTCAAGACATATCTCATGATGTAAGCATCAAATAAAGCTGATATTTTTCAGTGTAAAATAGGAGATATAGGTGGCGGACTTTGTTGAAGAAATAATTTGGATATTAAGGCATCTTCATGTTCAAAAATCCATTCACATTTTGGCCATCGAAAAATCATGGATAGAAATGTGAATGGATTTTTGAACAGGAAGATGCCTTCATATTTGAATGATTTCTTCAACAAAGTCGGCCGCCTATATCTCCTATTTCACAATTCAAAATCTCATATTTATTTGATACTTAAATAATGATATATGTCATGAATACTGTACTGATTTTATTTCTCGAATAGAATGGTGGGCTGGACTTCAAAGCATATGTTGGGCCCCTTGTTTTTGGAGTTGGGCCTTGAAATTTTTATCCAAGACTCCTTACATTGTCCCCCGAACTATGGTAGAGAATAATGACATTTGTAATTCTGTATTTATCCCAGTATATAAATCTTTAAGAATAGTCTAGTTTCTTCATAGATTCTTTGGTCTTGTTTGTGAGGACCATATGACCCTCCAAATGGCAGAATTGGCTCATGGTACCTTCTAATGAAATGTTGTATATTAAAAGTAGACAGTAAACTTGTCCAAATGCCTCCAAAGTTTGATAGTAGTCGAACAGATTTATTATCTACAACTTTGAAGAAGGAGATATTTGGAGATTTGACTGTCTGAATAGCCAAATTGGAGATGCAAATGGAGGGACAGATTGGGAATGCAAACAGTCCACTCCTTGGGCTATAAATACTCTCCCCTTCTCTCCTTGAGAGGGGTTGGCATTTCAGAAGAGAGGAGAACGTATTTTCACAACCAAATCCTTGACAAAGTCTTGGGAGGACCTTCCATACTCAAGTTTTCACTTGATAGACCTTTCCTTCTCTCTTTGTTTTCGCTTACTTTTGTGTTCTTCGTTTTTGTAATCTTGTAAGTGTCTTTTTTGTAATTTGGTTTTAATGCATGATTCATCTTTAATTTCTCTTATTATCATCCACCTTCTATAGATTAATATTAATTTTCTTAAAATAGTTCATATACAGTTAAATCCCCATCCCTTCTTTTTCTTCCTCATTCAATCAAAAGTTTGTTTTTAATTATCATCAATATTTGTGTGTGTGTGTCGACATACCACTCTTTTCCTATCCCTTTATTTTTCTTATATTCTTAATTTTTAAACATTATAATTATAACTATACTATTAAACTCCCAAATGGATGAGTAAATCTCTCATTGGGGTGAGTTATAATTCAGGGATGTTAAGTGATTGAGAGTTTTGCTCGATGAGTATTCTTTAAATTAAAATTGTGTATGTTAAACTTAATATGTCATGGATTAATGATATGTGTTGTTTAACAAGGGGATTACATGGATTATTGTAACCATAAATACACTACCATAAATAATTTTTGATTGAGATTAGAACCCTAAGTTAAGTTAAGGCTTGTATTAAGGCCTTAACACTTAGGAATTTCAATCAACGTCAACTTATGACATGGGTGTTAATTTAATGCAATACAAAGTAAGGCTCAAGGATATCATATGCTTAACTCCCCAATAATGAACTCACCCCAATCTTTATCAATTTGTTAAATCAAACATCATCCATAAATTATTTTATAATCTCTGCAAACAAACCCCCTAATCAGAATACAATCAACTAAAAACAAACAACTATTTCAAAGTATCATTGTCGAGGATTCGACCCGAGTGTTGCTATACACATTAGCAGAGCACTGGAACATTGACCAGTCGATAGGCGACAATTGGCCATGCATTTCAGTTATCGAAACTAGATGTCTTAGGGAACATAAATGACTTGTTGAGAACCTAGTGTTATCTTAGGTACTTTTAGTAGACATGTTCTATGTGCTTTTATTAGATAGCTCGAGGAGTGAGATCTCATGAAATGAGCATGATACGAATATAACTATGTATATGGAAGTAAAAAAGACCTTGAATCTTGTAATACTTTATGAATATACTTGTATGTTATTATTATATGTGTTATAGACATATACCTGTGTTGAGATGACTAATAATCTTAGTGGTGTTTTACTTTTGTGGTATTTCTACGTGGTATCTTCTTCGTGGCGTTTCTTTTGTGGTATTCCTTTGTGATTTCAAGGAGTCCTACTAAGTATTGTTTTACTCATGCCTGCACAGTCTTTTCCTGTACATGTCATGTATTGTGAAGACATTCGACCTTGTTACAGAGTTCGAAGTGGACAAAGACCGAATGATGCTTGGTGAGTTTAGACAGATCGGGGTGTGCTTCTATGAATACAAAGAATAGTTCGAGTACCATTGTTTATAGGTTGGAATTTGTGGTTTGCAGAACCTATTTGGTGGGCTTGAATGTTGGACTAGTTGTACTTCACTACACTTTACTTTCATATCATACTATGTTGGTTGGAATATATTCATATGCATACATTTTTTTACATAGGGTTTTTACTTTTCTACATTTTTGGGGTTGGAGATGAATTCATGTGTAAATATAAATAGGTAAATGCCTCTAATTTGTGTTATATTCTTACTCAGTTCTAGTCTCCATCTTCTAGCTTATTAGAGGAAATCTCTGGGAAGTCACGGCATGGGCCCCTCTGGGGCTGGTCTTGATAGAGTGGTATCAAAGGAGGTCAATTCGAATTTAGTACCGGGAGTATGTAATGCTGGTCGGAGTAGATTACTCGGGGGGGGGGGGGTGAATTGAGTATCTATAAAAAAATTCTGATTTAAAATTCTTTCTAACAGGTTTATCCAAAAGATTAAATACAACCTAGTTATTCAAGGTTATACGGTTATAAAGGTTTAACTTCTTAAATAACTTCTTAGAAGATTGATTAGTTCTTAGTAATCTTAATATCATTTATTAAGATTCCTTTTAAAGCTATTCTATTAAGAAAAGACAATTATAACTTCTTTCCAAGATTTACTATGAAAGTGAATTTAGTGATTTTTGAATTATACAATAAAGCAGTAAAACAGAGAAGACTAAATTAAGAAGAACAACGGATATGAAACAAGTGGTTCAATCTCAAGCTGAGACTTAATACACTCCACTTGGTGATCACCTACCACCAAGAAATTTATATAAATAAACTTGACCCACACCCTGTTTTAGGGTTAACAATAATACAAAAGACTATCCAAGCCACACAGGGACCTCTTCCATATTAATCGTGGGTATACACAAGAGTAAAATAATGTTTGAGTAAGGATATCCTCTATCATTTAGTTTGGTGTAAGAGAAAGAGTGTGTTGTAATAAAGATACACACTCTTCTTGAAAGTTAATAAAATGGTACAAAATAGAGCAGAAATATTGAGATAGGTTTAGAAGTGCTCTGAGTGTTAGTCGTTGCAGCTCTGAACTTCGGAGATGCGGTAAATGCAGAACTCAAGTCCTCATATGGAAAAAAGAGTGTCGCAAGTCAAATATATCCATATTGTGTTCTTCAGGGTGTTTTACAGTGTGAAGATGTTATTAGGATTCTATGATACCAGTATGCTTCGTGTGTTCTTCCGTAGAGTCGAGTTGCATGAGACAATTCTGTAAGTGTATTCTGTTGTCGTGCTCACGCCCACCAGCTTGTTTTCTTATTATTTTCAGCATCGTGAAAATGCTCTCGTGTATATATCTCTGTTGTTTCTAGGATGTGTTTCTCTTTTATCTTGGAGTGCATGCATTTTAGCCGACAAGTTTCATGTATTTTGCACCTCGTACCTCGTACTGTCAAGGACATGGCTATAAAAGAAACATTAATTAAGTCAGTGCATTAAAATCTTCAAATATAATCGTTAGAGTTTAAATCATAAGACAACAAAACATATTAGGAAACTGTGTCACAGTATGTGATGGAAATGGTGTCTCTTTCACACGGTGTCTAGACTAGTCATGGTGTCTTGTAGTCACAGTGTCTTGCGGTCACGATGTCTCGCGGTCGGGGTGTCTCATGGTCACAATGTCTTGTTCATGGTGTCTGCTAGTCACTGTGTCTTGTTCTTGGTGTCTTGGTCACAGTTTCTTGTTCACGGTGTCTTGTTCATGGTATCTTCTAGTCACTGTGTCCTGTTCACAATGTCTTGTTCATGGTGTCTTGTTCATGGTGTCTATCGGTCACGGTGTCTGTTGGTCACAGTGTCTGCTGGTTGCTGTGTCTGTTGGTCATGGTGTTTACTAGTTACAATGTCTGGATGTCACGGTGTTTTCTTATTCATGGTGTCTCATGACTTAGGAAAATAACTATATTCATACTTAAGCAGTAGTATTTATGAAATGAATTAAACTAAATCATTTGTTAGAGAAATCATTATAAAGTGAATCAAAAGGTAGTATATAGTATCCAAACTGAGTGTATAGAACTTAAGAGCTTTGTATAGATTTAACTAAGCTACTGTACATTTGATTTGAGATAGATTACATAGAGTTAACATGGATTAGAGACTAAATAGTATTTGGGATCATTAAAACATGATTAATACACGAGGAGTCCAACAATCTCCCACTTTTGGATGATCACAAATCATGTAACTTTAGAGAATATATGTGTTATAACAATATAGTGTGAATGTGCATATAACATATAAAGAATGATTTTTTATCTTCCATATATTTTTCATATAAGTCTCATATATGCATGTTTGTCTCATATATCTCTTATATACACATGTCTATCTCATATATTTATCCCCCTTTTGGGATTATAAAAAAGTAGAAGAAACAATAAAGAGAAAAGAGACAAGAAAAGTGAATAATGTATTAGATAAAAAGTGGAATTATAGAAAGTAAAACAAATGAAACTAGATTCCAATAAAAATAGAGTAAACAATCTCCTTATTCATTGACTGGTATTTTCTTTTCCTTTAGCAACAACAGCAGAAGAGGAAGCCATAGGAGCAGAAGTGGAGGTAGAATAAGGGAGTGAGTTGGTTGATAGAGAAGGTAACAAAAGGCCTTCAAAGACAAAGGAATCCAGATTAGGTGCAGTAGAAGACTGAGTTAGTTGTTGATCAAGGATCACATGCCTAATATAACTCATTTCCTGACTGACAGACATAGAAGTGAAGGCTAGGGAAGAGGTGAATGTAGGCAGCCCAGGTCTTAGAGGTGCAGGCGCAGGAGCAACAATGGCAGTACTCTGGGCATGAAGATAGGGCCTTAGAAGTTTGATAAAATCAAAAATGATCTCTCCACCATACTTCATAGCCTTATCAAAGTCATCCTTGTTTTCCATAAAATTATCCCATAGATGAGTGAACTTTTTGAGCTTTTGAAATTGGATCTTGAAGGATTGAGTAACAGGAGGAATCCTTAGATTTTCTACAAGATATTTAAAGTGATTGGTCATGTCTATCTTGGAGAAGATTCGGTTGAATTATAAATCCACTTTCCTGGAAATATATTTCTGAGAATCATTAGAAATTGTTGAATGGGTTTGGACCAGATCAAGAACTCTGTCACTGTTCTTGATAACTTCATTTAGAGAATCTGTATTGAAGCCACTAAGCATAGTCTCAAGTTCATCGTTGACCACTGTTCGGAGAAGGTTACTATCTATGGAAGGTTGATATGATTTAAAAGATTCTTTAGAAGCATTGATAGCTGAGGTGAGAAATTTTAGTTGATTCAGAACTCTTTGAAGACTCCCCGTATACTCAGTAGTGAGTTTGTTAAGATTAACAACAAGCTCTCTCATCTCTTTCACAATCTGTTTGTTCCTTTCAGTGACCTTTTCATATAAGGAAGATAAATGAGGTTGAATCTGAGAGACAACATTATGTGGATATTGAGGAACAATAGGTTCTAAAGAATGAGAATAAAGCTCTAATCTCGAATGCATATCTTTCTACATTTCTTCAATCATACCTCTTAGAGTGTTCACTTCATCACTAAGTAGTCTATTTTCAACTATGACTTCCTGAATCTCATGAATCATTTTGGGTTGAATCTTCCAAATAATTTTCTCCAAAAATAGTGAGACATATCTCTCACTTAGATGTATTACTAAAGTAGGTTGGTTATTTTGGAGTTTTTCAACTCCAGCCAAAAGGGTAGCTCCAAAATCCTTCATATCCTCTTTACTCACCAAGGATGGTTGTTATGATGAATGTTCAGAAATAGGGACTGATACATGCTCAGGTTTCTTCTCAAGAGAAATATTAGAGATAGATTTCAGTTGGAACATAGTAGAAAGGTCAAGGACTTTTACTAAAAAATTCTGAAAGGCGTCCACATCATAAAAACTGGGGAATTTATACCGAGTGTAAGAAGGGATTCAAACTATCGGGTCTGGTACTTTAGTAGATTCTAGATTTGGGGTTTTCTCCCCCTCAACAGTTTCATCCTTCTCAGGACTGAGACTCTTTGGGTCTTGATCCAATTCTACAATCTCATTAATTAATTCCTCTCTCATTTCTTGCCTCACCAACTAAAAATCCAACTCCATCCTTTCCTTAACTGAAGGAATGACTTCAGAAATAGATTGTTTCACTGGGAGTTCTTTGAGTTTAGATTATTTCATAGTAGGTAATTCTTCTTATATGGGTTCTTCAACAACATTATTCTCAGTTTCTTTGACAGTAGATTTTGTTTCAGCCTTAGGATGATCTTTCATATTAACAACATCTTTAGAATTATACACTTCTTCTTCACTTATTACATGATGGATAGAAGTAATTTCTTCTCTATCAAAAATAGTTTCCCTGTGAGGAACAACATCCTCTTTTTATTCTTCTTCAGAATACTAAACAACCTCATATGGTTCCAAACCAAGACCAAAAATACCTCTTGGTCTTGAGGGACATTATATTGGATTTAATTTTTCATAAATTCTATCATTGTCTTCCACCCATGAATTTTTTCAAGGATTCCAATTGATTTTCATCTTCTTGATAATGAATTTAAAAAGGTAAAACTCTCAGTCCTTGATAACTTACTCATTAGTTCCAACCATACCTTTGGAATGCAGCATAGCTGAGATAAAATGAGAGTAAAATAGGGAGGTTGACTTGGATGTGGATTTGATCAGTTCACACATATGGGGTATGATATACTTACAAAGGTTGATCTTATGCCCATTTTTTATAAGATGAATCAAAAACCCATCCTTATATTTTAGAATAGAAAAATCAAATTTTCTTGGGATAATCAGGTTATATATAAACTTAAACAATAGTCTTGATTCTCCATCTAGTTCTGCAGCAATGACTCTTCTCTTGGTGCCATTTTCAGTTAAGCTTTTTAGTTAAGCTTTTCAGAGCATCTTCCAACCCAAATAACTCCCAAGAAGGTGGAGGTCCTCTATGATAGTCCTCACAAATTCCTTCATGAGGTATCCTAAGGAATGCATCCCATAACCTCAAAGAAAATGAGCATATCTAGCCATTTATCCAGATTTTCACAACATACCCATCTTTAGAATCAAAGGAGAACTGAAGATATTGATAAAACTAAGACACTAACTTACGATAGATAGGTCTATCTTCCTTCAAAAAACACTCTAACCAACCTTACTCTTTTAAAAATTTCAGAACTAGAGACTTACTTGACAGAATCCATTTGGGGAAAAACTCTTTCACAGGTACTACAACTAGGTTTACCATATTTGGGTTTAAAGGAACTCCAGGTGCTAGATTGGGTGCAATTTTCTTCTTCTTTGAGCTACATTTCTCAGAAGTTGATGATGAAGGGCATATCATCCTGGGAAGTCACTGAAAGTTTGAGAGATAAGTGTTGAAGGGTTGAATAAGGGTTAAAAATTTGAGTGATTAGAAGAGATATTGAGTGAAGGACAAGTGATACTTCGTTTATTTTATCCTTTAGAAATACCAAACGTCGCAAAATTAAAAAAACAGGAAAACAAAGAGGTGAAATGAGTAATTACCGAGATACCGTTTTTAATTTGTAAATAAAAATTATAAAGAATCATTACGGTGAGACTATATCGAGGCTTTATGGTGAGATAGCGAATGAATGTTATGGTGAGACACTGAACAAGAACTTTATGGTGAGATAGTAAATATGAAATTTACGATGAGACTCTAAACATGAACTTTACGGTGAGACACTAATTGTCAGATAGTAAACACAAAACACTAACTGTGAGACCGTAAACATGAAACAGTAAGAGATACAACAACAAGACATAAAATAGTAAAATATAAAATAGTAAGATATAGACCAGCAAGACATTTACTTAAGATTTATCATGACTAATTCATGTATGATGTAGTCTATTGTTTCAGAATTTAGTGGTTTGGTGAATATATCAGCAAGCTGATACTTAGTACCATTGAATTCAAAAGTGATATCACACTTTTGATAATGATATTTCAAAAAGTGATGTATTACATCAATATGATTTGTCCTATAATGTGAGAAAGGATTTTTCGAAATGTTAATATCACTTGTGTTGTCACAATTTATATGTACATTCTTGAATTGATATCCATAATCTAGTAATGTGTGTTTCATCCACAAGATTTGTGCACATCAACTTCCAGTAGCTATGTATTCAGCTTCTGTAGTAGATAATGCAATATAATTTTGTTTCTTACTACACCATGAGACTAGTGACTTACCTAAAAAGTGATATGTTCCATAGATGCTTTTCCTATCTAACTTATAGCCACTGAAGTCAGCATCAAAATAACTAACTAATTCAAATGATTGTCCTCTAGGATAGAACTGTCCTAGATTGGGTGTATGCTTGAGGTATTTGAAAATTCTCTTTACAAAATTTAAATGATATTCCTTTGGATTTCCTTGAAAACTAGCACACATAAACACAATAAACATAATGTATGGTCGACTAGAAGTTAAGTAGAGTAAACTTCCAATCATCCCTCTATAAGTGGATTGATCAATAGATTTTCCATCTTCATCAAGATCCAATTTACAAGCGGTACTCATGAGAGTTTCACTACTTTTAGTGCTATCCAATCCAAAAAGTTTTAGAATATCTCTAGTATATTTACTTTGATTTAAAATAATACCATCATTATTTTGAAATATTTGAAATCTGAGAAAGAATTCTAGTTCACCCATTAAACAAATTTAAAATTCATTTTGCATCATTTTTGAAAAATCAACACATAAAGAATTTCTTGAAGATCCAAAGATAATGTCATCTACATAAATTTGACCAACTAAAACATCATTTGAAATTCATTTTATAAAATGGGTAGGATCAACTATTCCTTTTGTAAAACCATTGGAAATAAGAAAAGTACTCAACCGATCATACCAAGCTCTTGGAGCCTGTTTCAAACTGTATAAATATATTGATAATTTAAAAGTATGATTTGGAAAATGCGGGTTTGTAAAACCAGTGGGGTTTTCAACAAAGAAATCCTCAACTATATACCCATTTAAGAATGCACTCTTGACATCCATTTGATATAGTTTGAAATTCATATGTGCAGCATATGCAAGCAGGATTCTTATGGATTCAAGTCTAGCTACTGGTGAAAAGGTCTGCTTATAGTCAATTCCTTCTTTTTTACTATAGCCTTGTGCCACTAATCTAGCCTTGTTTCTAAATATGTTACCAGCCTCATCTACCTTGTTTCTAAACTCCCATTTAGTGCCTATGGTGAATGTGTCCTTATGTTTTCAACAAGTTTCCAAACATTATTCCTTTCAAACTGATTAAGTTATTTTTGCATAGCCATCACCCGAAATTCATCATTGATAGCATCATTAATGTTTTTGGGTTCAGGTTGTGAAAAGAAGAATTGATGTTCAACCTAATTTCCAAGATAAGCTCTAGTTTGTGTTCCTTTGTCTAGGTCTCCTACAATAACATCTATAGGATGGTTCTTAAGAGTTCTAATAGCTCTTGAAAAGGAGGGACTAGTGATTTCAGGTTCATCAACAGGTTCATGTTCTTTATGTCTTAAGTCTAAGGAATTTATTGAACTGGAAGTTTTCACATAATGGTTTGAGGATTTGGGATTAATGTTCTGATTTGATACATCATCCTACAGGTTATCAAGAATGGTTTTAGGCTCATGTGGATCTATTTCATCAAATTTGACATGGACAGATTCTTCCACACATTTAGTTCTTTTATTTAACACTCTATAGGCTTTACTGGATATGGAATATCTTAAAAAGATACCTTCATCACTCTTAGATGCAAATTTTTCAAGATTTTCATTAGTATTAAGAATATATACTTTTCAGCCAAAAACTTTGAATTAGTTAACCTTGGGTTTTCTATTGTCCCATAACTCAAAAGGGTTCCTCTTAAAAATATATCTAATTAACACTCTATTGATTATGTAGCATGCTATATTGAAAGCTTCAACCAAAAATAAATAGGTAGGTCATATTCACTAAGCATTGTTCTAGAAATCTCTTATAGGTTTCTATTTCTTCTTTCTACAACTCCATTGTGTTGAGGTGTTCTAGGGGTAGAGATATTGTGACTATAACCATTTTGTGAGAAAAAGGATTCAAAATCTTGATTTTCAAACTCATGGCCATGATCACTTCTTAAGGATTTAATTCAAAGTCCACTAAGATTTTCCAAAGACATGGAATATTTAGTAAAATAAGAGTAGACTTCAATTTTGTGAGCCAAAAAGAAGGTCCAAGTATATCTAAAAAAGTCATCTACAAGAACATAAACATTGTGCTTCCCATTTAAACTAGAAACTCTAGTTGGTCTAAATAAATCCATGTGAACCAGTTTGAGAGGTTGAGAAGTTGATACTTCTTTCTTTTGTTTGAAGGAAATTTTGTGTTGTTTTCCCTTTTGACAAGGATTACACAATTTTTCATTTGGAAACTCAAGTTTGTGTAAGTATTTAACTAATATTTTTCTAGTTAGATTTCTAAGGGAGTGAATATTACAATGTCCTAGTATCCTATGCCAGAGCCAAGACTCTTTATTAAATACACTTAAACATGAGGCATTTTGAGAAGCTAAAGAATATAAGTTAACAGAGTAAACATTTTAATTTCTTAATGCAGAAAAAACTAATTCATCTTTAGAATTAATGACATTATAAGAACCATATTCAAATATAACATGAAATCTACCATCACATAATTGTGAGATACTAAGTATATTATATTTTAGTCCATCAAAAAACAGTACTTTAAAAATTAAAATTGTGTTAGAGTTACCGATTTGGCCAAGGCCAATGATATTTTCTTTGGAATTATCGCCCAAAGTGACATACCCTCCATCTATTTTTATTAGATTATTTAAGAATGAGTAGTCCCCTGTCTTTTTTCTTGAACATCCACTGTCCAAGTACCATAAACATTTACACGAACTCTTTAAGAAGCTTTCCTAAAAAATGATTAAGCAAAAATAGATTTTGGTACCCATACTTGTTTGGGTCCAGTAGTATTAGTAATAAGTGCTTTAGAAACCCATATGTACCTCATAGGTTTCCTATAATAATTAAGTAAATTATTTTAAAAATAAACTCTATTTGGTCTAGAAAAACTTGAAGTAGTAGAAGATGTATCATAAATAGAATTAATTGATTTGTTTCTAGAACTGGGAGTAAAACTATATGTCCTAGATTTAGAAGCAATATTTGTTCTACCCAGATTTATTTTTCCAGGTTAATAACCAATTCCAGTGTTTTATTTAGTGTAAATTTTGTTTCCTAGCATTTGAGTATGGGTATTATTCCCATTGGTAAACTTTTCAAGGTCATTCTTCAATTTCTTATTAGAAAATTTTAATTTGTTATTCTCTTTGAGCAGTTAATCATTTTTCTCTTTTCCATTTGTGAGTTCATATTTAACATTCACAGTAAGAGAATACTATTTCTTAAATGATTTTAATTTGTATTTTAGTTCAATGCATGTTTCTTCAATCATGTTACAGTATTCAAACATTTCTTCATTAATAAAATTTTCAAAGTCACTCTCATTTTCACAATATTATGAATTATGTACAGCAGAATCCAGTGTTACCTCTGATATTTTTGTCATAAAACACATATTGGCTTTGTTTTCCTGTTCATCATGTGTGGTTTCTGAGTCACTTGAATTGTCCTCAGAGGCACTCCAGGTTGCTTTCATGGCCTTTTTATACTTTCTATCCTTGTCCCATATATCTTTTTTTTGTACATGAGCTTTGAAAAATCAGCCTTGATATGTCCTTTTAGCTTACATTCATAGCAGACAATCTCATCAGTCTTTTCATTTATTTTCCAGTCCTTGTTTCAATTTCCTTTTTGGTCATATTTTTACTTGAAGTTAGGCTTTCAAAAAAAGTTATTCTTCTTGTAAAATTTCTTGAATCTTCTAGATAATTGAGCCATTTTCTCATCACTTTTAGGTGATGTTTTTTCACTACTGGAACTTTATACAGAAGCTTCCAATTTCCCTTTGTCTTTGTATTTAGAGGTGGTGGTCTTGAATGCAACAAATTTCCTCTTTGGTTTATCCTCCTCTTCCTTATTGACTTTTAGTTCCCCTTCATACATAATTAGTTTCCCAATGAGTTCTTTTATAGGTAACTTGCTGATGATGCATAATTCTCTAATAGAGATAGAGGTTCCTCTCCATCTATCAGGCAGACATATGAGAATTCTCATGATTTGTTCCTTGGCAGTGACTTCTCTTCCAAGATAAATCATCATGTTTCCAATCTCATTGAACCTAATATACATGTCAGAGATAGGATCATTAGGTTTTATATTAAAGTTATCATAATTAATAGTATATGTATTAAGTCTCATTTCTTTTACACTAGACATTCCATCATGTGAGACACACAGAGTATCCCAAATTTCATGGGCAGTATTACAGGCAGATATTCTATTGAATTATTCATCTCCTAAGGAGAATTATAAAGCCTTCATTGCATTACAATTGTCATTGTAGGTAGTTTTGATAGGTTCATCCCATTTGATTCTATCAGTTTTAGGAATATTATATTCATCTATAATGGAAGACGAAATTTCAAAACCCATACTCTCTAAGTGCATTTTTATTTTAATTTTCCATTGAGCATAGTTGGTTCCACTAAAGAATGGTGGTATGTTGGTTGCAGCACCTTCCAATATATTATCTATAATATAGAAAGACTTTGAAAGATCTAGAAATTTATAATTAACAGAAATTTACAGATCTTCAAAGTACAACTACAATCACAGTTGAATAAGGTTAAACAAAGTCTTAATAAACTATCCTTTGATACCAAATGTTGGTCGGATTAGATTACTAAAGAGGGGGGGTGAATTGAGTATCTATTAAAAAATTATGATTAAAAAGTATTTCTAATAGGTTTCCCCAAAATATTAAATACAACCCATTTAATAAAGGTTATATGGTTATAAAGGTTTGAATTTTTAAATAACTTCTTAGAAGATTGATTAGTTCTTAGTAATCTTAATGTCAGTTATTAAGATTTATTTTTATGCTATTATATTAAGACAAGACAATTATAACTTCTTTCCAAGATTTACTATCAATGTGAATTTAGTGATTTCTGAATTATACAATAAAGCAGTAAAATAGATAAGACTAAATTAAGAAGCACAACGGATATGAAACAAGTTGTTCAGTCTCAAGTTGAGACTTAATATACTCCACTTGGTGAGTACCTTCCACCAAGAAGTTTATATAAATAAACTTGATCCACACCCTGGATCGGGGTTAAAAATAGTACATAGGACTGTCCAGGCCACACATGGACCTCTTCTATAGTTTTTCATGGGTACAAACAACCAGGACACACAAGGACCTCTTCCACCCTTATCGTGGGTATACACAAGAGTAAAATAATGATTGAGTGAAGATTTTATGTATTCTTTAGTTTAGTGCAGGAGACAGAGTGTGTTGTAATACAGATACACAATCTTCTCAAAAGTTAATAAAATTATACATAATAGAGCAGAAATATTGAGATAGGTTTAAATCTCTCTGAGTGTTAGTCACTACAGCTCTAGAATTCGAAGATGAGGCAGATGCAGAACTCAAGTCCTCATATGGAAAACAGAGTGTCACAAGTCAGACAGATCCTACTTGTGTTCTTCGTGGTGTTTTACAGTGCGAAGATGTTCTCAAGATTCTATGATTCCAGTATGCTTCGTGTGTTCCTCAACAGAGTCGAGTTACATGAGAGAATTCTCTAAGTGTAATATGTTGTCATGCTCATGACCACCAGCTTGATTTCTTTTTATTTTTAGTATCCTGCAACTACTCTCGCATATATCTATCCTTTGTTTTGGGGCTGCGTTTCTCTTTTATCTTGGAGTTCATGCGTTTGATCTGGCAGGTTGCATGTATTCTGCACCTCGTACCTCATACTATCAATGACAGGTCTGAAAAAAAACATTAATTAAGTCAGTGCATTAAAATCTTAAAATATGATTGTTAGAGATTAAATCATAAAATGACAAAACATATTAGGAAATAGTGTCATAGTATGTCATGGAAACAGTATCTCCTTCACACGGTGTCTAGATTGGTCACGATGTCTCATAGTCACAGTGTCTCGCAGTCACAGTGTCTCATGGACATGGTGTCTTATGGTCACTATGTCTTGTTCAGGATGTCTGCTGGTCACTGTGTCTTGTTCATGGTGTTTTTTTATAGTGTATTGTTCACGGTGTCTGCTGTTCACTATGTCTTGTTCACGGTGTCTTGTTCATGGTGTCTGCTGGTCACTGTGTCTGTTGGTCACTATGTCTGCTGGTTATTGTGTCTGTTGGTCTCCATGTTTACTGGTTACAATGTCTGGATGTCACGGTGTCTCATGACTTAGGCAAGTATCTCTAGTCAGACTTAAGCAGCGGTATTTATGAAACAAATTAAACTTAATCATTTGTCATAGAAATCATTTTAAAGTTAATCAAAAGATACTATATATTATCCAAACTGAGTGTATAGAACTTGAGAGCTTTGGATAGCTTTTACTAAGCTACTATATATTTTATGTGAGATAGATTACATAGAGTTAACATGGATTAGAGACTAAATAGGATTTGGGATCATTAAAACATTATTAATACATGAGGAGTCCAAAATGTAAGATTGGTTTGGGGAAAGATTGTTAAGTGTTTTGAGTTAAAATTTCAGGCTAGGGACTCCAGTGTTGGTGCAGTGGCCAACATATCCATACACCAAGACTATGGACACCTTCTTTTCGACTCGTTACATGAAAACACTGGTTGAAGGGAAAAAAATAAAGGTATGTGTATCATATAAGAATGAGTTGTGTTTTTCATGTCATTCTTGAGCCACCTCCCCAAGTATACTCTTTTAACCGTGATAAATCGTGGTTTGCTAAAGGATGTATTAACAATGCCAGCCATATAGGTTTACTCAATAAGATTATAATTTTGACCCAATGTTTGATGAGGCCACCTTGAGGGGAGGCAGTTATAGAGAATTTTTTATTCAGGATGGTTAGCAGGTGGCGCTTTATCCTGTTGATCAGTTCATAGACCCACCTCTAGCATTTCAGCTGGATGAAGCTTTCCAGACTGTGTTGTGGATGGATCTTTTGGCACTGGATGATGATACGTAGGTTCTAAACACGTATCATAGGCTTTCGAGGTATCAATCACATAAGACATGGGGTCTGCAGGACTTACCGATAGTAGGTACATGACGTAAGATGAATAACAAGAGGTTTCATCAGAAGTTCCAAGGGTGTTCTAGTTCCCAGTGGAAGAGAAATTTATATACTTGTTATGGGATGGGACATTCCACATGATATTTTACCATTGTTCAGGATATTTTCAGATAGGTGGTTGATGAACTACTGAGAAGTAGAATCGGTAGGAGTAGATAGATCTATCGAGTGGCGGACATGGGAAAGGAAATGGGGAAGCAATAAGAGGTGTCCAACATTTTTACATGTTAGCACCACCACCCCAGGTGGTCCATACCAAACTCTGGGAGCTGGAGGACGTGGGAGGAGATAGTTACAGGCTGTTGAGGCTTATGACCTAAGGACTTCTGGAATGGTTCAAGGTATGATTTGTATCTTTCTACTTTATGTGTAGTAGATAGACACCTATGCTAGAGATTTCCATTCCTTCCACATTTATTGTATGATACTTAGTGATTCTGGTTAAATCAGTGACTTGACCCTTACACACAGAGACACATACTAGAGGAGGCTCAATGATCACACACTAGTGATGATAGTGTGACCTGACTCTTAAAGGGGATATTTTTGGTTGGGATCTCTTGGTAGTAGCATCGAGGCCTTATGATTTCATTATTAGTATGAACTTGTAGCCAAAGTTAATGTTCATATTGATTGGTTTAGGGAAAAGGTGTGGTTCATCCATGATAATAGAACCATATTTCCCTTTTTATTAGTGAAAGGGAAATCTTTGTATCCCATGATGGACTCACGCATAGGAGGGTGTAGCTGATTATTCTTCAGTTGGCTATCCTAACCCTCAGTGCAGTGGATGTTTTGAGTCCTCAGGTTCTTATAATAATGGAGGAGTATAAGGAAATCTTCCCGGAAGATTTTCTAGGTTTACCTACCTACTGAGAGATAAACTTTTTCATTGATCTACACCCTGAGATAATACCGTTATGTACTCCAACACATCATATGGTTCCCACAGATCTTCACGAGAAAAGGGTGAAGTTGGGGGACTAGTAGAGGAAAGGCTGTGTGAGACCCAATGTTTCAACCTGGACATTTCTAAGTGGTATTCCTTGATCTAAGAAATATCATCTCAGAGACTAGAGTTGCAATAGATCTAGTGAATTTTGAGGAAAAGTTTAATGAGCGCTTCCATCTTGAGGTTTCTAGAGGAGGGAATCGAGTACGTAATATTATGTGATTCATCAGGAACCAGGATTGGTTGTGTCCAAATGAAGATGAAAGCCCTGATTGCCTATGGTTCACTCCAGTTGAAATCACACAAGAAAAAATATGTGACCCATGATCTTGAGTTAGCAGTAATAGTCTTCACATTGAAGATGTGGTGACACTACCTGATGGATGAGCATCTTATCATCTAAGTCGACCACAAGAGTCTCAAGTATATATTATCTAAGAAGGAATAGAACATGAGACAGAGGTAATGGATAGAGTTACTCCAGGACTATGATTTAAAGAGATTATATACTTCTTGTTAGGGGAACATGGTAGTAGATTATCTCAGTAGGAGGTCTGTCTTGAAGTTGCTGAATGAGGCATCAGAGAAGTTTTCCTCATTTAGATATCCATTAAGGATGTAATCAGAGCATATTATCTCTATTTAATGGTTTTCACCCCTATAATATCATAGAGGGTCAAGGAGGAACAACCTAGGGATACCAAATGTGAGGATTTATGTGCTCAAATATCTATAGGGAATACCCCGGATGAATATTTGAAAGGTGGGGAGAAGATAGTTCTTTTTAGAGGATGCATGATGATACTGGTGGCATTGAGAGAAGAGATTATGAGGTAGTTTCATGAATCCCTTTTAGAGGTACATATAGTAGTGGAAATGATGTACCAGAACCTCCGATGTTAGCTTCATGGCTAGGGATGAAGAAAGAAGTTGCAGAGTTTGTGTCTCGATGCCTTACTTGTCGACAAATGAAGGTTGAGCATCCAATTTCAGTGGGTTTGAATCAACAAATTGATGTTAAATAATAGAATCGGGATGGGATAACAATGGAATTCATGAAAGATTTACCACATACATCTAGGGGGAACGATACCATATGGGTGATCATTGACTAGATTACTATGTTAGAACACTTCCTACCTATATTGGAGTAGAGTTTAGTAAAGATAATAGGACACCTATAAGTGCTAGAGATAGTTCCACTTCATGGAGTTACATCAGAAATTGTTTCAGATTGTGACAATCTCTTCACATCCCTGCTATGTAAGGGATTACATGAGGCCTTTGGGACTCAGTTATGCTTGAGCATAGTGTTTCACTCACAAGCAGAAATCTAGACTGAGCAGATCATTAAGGATCTGGAAAACATGCTACAAGATTTCATGTTATGTTTTGGCTGTATTTTAGAGGATTTCCAACCTCTCATGGAGTTTTTTACAACATAAAATACCCCTAAACCATAGTTATGGTACCATTCGAGCCTTTGTACGAGAAAAATTGCACGTCACCACTTTGTTGGACTAACCCAGGAGAGTCAATACTCATTGGTCAGGAGTTAATACAAGGGAATATAGAGAAGGTTCTGGTCATTCAATAGTGAATGAATACTATACAAAGCCATCAAAATCTTATGCTGATAGGTGATGGAGGACTTTGGAGTTCAAGGAGGGAGATGATGTGTTCCTTTGGGTATCTCATCAACATAGGATATAGAGATTTTTCCAGGATAAAAAGCTATATCTGAGGTTAATTGGCCTATTCCTGATACCCCATAGAGTTGGTAATGTGGTGTACCACTTGGATCTACCCCTGTAGTTGGACCGAGTACACGATGTCTTCTATGTGTCTTAGTTGAGGAGATACATGCATGATTCATCACACGTCTTTGACCAGGGTGACTTTTGCTAAAAAATGGTATATATCAAGGATCTATTGAAGGGGATCCTTCATGGGAAGTTTATTCTTCTAGTGCATGTTCATTGGAAGAATGAAAATCTCCAGGATAGTATATGGGAGTGCGAGGATCAGATTCATGTTCAATACCCTCAATTGTATGAGTAACCCTTTTTTAAATTATGAGTGTCTAAAGCCCTAAGATGAGGAGATTTTAATGAATCATATTTTCTTAAATTTATTTTTAGAAATTATTTAGGAAAATTATAAGACTAGAAACTAAGACGAAATGCGATTCTGAGTCCCGGTGTACCCAGAACGATTCACTGAAAAATTTTATGTTTTTAATAGCATGCAGGTGTGACTTTTCTAAAAAGGTGAAATAACTTTTTAATGACTTAATATATTAGAAATATGATGGAAACATTGAAATAAAAATAGTGGATTTACCATAGTTGTGATCAAACCTTTGTTGGCGCGAGTCATCTGTAAAAAAATCCACCAAGGGCGTAACCGTAAATAAAAAATTAAATTAAATTATTTTATTTTTTAAAATCCTAATAACACATAAAATATAACTCAGATTGAAAATTTGAGACCACTGTTGAGTTCTTAATGGGGTGTTTTCTTTTGGCAAGGCCTTGCATTGGTTGACACGTGCTGACTATGAATGATAGTTTTTGGACGTAAACGTCATTAAAATATTTTAATAAAAATATTTTATTCTTGACGCAACATTGTGTTTTATTTTAATACACATTTGTCTGAGGATTCAATTTTATCACTATAACCCTGGAATTACTCAAAGGTAAGTATACAAAGCTCTCTCGACAAACAATAATGAATCACGGGTTGACGATCAACAACGAACCTCAGATTTTAAGGATCTTTACCCATGATAACGATGCGATGACCATTCTTTTTTCAGCAATCAAACCAAATTGAGGTGAGGAATTTTTGATTTGATTTCTTTTTCCCATTCATGAATTCCATGATGAACACAGACCAATCAACAAATATATTGGCCCATGGATTGATCTTTATTGCGGTATGTGATTTAACTTTGTGGGGTTTTTATGGGAGAATAATCTTATGATTATTTGTTGGATTTTGATTGACATTGTAATGAAAATAAACCACGATAAAAATGAACATCGATCAAGGTCTGTTCCTCTTGGTTGATTATTCTTTTCTCCCCCCATTCTTTGTTCATCATAGACATTCTTTATTTGGACCATTACTTGACATGTTACAATCGACCAATCATTGCACACTCAATCCTTGGAGAAATGATCTAATATCATAGATCTAGGATCGATATGGCATGACAGAGGTGCGATGATGACGATGATGGATAGATTGAAGCGGTTCGGTAGATATTTTTGTTTGAGTGGTTTTTCTTCAGGATAAATCGTAACATTGATCCGAGGAATGTCAATTAAGAATGTGACCAGAGGATTATAGGCATGCATTTGTTTCAAAAAAAAGGAGCACGAGAGGATAACTTGTGGCCTGTGGAAGGGGACACAAGTGTACCGGTGCCGAAGACCGGCAACGTGCTATGGTGGCAGTAGCCATGGGAACCATGGTTGAGACAAAGTTTGGAGGAGCCTATGGAAGTAAGTCGGTGGGGTTGGAAGACACAGAACACCACCACATTGAACACAATAATGATGCATTACCCAGGCAGAGGCACACAGTTCGGTGTACTACATACTGTGCAATAAAATCGACCCGCGTGCACGGGCCATATGAGGTGAGCTGAGGCGCTCCAGTGGACTAGATGGCCGAGCCGAGTTGTGTTAGCCATACCAATTCTGATTGGCTAGTGGGTCGGGCAAGGTTTGGCAGGTTGGGTCGGACCTAGAACAGACCTGAATCGGGCCTTTTTCACTAAAATGAACACATATTTCAAACAAATCATCTGATTGACGAGCCATCTATAGAGTTGGAACCCTTTCAAAAGGGTGGTCCTTTTGAGATGGATTGGTTGGTTTTTAGTTTGATAAGAAGAGGTTTAAAGAATACACTTTGTATTTTCCTATGAGGTTTTGATGTAGGACCACATTCCCATCATAGAGGATGACCCATATTCTGAAGTGAGTTGTCTCAACCCGGCTTCGATAGTTGACTCTACATGTTAGATCATGTATTTCACTGAGAGGACTGATTGATCCTCACTTCTCTTCGTGGTATCATATATAGGGTTTGTGGATAAGGTGTGACCAATATTTACATGGGAACCTATCCACTATCCATGATGATGTTTCCAATAGGGAAATGAGTCCCCCCAGTGAGCCTTGGGCATGGAGAAACCCCAATCTATGTTTTGAGATCATATTATTTCCGTTCTACATGACTAGACCCAACAAGTTTGCTTGGGGAAATTTTTAGTTGTTTATGTTTGGATGTGACTTGGTTACTACGTGACTTGGGGATGCATGAATTATCGACACTCAGTGTGTTATAGACACTCTGTGTATTACCAACACTCTGTGTGTTATCGACACTTCATGTGTGACCAACACTCCATGTGTCACTGACACTTCGTGTGTCACCGAAACTCCGTGTGTTATCAAAACTGGGTATATCAAGGAAAATAAGTATCTTGTTGAGACCCTATTGTTCTCTTCGGTACTTTTGGTAGACCTGTTCTACATGATTCTATTAGATAGCTCGAGGAGTGAGATATCTCGGAACAAGTGTGCTATGAATAGAACTGTGTAGTTGGAAGTGGATGGGACATTATGTCTTGGAATCCTTTATGAGTATACCTTTTTATTCTTGTTATATGTGCTATAGAAATATATTTTTGTTGAGATAACTATATCTTCTTAGTGGTGTTTTTCCTTTGTAGTATTTTTTGTGGTATCTTTTTCATAGTGTTTCCACTATGGTATTCTTTTGTGTTTTTGGGGTGTCCTACTAAGTATTTTTTTACCCACCCTTGCACAGGCTTCGCACGCATGTGTAATATCTTGTGAAGAAGTTTGACCTTGTTATAGGGTTCTAGGTGGACCAAGACCTAACAGTGCTTAGTGAGTTTAGATAGACCTGGGTGTGCTCCTATGACTACAAAAAATAATCCCAGTACCTTTATCTATAGGTTCTACTTTGTGGTTTGTAGGCTCTTTTTGGTGGGCTTGTATATTGTCCTAGTTTTACTTTACTACACTTTACTTTCTTGTCATACTCTGTTGGTTGGAATATAGTGGTTTGCATGCATTTTTTAACTTAGTGTTTTTAATTTTAAAAAATTTGGGCTTGGAGATGCGTACGTGTGTACATATACTTAGGAAAATGCCTCCTGTTTTTGGGATATTCGTACTCAGTGCTAGTCTCCATCCCCTGGCCTATCAGAGGTGGGCTTGTGGTAGTCACAACAAAAGCCCCTCTAGGATGTGTCGTGACATTCCAAACCCCCTTCATGATTTTAATCATGATGAGTCACTCATCTCTCATATCGGAATAAACTTACTCTAGTGTAAGATGCTGGTATATATGTATCCATATATAGATTTCATATACCTATCCAAAATAACACATCCATATGGAGAACATATCTCATATCAAAGCATGCCAACCTTGGCTAATAAATTTGTTACATGTGTCACTATATTTGGAATACCTATATTCATCAAAGTGTACATTCTCTAGAGGAAACCAAACCCTAAAATCCCTTATCTCATGAATTAACCCCAACATACGGTGATGGGATATATTCTAACATATTCATCATGTCTATATCAATGTGAGGATTTATTTTTTAGGATAAAGAATTTTATTATTTTTTATCTATTTAATCGATAATTTTTGGTTCATGATTTACTCGATCCATTTCAATTCAATGTTTTAGTTGATTTATTTATCGTAATGTTATTCTTTAATTTTTTTACTAGATTTGGTAAAACTTTGATTAAGGTGATAAAAGATGAAAAGGGATCAATATACATGTAAACTAGAAAAACTTAATTTTTCTATTTATTTTCAATAATATGAGAGGATAATCTGTATCATTGGAGTCTATATTTATAACAATGATATATTATAGAGTTCCCTTTATGGAGATTTCAAGTTCTTCAATCAATTTATAGGGTTTTTTGAACACTAAATTGAAGCCTAGTAAACTTTGTATATTTAGATTAATCTATAGGATATAGACTATATTCCTTGGAAGCCACATTCGTTTCTCAAGTATTTTCATCTTTTAGTAGATTTTTGGATCCCCACTAGTATTTCCTTAGTGATGTGTTGCTACCATTGGATATAGATTACTTGAATAAATTCTTAATTATCCAAACATTGAAGTTCTAATGTCACCTCCACATAATGGGATTTATTTTGAAATGATTTAGCTCAGATCATAGAAAATATCCACTGATTATACCATAGAGAGTGGGGGGTATGATATTTTCTTTTATTCTATCTATCAAAGGATATCCATCAAAATTATGTAAATGTAATGGTAATAAAACTCACTATATCCTAGAATAATAAACAAACAACGAAGCATGTGGAGATTTACTAGTAGATCCCATAAGGAAGTATTGTAAATAATATATATATATATATATATATATATATCCTTTAAAACATATTGACATAGAAAATTCTCTCCTAGACTGGCTCAAACCCGATCCCTATGGGTGGAATATATTTAGGGACTAATTAACAAAAAGAAGTTATTTACACATTTCCCTATGTCATTTTAGACTCTAATACAATCTCATGATATTTGTTCTCTAAGAATTAGAGTGTGAGGATGATAGTTTCTTCAATCAATAGATCCACTTATGATGCTGGTGGCTCTAGTGGTATAAGTGTTATATTATATGATAAGGGTCAAACTAACTAGAAAGTGTTATAAATAATCACTCATTTGCATTGGGGAACTAGCCTCTATGATTGATTCCACTTATTCTGGTGGAGCTATTTGAGATTCTCCTTTATCATTTGTTTACTCATTAGCCATGGCATGATTTTTGGAAAATTACTTCATTCATATACCAGCACCATAAGAATGTTCTCATCTCACATTCTGACTTGATCATTAGATGGATTTTGACCCCTTCCATAATGGATGCCTAGTTAGGTTATTAAACAGAGATTCCTAGAAATGTAAAATGTTTAGAGGAATTCTCATTGTCCACTTCTGGTAGGTAGGATGAATCCATAATTATCTCTTAGTGATTCAATGATTTTTATACATGATGAAGTGATATGATTATGATCTACTTCTTATGGATACATTTAGAAAACGTTTCTATAAACCGTGTTGCATAAACTAAAGGTTCTTAATTTACGTTATGTAAAGAAGTTATTGGGATAGAATGTGGTACTTACACTCATCTAGATCAATTTTGAACTCTTTGAACTTATCCTAGGAGAAGTAGGCATATATCACTTAAAAAATTTCATCCATTTTCATCATATATTTAAAAAGTGTCCTTATCTGTATCAAAGAAAAGAAATTTAATCAAGGTGATATAAAGTGTGGCTCATTAACCCAGTGATCATACATGATCTATCCACCCCTATACTAGTGGGTATGGTCATAGAAAATGTTGTCAATGATCCCTCCACCAAAATTTTAGGTACTTTCACAGTAATAGTTTAGGGTTCATCCCATGTTTCCCCTCAAGTAGAATCTAGATTCACATTTAAGGGATCCATATAAGTGAATAAAAATTATAATAATGGAATCACAATGTCAGCACATGGATATACACACACAAACACACACAAATGGAATGAAGAAGTAGAGGATGAACTAGAATTCCATCCTCTTTCACTAGTCCAGATATGTTTGGCCAAAATTTTAGCACTCCACTGATGCCTAATTGAAATATAAGGGGTATTTATACACACATATAAGGGAAAAGGTTCTGTATTTTGAAAAAGGTAAATTCTATCAAATCCTTCTACTTCTCACATATCCCTCTCACAAGAAAACATTTTTTCTTCCCTCAGAGTGGTTGAATCGCAAAACTGATTGGGGTTCCACTAATGTTTTACTCCAAGTATTCAATGGTTATGTACTTCATACCTATTCAATGAAATATGGGGAAATATATATTTTCTAGTGTATATTTATAGTTAAATTCATGTCCATACATCATAGGTGGTGAAAGATTCACCCCATTCACCATTGAGGGACTAATTTATAACCCCCTTGGTAATACCCTAGTTAGACATATCTTGCACCATCTTCATGATAGGGATCCCATTATAAATGGAAAATGAAATCATCTCTAGCTCTATGATGCACTTGTTAGTATAAAAAGTTTCTTTATTGAGGTAGAATTCTTAGGGAACTATTACATTACCAAGATGGGGGAGGTGGATACCACCTTGAACGGAGGTTCATAAGTTCAGAAGGTCCATTACCGTAGTCTATTTTTCTAAGAAATAGGTATGACTATGATACATATGGTCTGAAGGGGAATTAGTCCACACTCATTTGAGTATTTCAAGAAACTAAATATCAATAGAATATAGATTCTTTCCTAGTATATCATCCTTATCAAGGAAAAAACCACAATAGTGATGACTTAGTCACATATTTTTTATTTCAAACTATGTCGGCTCTTTGATTTCGAGTTGCTGAGAATCTTATGGGTGGGGTTGATCTGGAATATTGGATACATTATCGATTTTACCCTTCTTATGTGGCTTCATAGTGATCTGATTCCCTATCTAAAATCATGAGGTTGTCATAACCCATTGTAAATTGATTGATAGTATCCCATTATGCTATGGTGATATCTTGGTTTAGGCATATCTATTGGTCAACTCAATGAAGGCATCCAAGGAAGGAAATATAATTTAAAACCTGGTGTTTTTTATGCCATCAAGATTCACAACTACCACACCCCCATTATATATTTTCATTCATTCACATTCTTCAATTGTCTTATTACTTTTTTCTAAATGCACCAGGATTAATATGAAAACTAATACGGTGAGTAAGAATTTCAAACAATTTTCTGGTAAATCAGAGCTTCCATAACACAATCTATTATTGCTATCTTGTACAACTAAACATCGTACTCACCACTATAATTTTATATGATAATTATAGTAGGTGTATTTTTTATAAGGAATGAATTTGATCTATAAATTTTTAATAAGGTGTTTTAAAGCCTTCCCTCCCTTCATCAATGGGGGACTAATTCTAGACACATATTGAATTAATGGGCCGAACCTGTACTCAGGGATCTTCACATCAAAACATATCTCATATGAATTTAAGTACATATCTATCTATCCATAAAATTCATGAAAAATCCTAGATATACTGAAGGGGATATTACCTTTATAAATATGTTTTATGTATTGAAATAGTTTTTTCAAAAAATAGTGCAATTATACCTATACGATTACCCTCCACCAGTGGGGATACCACTATAAATGAACTTTTATATTTTCTTTTGTGTGAGTCACATACCCAACCACATAATCTATAATCCATGCAATTAAGTTTCAAGATGTATATCTGGGTTGACATCATAGCTCTACTCCTCATAATGACCCCCTCCAGCTCTGGAAAATACTTATCAGGGGATCCTCTTTTCCAAATAAAGGGGAAATCCATTTGGAATCTAGTTCTTGTCCTTTTTATAGGTGTGACTAAGAATATCTTGATCTAGGTTTCAAATTTGATGTCAATTTAGGGTCATGAAACCTTCCTAATAGAATTAGTATCCTCTCTTAATAATGCTTGGATTAATGAAGGAAATCATTCTATATCTCTCCAAGAATCATTTAGGGGAATAAAATTGTCACACATGTCTCTAGTGATGGGAACTCTAGAGACCTCATATATATCCCATAGGCTAATTCCCACCTCTATATAGAATATGTGGAATTTGTTTGTATATGGGATCTAGTGAATAAGAAATTTAGGAATCAAATTATCATTCTCATAATTATATGTCAGGGATATCCAAATATATTTATAGATGGATACAAACTATAGAAGATCCTTGAATTCAGTGAATATCTGGTGGACCCAGTATGCCTACATTCAACTTGTCTTAGAACCCCCTGTAGGGAATAGGTCCTAATCATCAACCCAGACTATGAGTTTCTCTATTAATAAACAATGGAATATTGAAGAGTAATTGATTTTATTGGAATCTAATACAAATTCATGATTATAAAGACTAACATTAGTATTGTGGAGTAATTTGTAGGGATGAACTCCCCCTCATTCATGTATACCCCCTTTGAGGATATATTAGTACCACCTAGATGGGTGTACTCAATAATATAGAAGTTTAATATATTATAATTTTTCATCGAGTTGTTTATATCTATTATGTTTTCATGATTGGATGACAGAAGGAGCGCTGATACCGGGTACACCCGTTTATTCTTCAACATGAATTATGAAAAGGATAATATGTGTGGTGTGTGTTGATGGTAATATCAATGCCCAAGTCATGTCGGGCCTTGTGCCTATGGGTCATGTACGAGTTCCCCTTAAACCATTAAAAGGGGGATTATCCATAATAAAATAAAAAGAAGGCCTTCGGGCCATTCAGGCACAAGTAGCTTCACAAAACACATTGTAACAACCTGAGCTATTATAAATAAAATTCCAATTTTTATTTAATTAAATGTATTATTATATAACGTGGTTATAGAAAACACTTGCAATTATTTTGTTTTATTATATATAATTGTATTTAAAAGAACATTAATTATCATTACCATTAATAATATAATAATTGAACAATTATCACATGATTAGTATAAATACAGGGTTTTAACAAATCCAATTAACACAAACAAAGGAAGTGGTGGACTTAACCAGTAGGATCATGCCCTAAGAATCCTATTTATTAGAGCTTCCAAGGGATAAATAATTTCAAGTATTTTCTCTTGACCAATCCCAAAATTATATCTAATAACTTAAGCATGATAAAAACCTTTTATTGGATAATTTCAAGCTCATTAAGATCACGACCCAAACCCTGTACATCAAACCACCCCATGAATGGCTCATCGTTGCACACCTTACTCTTAGGGAATTAGTAGGGTATATTAAAGGGATATGTATCAATACCCTATATATATGATTATGTACATTATTTTTTATATAACAATGGATATATTTTCATCCTATTATGGTTACTTCACAAATGTTTTTTATTTCGATATAATAAAACAAAAAATTTATTTTGGGTAATATTAAAATTTAATTTAGGAATATATTTTAATTAATTAATAGATTATTGAAATAAATAAAATTTTATTAAAATATTATAACTAAATAATTTTTATTGAATATAAATGATCATATAATTTTTAAGAATTCAAATTTTATTTTTATAAGGGTTCAAATACCCTTTTTGTCAGAAACCCAAAATTTCTCAATAAATGTTGATTAATATTTTAAAAGTGAAAATTAAAATATTTAAAAAATTATTTACATAAAATTAATATTTTTTTAATCATAACATCGAAATTATCCAATGGTTAATTTTTCTTAATCTTCTAAGAATGTAATATTTTCGAGTAAAAATTAAATACTGTATAAATATACATTATGTATTATGACATCATAATAAAAAAAGTGATTTAATAAATACTATAAAAGGTATAAATTATAAAATATATGTTTTCTATTTAAAATTATGTTATTTTCATCTTTATTTTATTGATTTTATAAATCAATTATGAATCTTCCAAAACAATTAATATATTTTATGGTTTTAAAATCATTTCTTTAAGAGTATGACTCACCTAGACATAATCAAGGGAATTATTTTATTAATTTTGGAACTTGGACATATAAAATAATTATAACAACTCACATTTTGTAGAAAACATGGTAAAAAACCATGGTATGACTCGTGGTTTTGGTTATTTTATTATGTAGGGTCTGAACCCTAAATAATAAAGAAATCCCTCTATTTTCCTATATAAAGCCACCCAATATCCCATTTATCTTCCCTAAAACAATTTTGAGAAGATACATAATCTTCCATCCACTCTATTGAGTCCTCCTAAGTCACCCCAAGCTCTCAAAAAGCCCTTACCAATCAGTTGGAGTCATACACCCAAGTAAAGGGATTTCCCTATTCTCATTTCCATTCAAGAACATATTTTATGTTATGTCTCTTAAATTCCATTTTATTATGTTCATATATTTTATTAAATATTCCCTTTAATATCCATTTAATTTATAAATTATGTTACCCCCTTTAACTCCCATTAATCCTCCCATGATACTTTATGTATACACATTACCATACTGAAATAAAGTTATGATTGTTTTCTTTATTCAAGTTTCCTCATTAACACATACCTTATATTTTCAATTTCTAATATTGGGACATGTTTTTCTATGTCCCATTTACTTTAAATTTTTTATATGTGATTATAGACCCTATTCTATCTTATCAACACCTTTTTATTATCCTTTAATTGACGCTATTATGCTGCTGGAATTTCACTAATATTTCCATGCCAAAACAATTGTGTAGTGAATACCATACTAATTTCTTATAAAGGGTGTTCAAATTTATACACATATAATTTTTTATTGGGGACTTAAATATATTTATTTTAAACTACTTGATTTTGGGATAAATTATGATGATGAATGAATTCATTTTTTATGATCCATGTGGCACACTTAAGCATGAGAATGAAATGAAAGTGACCAGTGTGCCAAAAATTATATAGCGATATAATGAATTAGGTAATATTTAGTCTGATGAGACATCATGTTAGGATATGGAGTGAATCTGATTCCCTTATGGTACTTTTCCACCATGATTTATTAGTGTTTTATCTTTGACTTATGTTTATTATGTAGCATTTTTTGTTGTTGCCACATGTCCCATGTTCTGATTATCATGCTATGTCATGTCTCATTGTTCATGTTTATGATTCCTACTCTATTAGTGTCCAATTTATATGCCTATTGTATAACATGCATCACCTTATGCATTTTTTATTCCATTAATGAGATTTATATCTCACCCCTTTCTTATGTTTGTCCTTAAGTTATCCTGTGCATTTTTAAAAGACATGGAATTTTAGAAGCATGTTAAGGAAGTTTTTAATAATGTTGTTGTAACCCATGTTCAAGATGTTATTGTATTTACCTAATTCTTAAAGAAAATATACTTCTCAATCTTTCAGGTTTTATTATGTGTACTTTTATGTAATAAATCATTAATTAATGTTTAATAAAGAACAAGGTTGTTATTGTTGGTATCAAAAGAAACTTTAGTTATTTTTTTATTAGGATTAGAAAAATCTAGTGAAAGACATATGGATAATAATTAGTATAAGAAAACATCCCTAAATTTTGGTAATTATAGAGTAAGTGGTTTATCAAGTAAACACATGTCTTTTTGGAAACTACAAGTGGATGTGGTTCTGGAATGGATGTGCCTAGGGTTAACAACTCAAAAAAGGAGGGTTAAGACTGAATCAGTGTAACCTGGTACATGAAAACATGCCTCACTGCACACTTAGTTTGACACTCCTGGAAGATATGCTCTTTTAAATTCAAAATATCATTACCATCAATTTATAAGGGAATAAAAAATCCCCTTAAGAATGTATTTTAGGAAATTTATCATGGATAACATAGATTGAAGCCTAGAAATTAGTAATTTAAGAAATAAATGTAATTTATAAGTTTCCATTTAATGTCATTTGATTACCCTTTATGTGTTTAATACTTTAAAAAATTATCATCCCTAATTTTTCTTTTATTTTATCCAATGTCCAGAAATAGGGGGAATTAGGTGAATAACCAATGTGATGGGAAATGTCCGGACTGCAACAATGAGATGTCTGACCTGATGGGAGTGGGAATCACAAAATTTATGATGATACTATCTCAAATAAATCTGGTTATGAATAGAAACATATATTGTTAGAAGCACCCAAATCCCTCTAAGAAATAACATTCTATGATTGGGATCTTTATGTGAAAAAGGCCTCCAACATTCAATGGATCATATGATCCCTTAATCAGAGAACACTGGATCAACTCCATTGAGAATGTCTTTTTTGTCCTTAATTGTTATTATCAAGAGAAGTTTATACTGGATGTCTATAAAATGGAGGTATAAAATGATCAGTTCTAGACATTGATCAAGAATACGAAGCCTAAGGAAGATATCAAAGTGATAACATGGAAGTAATTTCAGAAAATGTTTTTTGATAAATATTTTCCTCACACTAACCATCTTAAAATAGAAAGTGATTTACTTGACCTCAAGAAAAATGATGAAGAATCTATCAGGGTGTACAAGGAAAATTTCACAATACTTTCATGATATTCCTCATTTTTTTCATTACCCTTAAATGCAAGGTTGGTTGTTTCTTTGGTGGGACAAAACCTAGTTTATGAAAATCCATGTAGATCCATGACTTTGATAGCTATGAGGAAATTGTCCAATGTACCCTCAAATTCAAAATGAATATTGGTGAATCTAAAGGGTATCATGGGGATAAGAAGCAGAAAATGTGGTTGAATTCTTGATTTTTGATAGATAAATATAATGGTGATAAGAAATTTCAGTATCCCACTTGTCAAAGGCATGTAACAAAGCACCATGAAAACTTTCCAAGGGGGACAAAGAAATGATTTAGGTGTGGGAAAGGAAACCTAGCTAACTATTTCTAATAGGAGAAACCCACTAATGTGACAATGGAAAGGAATAATCCATTCAACCATATCTACATTGTTCATTACTTCAACTAAAAGGAACCATGGCACTTCGCAAACCAATTCACTAACCAAGTGTTTTTAGAGACAACTAACAACCAAAAAGGCAATAGGGGAAAGATTTAACCATAAAAACCATTGAGGTAGATCCCATAAATGAAGTGGAGACATGAACAATATTTATTAATTCAAGAATAGTGATTTTACCTTTTGATTCTGGTTCTATGCATTCCTTCATATCAAAAACATTTAGTATAACTATTCAAAAAACCACAACAAATCATGGAAGGAGAGCTATTTGGGAAAATAAAATGGGGAAATTACTTCATCCCAAGTATATAACTCCTCCCCTATAAAAATTTATGGATGAACTTACTAAAAAAACTTTTCATACTACCTTTTTTGGGATTTAATGTAATTTTGGGTATGCATTGGCTTTCCCTATATAGAGCCAAAAAAATTGAAATGAGAAGGAAATCACCTTCCATATTGAGAATCAACCCCTAATTCTGTATAAGTGTAAGGAGGAGGATAAATCTTCTTTATCACCAACATCTCAATAATGGATATTATTTTCTTATGAGAAAAAATATCTAGCTAAAATGATTCAGTCTAAGGAAACAACCATCCTTAAAGACATTCCTATTGTTAGGGAATACACTAATGTGTTTCCCAAGTAATTTCCTTGTCTTCCTCCGAACTGATAGGTTCCATTTTCAATTGATCTCATACTTGGGTAATTAACATTATCCAAGAATTCATATAGAATGGATGTTGCAGAACTTGGGGATCTAAAGAAATAACTACAAGATAATCTGGATGTGGGGTTTATACACCCAAGTGTATCTCCATGGGGTGCACTAGTCCTCTACATCAAGAAGAAGGATGGGATAATGACCCTTTACAATGATTATCATCATCTCAAAAAGATCATGATAAAGAATAATTATCCACTTCCATGGATTGATGACTTGATCGATCAGCTACGTGGAAAAAACATACTTCCCTAATATGGTTCTATGGTTGGGATATTATAATGTTATGGTGAAGAAGGATGATATCCCAAAGACTTATATATATACAATTCATGTGACCTACGTGTTCATAGTGATGACTTTTAGACTCACTAATGCTTCAAAAAATCTTCATGGACTTGATGAATAGAGTCTTTAGAGATTACCTCAATAAATTTGAGGTAGTATTTATTAATTATATTATAATGTGCTCTAAATCCAAGGAGGATCTAGAGGAGCATCTGATCACTATGCTAAAGACCTTGAAAAAGGTTAAGTTATACATCAAGTACAAAAAATGTGAGTTCTGGTTAAAGTTAGTCTCATTCGTAGGGAATATCATCACAAGAAATGAGATATCAATATATCCTTCAAAGACAGAAGCAATTGAAGGATGGAAGAGACCAAAATATATTATCGATATACATAGTTTCCTTGGATTTGATGGATATTATCATTGATTTGTGAGAAATTTATCATGATTTTCAAACCCTCTAACCAAGATATCTTGGAAGGGACAAAAGTTTTATTTGAATGATGAATGTGAAGAGATATTAAAAGAGATTAAATGAGGCTTATCACTACCCATGTACTAACATCACCCACAAGTGGATAACTTTTCATGGTATTCATCAATCATTCAAATAAGGTCTTATATTGTGTGTTAATGAAAAATGATAAAGTCATATCCTATGCTTAAATGAGGTTGAAAGTTTACAAATATAACTACCCAACACATGATCTGGAGCTAGCTACATCGATATTCACTTTGAAAATATGGTGTCATTATCTATTTTAGGAGAAGTGTGAAATATATACTGATAAAAAAGCCTCAAGTATATATTAACATAGAAAGATCTGAACATGCACCATAGAAGTTGGTTAGAGCTGATCAAGGACTATGAATTCTCAATTCACTACCATCCTGGGAAATCTAATAAAGTGGAAGATGATCTATGTATAAAGGATCCAATAATTTTATCAATGATGAGAATATAGAAGGATCTGATCTTCTCAGACTTTAAGAGAATGAACATGAGAATCATAAAGAAAGGAACACCATTAATCCGTTCACAAATGATAGATCAACCGTCTCTTTTGGAAAAGATAATGGATTCTCAAATGGATGATATGGGAATTTAGAAGAAAGTAGAAACTATAAGAAAAGGTAAATCCTCAGAGTTCAATATTAATGAAGAATGAGTTGTGAGATTTGGGTCATGAATATGTGTACCATCAAATCCTATGTTAAATAAGGAAATATTGGATGGTGTTAATAGTTCTACTTTCTCCGTTCACCCAAGAAGGAAAAAGATTTATTGAGATATCCGAGAGCACTATTGGTGGGACAATATGAAGAAAGGGATCACTGAATATACCTAAAAGTGTCTAGTATTTCATCAAGTGAATGATTAAAGGTAATATTACAATGGAATGATGGAACTATCACCCATAAAAATATGGAAATGGGAAAAAATCATAATAAAATTTGTCACTATACTTATGAAGAAATCTCTGTGAAACAATTCTATATGGGTTGTTGGGGAACATCTTACAAAGACTACACACTTCATTGTGATTTGGGTGTATTTCTCACTGGATCAAATTGTACAAATATAAATCAAATAAGTGAAAAGTCAACATGGAGTAACACTATCAATTGTATCCAATAAAGATCCAAGATTCACCTCTATGTTCTAGAAGAGTCTCCAACATTCTCTAAAACTGAGTTGAACTTCATCAGGTCTTATCACCCTAAAAAATGGTCAATATAAGTGAACTATCCAAAAACTTGAGGAAATATTAAGAGCATGCTCGATTGACTTCAAAGGAATATGAGACAAAAATCTTCTTCTGGTTGAGTTCTCATACAATAACGATTCACACTCGAGCATCAAAATTGATCCCTATGAATCCATATATGGGAATAGGTGCAGAACACCTGCATTCTGGGATGAAGTTGGGGAAAAAAATTTAATAGGTCTTGAAATGGTCGAGGAGATGGTGGAAAAGGTTAAGATCATTAAACAACACATCAAGGATTCTCAAAGTTGAAAGAAGAGCTATGTTGAAAATAATCAATGAGACCAAGAGGTTCATATTGGAGACATGATATATTCCTCTTTATATGTCCATTAAATAAAGTGATGATATTTCATAAGAAGGGAA
The DNA here is from genome assembly GCA_963277665.1 of Viscum album. Classification (NCBI taxonomy): domain Eukaryota; kingdom Viridiplantae; phylum Streptophyta; class Magnoliopsida; order Santalales; family Viscaceae; genus Viscum; species Viscum album. The sequence continues at coordinate 1,442,042,345 of OY728140.1, read as the reverse complement.
AACTTTGTCCAAGATACATCGACCCCTTTGAGATCCTTGATCGCATCAGAGCGGTGGCCTATCAAATTGCACTCCCACCCAACCTATTTTAAGTACAAGATTAATTACTTGTATATATATTGAGAAAGTACATACCAGATCCCTCACATGTACTCAATCTAGAGGTGGTAACATTGGAGAATGACCTTTCCTATGGGGATCATCCAGTGAAGATCTTAGATCATAGAGAGAACATTCCATGAAATAAGACATTGTCAAAGTTCTGTGGTGAAAACGAAAGTTTAAGGAATCAATGTGGGAACTAGAGGAGTTTATGAAACATATATACCCTCATCTATGTTAGTGTGGGAAATGAAAATTTTTAGGGTGGAATTTCTTAAGAGGGGAAGATCATAATGAATTGAGCTGTTATAAATAAAGTTCCCCTTTTGATTTAATTAAATGTATTATTATATAATATGGTTATATAAACCACATGTACTTATTTTTTATTATATACAACTGCATTTAGAAGATCATTAAGTATCATTACCATAGAAAATATATCCATTTAACAGTGGTCATATGATTAGTATAAATATAGGGTTTTAACAAATCCAATTGACATAGACAATGGAAGTGATAACATCAACCAGTAGGATTATACCCTATCAATCCCATCTATCTTGGATTTAGAGGGAGATAAAATCTTTGGGATTTTACCTGGACCAAACTGAATATATGATCCAACAAATTAATCATGAGAGAAACCATTTATGGGAGAAGTTCAAGATCATCAAGATCATGGACCAAACCATGTATGTCGAACCACCCAATGAAAGCCTCACCATCACGTATCTTACTCTTTGGAAATTTGTGGGTGTATTAAAGGGATATTTATCAAGACCCTAGTTAGATGGGTATTTTTATTATTTTTTGTAGAAAAATGTATACATTTCCATCCTATTATGGTTACTTTACAAATGATTTTTATTTCTATATAATAAAACACAAATAGTATTTTTGGGTAATATTAAAATTCAATTAAGGAATTTATTTTGATGAATTAATTTATTTTTAAAATAAATAATATTTTAATAAAATTTTATTATTAAATAATTTTTATTAAATATAAATGATCATATAATTTTTATGAAGTCAAATGTAATTTTTATAAGGGTTCAAAAAAAATTACTGTAAAAAAACTCAACATTTCTCAATAAATGTCCATTAATATTTAAAAGTTAAAATTCATATATTCTGAAAATTATTTAGATAAATTTAATATTATTTTTTGTAATCATAATGTCAAAATTATCTAATAGTGAATTCTTTATAATTTTATGAGACTGTAAAATTTTTATGTATAAATTAAATACCATATAAATATATGTTGTGTATTGTGACATCATAATGACCCAAAAGTTATTTTAAAAATACTATAAATTTATTAAAAAAATACTATTTACATTTAAAATAATTTTATTTTATATTTATTTTTTTAATTTGATAAAGTCATTATGATTCATCCAAAACCATTAATATATTTTAAGGTTTTAAAATCGTTTCTTTAAAAGTATGAATCTCCTCCACATAAGCAAGGGTTTTATTTTATTAATTTCAGACCTTGGAATTATAAAATAGTGATAACCATTCCCATTTGGTAGAAACCATGTGGAAAACCATGGAATGGTTTTTGGTTTTGGTAATTTTATTATATAGAGTCCAAAACCTAAACAATAATGAAATCCCTCACTTTTACTATATAAACCCACCCATGCTCCTATTTATCTTCACTAAAATTCCTTGAAACATATACATAATGTTAAATAAACTCTCTAGATTCCTCCCAAGGCTCTACCAAGCTCTCAATAATCCCCTCCCAATCATTTGGAGTCACACACCCAAGTAAGGGATTTCTCTCTTCTCATTTCTATTCAGGCACTTATTTTACGTTATGTATCTTTAATTCCATTTTCTTTTTTGGGATATTTTCTTAAATATTCCCATTAATATCCATTTAATTTAATAAATTTGATATCACCCTTTCACTCTCATTAATCCTCCCATGATCATTTATGTACACCCGTTACCATGCCGAAATATAGTTAGGATACTTTTCTTTATTCAAGTTTCTTCATTAACTCATGCCTTATATTTATAATTTTAAATGTCCAAAAATATTCTTCCATGTCTGTATTACTTCCCATTTTATGACTATGTGATTAGTTACCATCTTATCTCTTATAAAACCATTTTTATGAACCTTTAAGTGACGTCATTATATAGCTGAAATTTTACCGCGTTTTTCAACACCAAACCAATTGTATAGTGAATACCATACCCATTTCCTATAAAAGGTTTTCAAATTTTTGAACATATAATTTTTCATTGGGTAATTAAATATATTCATTACACACTCATTGATTGTGGGATAAATTATAAGGATGAGTGAATCCATGTTGTATGATCCATGTGGAACACTTCAGCATGATAATGAAATGAAAGTGATGAGTGCGCACAAGATTATATAGTGATCTAATAAATTGGGAAATGATTAGTCTCAGGAGACATTCTGTTGGGATAGGGAGGGAGCATGATTACTTTATTGGAATTTTCCACCATGACGTCTTGGTGTTTTATCCTAGACCTATGTTTATGATGTAGTGTTTTAACTTGCTGCCATATTTCTCATGTTATGACTATCATGATATATCTTGTCTCATTGTTCATGATTTCTATTCATACTCTATTTATGCCCCCATTGATATGCCTATTGTATAATATTTATCACCTTATTCCATGTTTATTCCCTTACTAAGATTTATAGTTCACCCCTTTCTTATGTTTTCCCCCATGTTATCCCATGCATTTTAAAAATCCATGGAATTTTAGAAGAATGTTAGGATATTTTTCAATACTTTTGTTGTATCCCATGTTCAAGATGTTATTCTAAGTACCTAATTCCCAAATACACTATATATCTTGATATTTTGGGTTGTTTTAGGTGTACTTTTATATAAAAAATCATAAATTAATGTGTAAAAAAGGACATGGTTTTTATACACCTTTTCTTAACTCACTTCTCCCAAGTTGAAGATGTGTGAAATTATCACAAGTTCCCAACACCATTTCACTAAAGGAAAACAATAAAGGGAGGTATATCACAATTACCTTGGGTATCACAAATGACATAGGCAAACAAGAGCATAGATATTTATGGTTTTTTCAAGTCAAAAGATTGTGTGTATGTGGGGATACTATTTATAGGTGGAGCTATGATGTTCATACAAGTGAAAATTCATTTTATTAGGATAGGTGGTAGCACAAGTTTACCATTATTAATTTCTCAACTATGAGTGCACACAATGCCTATATAAGGATGTGCACTGATAAGTCATTCCCTAGTTTAACCTCAGTGATAATATTCTCCCATTGGATAAATATTCATTCTAGAGTAAAAATTACCTCAAAATAGATCCTTCTTATTTTAATTAGATCTGATTATGAGTGGGAGAATTTTTTTCCACTCCATATTTAAGAAATGGAAGAAAAAGTTAATATGGAAAAGGAAAACGCCAATAAGAGGAATGTGAAATCACCCAAAATCATGGTTATTATCCCAAGTAAATTTTATTAGATCCATGGGAGTGTACCCAAGGTGATTATCCAAGGTTTTCCCAAGATCACTATTGTGAAATCACTAGCTCACCATCATTCTTAACACATCCTTATTTCACGAGTTCACCCATGCAAGTTCACTTGTGTTCCCGTGTTGTGCACTCATCAGCTTGCATGAACTACCTCATGTTCCCACCATTTAGAACACTATTCCCTAATTTGGCCTCTAAATATACCCCATAGGTATCTATTTTTAACACTTTTCACCTAGATGAAGTGGTATAATTTTAACTCCATGTGCCCATGTCTTCTAGTAATGAATGACCAAGTCATTGGGATCTCATAATGAAACCTATTAAATTGAATTAAAATATATAAATAACTATAAATTAAAGTAATTATATTACCCAAAGGTTTCATAAATTGAAACCATTATAGAAAATCACTACCCATATATCCTCAAGAACTAGGGTTAATGACATTGACTGCAAGACCATCTACTAGGGTGACACCTCAACCAAGTGTTCAACGAGGAAGAACACTTCACCCTACCCAATACCAGGGTGAACACTTATCCCTACTCTTTATGGGGTTCTCTATTCATCCTGTCATATATTTATAGAGATAACTCTCACCTAGTCCTCTATATGAGGGGGAAACATTATATATGTCTACTAATAGATATCCATATTTTCCCTAATGATATGGGGTTGGATGAATATGGAACCCTATAAAGTGTAGAAAGATACTTCCCCCTCATATTCATACCTTTTTAAAAAATTTAACTTACTCTTTATTAGGGTGTAATATTTACTCAGGTCCCTACACTAGGGAGACGACTCACCCATACATCATATTTGGAAAAACATTATCCAAAGTACTTATTAATTTGCACACCTTGTGCCTGAATCAACTACCTATATAAATACATACAAATTTCCCCTCCATAGTATCCTAGATTTCATTATTTGGCTATACACACCTGTGTTCACCCCACCGACCATGTATTCCCTTGATAAAATTCATTTTTAATGTTTTTCTCTTAGACCGATAGAGCCATCGGGGCAATCAAAATCATGTACTCCCTTGATAATGTGGGACCTTATCATGAGGGAACTAATGAAACATCTTTTACCCAAGATTACCAACATGGATGCCCCATATAAAACATCCAATCCACTTGGTAACCCTTTGCGCCTCTTGGGGAAACTTAATGACCTAGAGAGAGAGAAATGGATTTGGTATCTTTGATGCCTATTGCTCCTCTAGACAAACTGAAAAGCATATGTGTATGTGCCATTATTTTCTCATAATACTTATTCCTCAGGAGTCTACTATTACATACTCATTTAGTTAATAAATATGAATTGAAAAAATATATAAGGTAATCCCACATGTAAACACCAACCTCTTCCATATAGGGCCATAACCTACATGCGCCAAATCATTATTCCTCTTCCAACCATCAACAAATAATAAGTAGACACATTATGGTCCTATAATCAATTATAATGACAAAAAATTCCCACATTAATGATCTAATCCCTCTAATACAATGATTATATATGAACTTATGGGAGAATCTATACTTATTTCACCTCCATAATGGAAAAAATATCATATGTGTAATTCATAGCCTTTTCTCAACAAGATATATTCCCAATGAGTCTACTTATCCATCCTAATTTAGTTAATAAAAAGTAATATGATATCCACATATAGGAATACTAGGTGTAATTCCTAGAATCTCCCTCATGGGGCCATATCCCTCATGATTCCAATATAAATTCCTTGTATAACCACTGATCAAAAGGAATTAGATGTATATATCATCCTCCTATCAGTTGTAAGACCTAAACATGCCCATATTAAATATATTATCCCAATAATCTATTGGTGATATTTACATAGATGGGTTTTCTATATATAATTCCCAACTCATTATCATGAGGGTATATCCCCCATGAAACAATCCTCAAATGGCTATATTCCATGTGAGTTATCCTACCCAAAGGTCTGTATTCACTTCAAGTAATACTTCACAAAGGACTATATTACTTGAGATATACCTAGTCAATGTTCTGTATTCCATTCAAGTTATCCTACCTAATGGGACATATTTATTTAGATTCACCATACTTAAAATGACATATTATATGTAAATTAACCATACCCTATACTTTTTTATACCAAAAAATTGGATGAACCAAGAATCACGGGGACTCTCATTCATAAGACCCACTCAATTCTCTATTTCGACCCTTTTCAAGGTACATAAGTCAAAGATTCATGAATTTCAACTATATTTCATATGTAATCACTACATGATTCTAAAAATCATGGTATATTCCTATCAAATGACCTTAAACTATTAAAATTAGAATTATGTAGACTTTGATTATTATTAATCGGGATACGTAGGATATATCTTTGACGATAAATCCCAAGTTCTAATTGGTCCTAGATGCACAACCTTAAAATGAACTTCATTCAACCATGGTTTACAATCTTAATAGGTACTATAATAATATTTTTCACATAACCTTAAAAGGTATGGCATGTCTAGTTAAGAAGTAAAAAACTATGTGTGTTCAAATTTTGTTCTTAAGGATACGTATTAATCCCCTCTCATTGGACTAATCCCAAATCTAAAATGCCTATTTCCTTCCATGATGGACATAGATTTATGATTTCACATCTATGTTGATTTAAACAATCCATAATCAACTAAAAGGTAAAATAATGATATATAAACACTAATATATATATATGGACCCATAGGTAGATAACCTATGATATATATTGAAAGTATCATCAATGGAGAGCCTCTAGTATATATAGTTTTTCACATAAATGTATGGTTTCAATTAAATCACAAGCACGATGGTAACCGGTCTCACAATAGGATTTGGGAAATATTCACAAACATACCTTAAATATATAAGAGAGTACACGATGTGGAAATAATTCACCCTAATTGGGTGGGAAGAGTTAAAAATCCCATCCTATCGACAAAAAATGATCCAAAGTTTAATTAGTAAAACCCCAATGATTTATTGCCTTTGGAAGTTGGTCTATATCGATTCATAAAATGCATGGGCACAATGTATGTTAAAAAAACAATGAATCATTTGAAATACATTGACCCCAATTGTTTTAGTAATATCATGCATCAAGAATTTAATTTCACATTACATATCCATCAAGATTATGCTAAGAAACAATAATATTACAAGAAATATAATTATAAATTACGAATAATTACATAATATTTATTATATGATTTGACCAATGATTTTTTTGTAAATAAAAAATATAATTAAATTCATTGATTAAGATATAGGGAAGCCTTAATACAAAAATGATAAAAAAACATAATATGGGACCCCATTCAATAAAAAATAAAAAAATTAGACTAGTTCTATAGATGTTCCAAGATGTTAGTGTAAGGATCAATACTAACAATCTTATAAAATATATCAAATATAAAATATATAACCGAAATGTATTAATCTATATAAATCTTACCACTAGCTGACCACACACATATAACAAAATCTGATGACCTTCTTACAAAGACACATTAATACTCATGACCTTCTTGTAATCTTATTTTTTGAAATTTACAAAACAATAATAGGTTTCTACGATTACCAAAGTTATCTTTTCAAGTAGGGGTTATTATTTGATTTCATGACCATATTACTATGATTGGTGGAACAATACCTTTATTAAATATCATTATTTCATTTATTAGGAGTGAAACCATCATTATTAACTATATTTTTTCCCTTTTTAGTCCCAATGACATTAAAAACTAATGGTTTTAATTCATGTATAGTATCCAAAATAACAATTTTGTTTAAGAAAAGTGGTTCTTCTTCATTGTATAATTAAAATAATATTGAATAGATTTCATATAAATTTTCCTTTACCATTAGAGAATAAATTCCCTCACATAGATTCCACTATGAACTATCCTTTTTAGGTTTCAATGGATTATGAATAGATTAATCTAACCTATCTAGGGATGAATCCACCTTAGAATGAGAGGATAAAATAAAATGCATTATAGAAATAATTAGTACATTTATACACCCTTCTTATAAAATAATGATCTCCCCAAACATAGGGGCTAATTTAACTTTATAATAAGTTATTTAACTATATTTCTTGTGTACTAATTTTGAATAAATAATACAATCCTAACCACTAAAAATGTGAAAATACTACCCAATATCAGCTCAGAGCCTATATTTTTTTATTTAAAACAATATTTGGCAACATTAACTGAATGCGAAATCTATGTTTTAATAATATTTTGAAGAAATGATCCATTTTGAGTTTCAACAACATTAAATTATGAATTTTCCTAGTCTCTTCTAGATATAAATATATTAAAAATAAAACTACCCCTAACTCTATTAAATCAATCATTTGATGATCAGAAAATGGGAACCTTAAAAAACAAAATTATATGAATTTGATCCATTAAAATGACCCCATATTCTTTACTTAGAGAAAAATAAAGGTAAATTGTCGTAGAAAACATTTTAAATAAAATATAATTACCTTTCTTGATCCATATTTGATGATAAGGCACTATTGTAACATCAATATCCATATACACCCTTGTAATAGATGTTTATTAGAGGAAATTCATTTAATAATCAATCTTAATTAGTAAAATTAACACATGTATGATTATAAACAACATATATTCGAAAAATAGATAAATAAAAACCAACTAAGGTAAACCTGAAATATAGTGATAAAAGAATTAGAATACGTGAAAAATAAGGCTAACCATATTAGAAAGACCTGATTGAACCTAAAGAAATCCCAAACATATATTCTAGAGTAGTGATAAAATATATATTCACTTTAAAACCAATTAATACTCTATATTTATCAATAAGGTTGAATTATAGGATAAAAAAACCAATCAAATCTAAAGTTTACTTCAAAATATAAAATCTTGGTTATCCTCTAAGAAATTTCCCTACCAATGAAAATACGGATTATGAGTTTTTTTAATAACATACTCCTCCAAAAAGGCCATTGTTGGATACAAATTATGTCTAAATATATAAGTGATCACATTATTAAACTCTTCCTTGTAACCATTTCCAACCTATAAGTTAGATCTTCCCCTATCTATCATTATTTAACATAGAGTTATCCTTCTCAGTGAGAATGAGAGAAACAGTTTTAGAAGGTCTCATTATTTATTGATATATATTATGCACAAAATATATAAGTACACAAGGCATATAATTTCACAATATATATAATGGATAAGAAAAATATAATTATATAAAAGTTATATATACATATAACTAAATTACATAAATATAATGTATACTATAATATATATATACATATTATATGGAATGTGTGTGTGTTATGTGTACTATATATATATATGAATGGATATAACATCATGGGTTTTCAACTAGGAATTACTTTTCTTATGCTATTAATTTTATACATGTTTCAATGTAATTGAATTTATTAGCACAAATTATAATTAAATGATGCGATTTAGTGGATTAATTGATCACCACAACATTGTTTAAGGTAGAAATATAAATTATTAAGTAAAAAAGTTAAAAAACTAAATTCCTAATTAAGGGAATGTTAGTTGGAGAAATAAACTTTTCTATTGAGGGTAGAATTGTGTATTTACCTTAGATTAATATTCTCATATTTGTTTGATATTGTTTCGATGATGCACTGTTAGTGGTTAGAATATTTAGAGTAATTTTTAAATTAATAATATATTATTTAATATGTTTCACCTAGCCCTATATTCATATTTTCTTACATTTTATTTTAATCTAAAAATATAATTTAATTATTTTTCTTCATGTTGAAATTATACTACTACTCTTATAATTTTTTAAATCCATTTCATGAATCTAGAGAAATTATAGAGAGAGTTTATTAGATCCAAAACTTCTCTCTTCAATTTAGTGGAAGTATTTTTATTTATTTTTGAAAAATTATATAAGATTCATGTTATATGTGATGAATCAAATAAAATTCCTTAGATTTATTTAAAATCCAATGCATATATTTGTTGAAAATATAGATGAATTATTAGTGAATATTTTGATAATCTATCAATAACCTTTATTTATGAATAATTCACTAAGAATACCATACATAATTGGAAAGATATTGATTAGAAAAATATAACCCCTTTAAAATCACCCAAATCAGCGTAATATTTTGGAATAAATCATAGAGGTATTTTTTTGGTTTTACACTTTATATTTTAATTTTTATGAACTAAAAGTATAATTATCAGTGAAGGAATGATAAATGTGGATTAAAGTGATCAAAATATAGCAACCCATTAATTTTGGGGAAAATGGAGATGGTGAACTCTGATCAAACAACCATGGTAAGTGGAACAATGTATACAGGAGCGAGGACATGATGGAGTAGATCTGAAAATAGTGGTCATATGATTGAATGATTAGTTTCTTGGTAGGAATTTATGTCAACCCTAGTTAACATGGGAGGCACCAAAAGGATGATAGAATTCATCCCTTCAATTGAGTTGATTGAATAGAATCTACGTGTCCATGAAGCAACATGGGGAGGGATAATGTGTCTACGAGCCATATGATTTCTAACCAACCAATCACCAGATCATAAAACTTCTAGCAGTTGTGGATGATGTGATGTAGTGTGAGATATGGTGAGATAAGGGATGTTTGTTCCATGGATCATAGGTGTAAGAATGATTGGGAGTTTGTGAGTCTATAGGCATACAAGGTGGTTCATGGGGCTACCACATACCCCACTACTAGAAAATCCACCAAACGCGCCCTATGGAATAGGTGGCCGCTATTGGTGGTCACTAAAGAGGACTATGAGTGACTGAAAAAGGTGGTTGATCACTCTAATTTTAAAGAACTCAACCTAAACCACTCCCCAACCCTAACCCTCCTCATGCCCAACCTCCATTGTCTTTGCGACCCTCTCCCTGGCACAACCTCACCTCGATGTCACCACTGCGCCTGACCTCCCCCATGATCACTGACCTCTCCCTGGCGCAACGTCAACCCAACATCGCCACAAAACTCATCCTTCACATTTTTTTCCACCCTCTCCCTAGTGAAACCTCACCTCGACGTCACTGCTGCATATAACCTCACCCGTCATCATCACCCTCTCCTTGGCATAAAATCACCTTGACGTTTCCACTACTGCATTGCCACCACTATCTCCTATTCCCACACTCACCTTGGATATTAACCTTCACTACCACCATCTCCCCCATGAAACCTCACCTCACTTATCACCACCACCATCTTCTTTGTGCATACTCACCTTACCCGATCACCGCACCCCTTCCAGTGGCAACAATTCCTATAATCGTCACTATCCCCTCAGGTAATACCAAATTTCAATTTTTTTCACTATCAGCTAATCCCTAATATTAGTTTTAGAGTTTTGATTTTGGGCACCATCAATTATATTTCATAAATAACTTAATTCATGAATAATGTTCATATACCCCCTTTTTAAGTCTGAATCGGAAATAAGAAAATCTCAAGAGAACTATTTATAGGTTTTGTATTTTTCCCTTTTTCATTTCACCCCTCTGTAATAAATGTTTTTTTTGTAAATTGATGTACATCATATTAATTAACAATATCTATTACTAAAATATCTTTAATTTATCCCCCTAAAAAATGAAAGAAAAATTCACCTTGATACATTTTAGATTATGCTTTCTATTCAACTATTTTAGTCCTTTAAAATGAATCTATTTTGAATAAATCCTTCCAATGCTCTTGATTATCAATATATTTTTAATATAAAATCTGTTATAAAGTTTTTTAATATGTGATGAATATTGAATTAGTATACTTAATGTTTCATGTATTTGATAATTTTTTCATGTAGTTAATAACTTCATGGTTTTTCTCTACATATGATCATAATCATTAAAATTTGTTTACTTGAAAATGTTGAGGTATTTCAAATTGTCATTTTTTCCTCATTTACTTTCCCAAAAAAGAAATCATTACAAAAAATGTGTTTTTTGGCTTTAAAACAGTGAGAAAATATGACATAGTTAATAACATATGATTATCGAGACATTTCTTTTATTTTATTTTATTTTACTGTCCTTTTCCATTTTTTATATTCATTTTTCAATTATTAAGAATGTTTAACTTTATACATTTTATGACTAATGTTTTATCTATTTTCTGTGAAAAATGAATAAATTAGGTAGTAATATTTTATTTTGGAATTTTCCATTGTAATTTCTTGAACCTGTTATGCATGTTATGTTTTTACATGTTATCCTCATATTTATATCATTCTTTGAATTTACACTCTCAAATAGAAGTCTAGAAAAATTAATTTGGTCATCGCAACCTGACTCATCGCATCCTCTCCCACATTCAGATATTCTTTGTCTATAAAGGTTTGATTTCCTCTATGTTTTTACATTTTGACATCCACATAACTTAACATTGTAACACCCCAACCCCAGTTACCTAAAGTCAGTACATTATTACGTAACATTAGCAGGATCACAAAATATCAAGTCTCGAAAGACCGATTAGTTTAGTATCCTTGGAAACACTAGATACATTCATAAATGATACATTACATCATAAAGTGAACAACTAAAATTACATAGTCTCCATAGTCCACACTCATATCCCCTTCAGACTATCCCTGCAGGTCAGTCATAAAATATTTCTTTACATCCTGGGAAAAATAAAACATAGAAAGGGGTGAGCTTAGATGCTCAGTAAGGATAATAATATAGCATAAACTTTCATAAATAAACATTAACATTTAAGGAAATGTATAACTAAAACAAAAGCCTTTTAAACTTGAACTTCATCATAATATGGAAAAAATAAAATGAAATGATTCCATTTACTTATTCACATGGATATTCTACTAGTCTAATAATCACATGCAATATCTATAACCACATTCATAATGATGGAATGCATAATTCCAGACTATTATAACCAAGTAGCCAAGGCCTCGTTCCAAGACTACAAATAATATTTTGTCAAGGCCTCGTGCATAGACACTAGTTTGTCTCATGAGACCTACCAATGCATCGAGGAGCTATAGCGGGATCCACTCATCACTTACTAAGTCCAATTCATTCCTTATTTGAAAAGGTTTAAACATATCATAAATAATTCCCAAGAACCATAACATAATCATATCACATAAAACATGCATAAAGGAAACATAACATTTCCACAATTCAATCACAAGATATCAAAAACACATTGATATAATCAAAACATTATCAAAAAAAATTTCAATACCAAAATAAAATAAAATTAAAACATGGTATATATTTTTCATTTAAAAAAAGTTATGGCTTGTAGAGGAAGCCGAAACTCAAATAATGGTCAAGGCGGTAGAGAAGTCGTTGTCACAGCATATGTAAGACAAAACATTCCTTTTGTTTTTTAGTAAAAACTCTTCATATAAAAATATTTCTTTTCAATAAAAGTAAAAGTCAAAAGAGTTTATATACCATATAAAATAAAGTTGTGTATAAAATAAAATATGCCTCAATGAAAGGAGATTGAGACAAAGTCCCTTACCTCGTGTCTGACTTGACTCGATATTTCTTTAATCACCTGAATAATAAACTATAGCTAATTTCTATTTGATTAAGAACCGTTTTCAAGTTAATTATTCCTTTTAAATCACTTATTACCATGTTATTAACATTATGTAATCATTTAATTTAATAATAGTCGTTTTGTCGATCCTTGGTACTTGAGTCAAAAATAAAATTATTATAATTACAAGTTGTTTATGTGGTAAAATATCCCTTATCTCCAAAATTATATTCATGATATAGATATCATAGATATCATATATATCTAGTATATACATTCATTTATAATATTACATAGCATTTAGAGGTAATAAATGAAATGCATCGTTCATAGAGACGATAAGTCGTACGTATGCATGAACACTACTTTCATTTCTATTTCATATTTAATGGAATGAAATCATAATGATATAAAGGTATATTATAATTCCAATATGATATATAATATCATTTAACTCCTTCCTTTATACATCCCACATATGGCATTAATAATTCAAATCACTTTGAGGGGGCGGTAGTCCGCACTTCCTAAAATGAAATTATCGTGTTTACCCATAATGGAAACCATAAAGTTATGCCATAAATGAAAAACACAGAAGAATAATGAAGACATAAAAATAATATATATCATATATAAATATAGTGAAATCTTAATGTCTACCACGAAAGGTGTTAAAATAATATTGAACAATCATCGTTTCGTGAGGCAGTAATTCACCACCCATGGAAACATTATGTTCTTTAACCATTAGACGGAGGTGTGTGTAAGTGTAAATAAAACACTTCTTATAAAAACATCCCAGTATATTGCATATAATGGGTGTTTTACAAAATAATGGAATAAAAAGGGTTTAAGGGGTTGGAGAATCAAAATAAGACAAAATAATATAAGAGAAGACATTACCTTAAAATCAAGAAACTCTTTTTGATTTGAGCCAAAGGCTTCCTTGGAAAGACTTATGCCCAAAGTGAGGCTTATAAGGGTAAGAGAGGGAAGTTGAGAGAGTATTTGGGAAGAGGTTTGCTGTAGAGACCCAAATATTGACGTACATAGACATTACATTACTTTATCAGAATACTTAATACATAACAAAAATAGACACACAAGGACCGTAATAGTTTAGTGTCTTTGGAAACTTGGAATGTAATCTTCTAATCGTGGTGAAAGATCTTCAACATATCCCATAAAGATCTTCCCCTTTTTTTCTTACCTAAAACCTTTCTTTATATCCTGGGGAAAAGAAAACATAAAAAGGGTGAGCTCAAATGCTCAGTAAGCGTAAGCATGGATAAAATAAAACATACCATATACATTTGAACTTAAAAACATGAACATAATGTTTAAACATCAAAATTTAAAGCAACGACATTAAACATGGAAGTACATAAGGCATAGATAATATTGAAACATAAACCATGATAAAATAGCATGGGAATAAAACATTTAATTATGGAATCCATTAAGCACATGTAATGATTTCCATAGTAGACAAGGCATTGCTGCCAAGACCATCTTAGTGGACAAAGTCCCATTCTGAATCGAGTTCACTCCTCGTTTCAGTCCTGTAACACTGAACCCGATTAACATACCGTTCCAGCCTTGTCTATCTCATGAGATATTAAATCTTTACCCAATGCATTGGAGGGAGATATAGGTCCCACCCATATCATAATGAAATCATTTTTACTTGTGCCACAAAATAAACATATATCATTCATAGTAACCCAATAAATAAAATGGGGTTCATAAACATCATCCCATAATCACATAATCCATATAAAAGAAATGGATATAATTTCATAATAAGAAAAGTGAAACCATGTGAATCATATAGACTTTATACTTGAAACATAGACAAATAAAATAATGTCATCTTAGATGGAAAAAGGTTTTGATAAAACACTTGAAATGAAATCTTGAGGAAAATATCCTTTCTTCTTCAAAATCAATTTCTTTTCACAAAACGTCATGCTATTTTAAAAGAAAGAGATTTTGTTGGAAATAGTCATGAAATATTTTTAGGAAGCATCATGAAAATAATTCTTTATAAAACTGTAAAAATCTGTTCATGCCGTATAAGTTAAAAAAAACATTCTTTTCGTACTTTTACTGGAAAAGTCAAAAAGTACCTCGTAACGTAAACAAAAGAAATATTCCTTACATACCATGTAGTAAAAGTAAAAAATGGGTAAAAAGGACTTTAAACATACATGAAAACACTTTTATAAAACATGGACATGGATGATTGAAATAACCCTAGTAAATACTTATGAATAATCAATCTCTGATAGAAATGAGATTTGCAAAATTTATCCCTTACCTTATGTCCGATATGCTTCGTATGTATCCGTACCTCCTGTATAATGATTTAAATAATGTCATTGACTTATTACAGAATCATATTCATTGTTATTGTAACACTCGAGACTTTTATGTTATATAAATCTTCAAAGGAATCTTTTTATACACACAACACTTTCTTGGCTTGCTTTACACAAAATCGCGACCTTCCTTGATAGCTTGCGTTGTATGCAATACCGAGTTTCACTAAACAATGATATTCTAATAAAATATTATTAAAACTAGCCGTTATGAATAGTAATAACCACTTTTTGAAATTTTATAAATTTTATTTTTCAAAATGGACTTCATTTTTGGATTCGGAATATCGAAATTATCCTAGGGTGAAATTTTGGTATTTTTCTGAAAACATTCAATTTTTTATGAATAGTGAAACCACTAAGTGGTAGTTAAAAAACAGAATTTTTCATAAAACTTAATTTTACCACTTCTGTGAGTGGAATTTCAAAAATCCAAGAAACACGGTTGATGTCAGTAAGTAAAATGTGGTTTAATGAGATGAAAATAATTTTTAGTGAATAGTAACTTTTTACTTTAATTTACCACGGTTAAAAGAAAATAGGGTAATTAAGGGTAAAAATGATATTATTATTACCCTAACACATGTCATAATTATATTTGATAAGTTTAATTCGACTAAAAACAAACTTAGGAATAAAATATGACAATTTAGGCCCACTTGGATTAGATTAGGACATTTATTATTAATTTATTTAAAGAAGTGTCAAAATAGTTAAAATCAAAGTTTAATAAGTAAATAATTTTTAATATAATGTTATATATAAGATAAATTCGACTATAAATATTCATTAGAAATACAAAAAGATTTCCTACATAATGGTATTTTATTTGTAATTTTTATACATTAAATAATTTAATTTATTTATGACAGAAAGATGATGCAGTAATTATCTTATTAATGAAATATTGACATAATTGATGTTATAAATACCCAAATAAATGTAATTTGAGACTTTTTATAAATTCCACTAGTTTTATAGGTTAATATGACATGTTATTATTGATTTAATTAACTTTTTTCGAACTAATAATTCTGTTATGATTTTCACAAAAATCAATTACTAAATAGTGTCAAAATTGACATACAATAGTTTCTAAAAAAATATTATATTAGTAATTTTTATTTTATTCCTAAAAATCACAGGTTTGGCAAAATGACTTATATAAGGTCATATATATTATTAATATACAACTTGGGGTTCGTTTGGATTGTTATAGTAAGTTTATTAACATTATAGTGTAAGAACACAAGAAGACACGGTAAAAGTAAAATTATTTAACTTAATGTTAAATCTAAATGATAAGGTCACAATAGGAACCTAAACTTGTATAAATTATATTTTATGAGAGGATTTCGACCCATCCCCACCTTATCTTTGAAATAAATAAATTTGGATCTATTTGAAAATGAATTTGGCTTTATAATAAAATAATATTTTTTGTTATTCCAAAGGTGCCCCTCTCCTACCTTATAAAAGGGCCCCTCCTCCCTCTCTTCCTCACACCAATTTTAGCCTTCAAGCTCAGCCAACCCCTGACACTTTCTCCTCTCCACTTCCCTAGATACATCCTATAGGTTCTGGTATTCTTCAAAGACCAATTTTAGGGCCCTAAAAGGAGGTCTCAAAGAAGCACTTCAAAGAAGAGGTAATGTCCGTTACCGATTCTTTCATCTTTATTTCTTCTTCCACTTCTTCTTCTTTAGTTGTTTCATTATGAAGTAATAACATCAGTATCACTAATACACTGATATGTTATTATAAGTATGAAACAACCCTATTTCACCTTCTATCCATCCTACGGAACATGAAATCACCGCGCGTGCGTACGTACGGAATACCGTCTCCACGCCGTGGTGTAATCTAATTTCCACCACCACCTTACTTGGATGGGTATAATGGTGTAAATAATGACTATATATGATTATTGTAAAGTGATATTGATTCTGAAATAGTATACATACATTCAAATAAAATTCCATGATCATGGGAATGATATCATCACTCGTGCATACGTACGGAATACCGTCTCCACGATGTGATGCGACTCGTTCTACATGATCTTCATTGCATAATGATTATAAAAATGAATTGAATGAATGAATATGATATATATTACACTAATAAAATTCTGTAAATGAGGTATCTATAACCTAAAGAGAAGAATAAGAATTATTCGACAAAACACGCATAAGAACAAAAAGTAATAAACACCCGAATAACAAGTTGTAATGAAATATTATTAATAATAAGCTAAGAATATGACCATATATGATATCATAACAATGAGTATGATTACGGAATAAGTCAATAACATTATTTAAATCATTATACAGGAGGTTCAGATATGTACAAAGCATATCAGACCTAAGGTAAGGGAAATATCAGAATCTCATTTTTATGCGAGATTGTTTATACTTTGACATATACTGGGGTGTATTTTATCATCCAAATACATGTTTCCTCAATATGTAATATTATTTCCATCCACATACAATTTTTTAAATCCAATTTTACCCTTCGGTGAGTTTTTAGTAAAGGATATGAAAGGAATATTTTGTCATTTTTCGTACGAGGTACTTTTTGACTTTTCCGAAAAAAGTACGAAGAATGTTTTTTTAACTTATACAGCATGAATGGATTTTTAAAACATTATTTCCAAGAAGCTTGATTTAAAATTTTTCAAGTTTATTTTTAATCAATATCATTTAGTTTATAATTGTACGACATGTTAAGAAAGGAAAAGTGTTTTTGAAGCAGAATGGATATTTTCCTCAAGAATGGAGTTCAAGTGTTTTATCAAAATCATTTTCCATCTATGATAATAAAGGGTTCTGTTTTTATCCCTATTATTACATTTATTTGATTATGTTGTGATGGAATTATATTTTTATGAATTTATTTATTTTATATGAATTGTTTTATGATGTCACGATGTTTAAGATTCCCATTTTTATTACATGGGTTATGCTATGATGTATGGTTTTCTGATTTTGTGGCACAAATAAGAATAGTATCATTATGAGATGGGTGGGACCTATATCTCCCTCCAATGCATTGGGTAAAGATTTTATATCTCATGAGATAGACATGGCTGGAACGGCAGGTTAAACCGGTTCAGTGAAACAGGACTGAAACGAGGAGTGAACTCAGTTCAGAAGTGGACTTTGTCCACTAAGATAGTCTTGGCAATGAGTCTTGACTAACAAGAAATGATTATCAATGATTATGTGTTTATGACACAAAGTTTCATGTTTTAAGTTATGATTATTGAGATTACATTTCACTACTATCATTTATCCCATGTAATGAAATTATGATCTCTTTTGCAGGTTAAGATTTCCAAAAGTTATGTGCTTATGTATATGATGTGATTGATATTTCTTTTGTTTACTCTTACTGAGAATTTGAGCTCACCCTTTTGTATGTTTTATTTCCCCAGGTCAGGAAGAAGGTTATTAAGTAGAATATGCCAAAAAGGGACTCTAGATATGATGAAATAAATGGGAGGCAAAGTAGATACTTTATGAACCAGTTGTTTATGATTTCCAGTTTCTAAAGACACTATACCTATACGGTCCATTCATGGTTTTGTTATATGTTGTAATAAGTGTGCTTCAATTTTGAAGTAATAACAATGTATGTAAAGTATGGGTCATTATAGTTGGTATCAAAGGAAAGGTATAGTCAACCTTTGGAAACTAGGATGTGAAAGCCATAGTAAGAACCCTAAGGATAATTCTAAGCATAGAACACAATCTTAGTGTTTTAAAAATGACCATGAATAACCTAGGATAAGACCTTAAGTGTGAAATTTCATTCTTGATTATGTGGTTTTCCTATTATAATTAGTGTTGCTCACACTATTCTTCTTGGTTTTAGTCAATGGCTGGAACCCGAAGGAACCGTGTTAATGCGGAATGCGACGGGAAATGCAATGATTGTCCCCCAGAGAAACCAAACGTTATTGGAGCTGGAATGAAAAATCTTGTAGCCATGCTCACACAACTTTCTCAAGCTATGAATCATGCAGGACTTCCAAACGAGCAAAGGAAGGATCAATATTCTGTTGAATCCTTCATGAGGTAGCGTCCACCTTCTTTCAGCGGGTCTACTGATCCATTAGTTGCTGAACAATGGATTAGTACTACTGAAAAGATATTTTCAGTTCTTAAATGTTTTGAACATGATAAAGTCATCCTAGTAGTGTATCGTTTGGAAGGATATGCTGATAAATGGTGGAATCTTATTAAGAATATGAGGCAAAGGGATGAAATTGAGTCCATGGAATGGAACGAGTTCAAGAACTTATTTTTCAATAAGTACATCCCTCGTATTCTCCAAACAAAGATGGAGAAAGAGTTTCTTGAACTGAAGCAAAAGGATGATGAATCTGTTGGTACTTATGAAGCAAATTTTACAAGACATGCAAGGTACGCTTTTGGTATTATTATCCAACCTGAGAGTAAGATCGATCGATTATTTAGTGGCTTAAAACCAAGTCTTCGAAGGGCTTTAGCCATAAGGGACTTCAATAGCTACGAGGAAATCGTTCGATGTGCTCTCAAAGTCGATATGGAGATTGGAGTAACCCATCAGTCATATGGGTTTGATAAGAAGAGGAAAATGGAATTCAAAGGAAAATATAAAGAGTACACTAAAAAGAAGATGAGCTTTCCCTTATGCTCAAAGTGTGGAAAGAAACATGGATGGAGTTGTCTTAAAGGGACAAGTAAATGTTTCAAATGTGGAAAATAAGGTCATCGGGCATTTGAATGCCGTAATGATGGGAAGAAGATGTCTAATGATGAAAACAAAGGAAGGGATACACAGAATGACCCTACTACAATTCAATGTTTCAAGTGCAAGGAGATGGGGCATTATGCCAATCAATGCCCAAATCCAAGGGTTGATGATGATGGTCGACATCAACAAACTCTTAAGGCTAAAGACAAAGGAAAGTCACATGCAATTTCTATCAGCGATGTGGAGTATGATAACGATGTGGTGAAAGGTACACTTACCATACACTCTAAAGTAGGAAATGTTTTATTTGATTCTGGATCCACCCACTCCTTTATTTCTGAAGAATTTTCTAAGGATATCACCATATTACCTCAACAGTTAGATGTTGAGTTAGCTGTGACAACCCCTAATGACACAACAGTTGCATCAGAAGTTTATAATTCTTCTCCGATTGAAGTTTGTGGGAAAGTGCTTCCTACAAATCTTGTGATCCTTCATATAGTAGAATTTGATGTGATTCTTGGTATGGATTGGATTTATCTACATGGAGCTCATATCAATTTCCAATGAAGGGAAGTCACATTTCATATTCCAGATCAATCTATGACCGTCTATCGATGCAAGGATGAACATAACCTTCCAGTGAAAATTTATTCCATTTTATGGGTATTGATTCACTAAATGAAGGTTATTTATCTCAAATGGTTGGTGAGAAACTCACGATTAAGAATATGCCCATTTTACGGGAGTTTGATGATGTCTTTCCGGAGGAATTACTGGGTCTTCCACCGAATCATGAAGTTGAGTTTTCAATAGAACTTGTACCGGATGCTTTGCCTATTTCAAAGAAACCTTATATAATGGCCCCAATTGAGTTGCAGGAATTGAAGAAGCAACTCCAATAGAATCTTGATAAGGGGTTCATACGCCGTAGTGCGTCACCTTGGGGAGCACCTGTTCTGTTTGTTAAGAAGAAAGAAGGATCAATGAGACTCTGCATTAATTATTGAGAACTTAACAAGATCACTATCAAGAACAAATATCCTCTCCCATGCATTGATGACATATTTGTCCAACTACGCGGAGCTCAATACTTTTCCAAGATTGATCTTCGTTCAGGGTATCATCAATTATGGGTCAAAATGGAGGATATACCAAAGACGGATTTCCGTACATGGTATGAACACTATGAATTTATAGTGATGCCATTTGGTCTTACTAATGCCCCTGCTATCTTCATGGATCTAATGAATAGAGTCTTTAGAGACTATCTTGATCAATTTGTGGTAGTCTTTATAGACGATATTCTTGTCTATTCAAAGATCAAGGAAGAACATGAAGATCACTTGAAAATTATATTGAAGACCCTAAGAAAGGAGAAGCTTTATGCCAAATTTACCAAGTGTGAATTTTGGCTTCAAAAAGATTCATTTTTGGGTCACATAATCTCAAAAGAGGGGATATCTGTGGATCCATCAAAAACAGAGGTTATCGAAAGATGGTCGAGACCAACAACAGTAACTGAGATCCGAAGTTTTCTTGGTTTGGCTGGATATTATTGACGTTTTGTGAATGATTTTTCACGATTATCTAATCCACTCACCAAGTTGACTCGGAAAGGAGTTAAGTTTGTTTGGATGGAGGAATGTGAAGAGAATTTCAAGGAGTTGAAAAGAAGGTTATCCAGTGCACCTGTGCTCACACTACCTTGTAGTAGAGAAAGGTTTGTGATCTACAGTGATGCATCCAAGAAGGGTTTGGGGTGTGTTCTTATGAAAAATGATATAGTGATAGCTTATGACTCACGACAGTTGAAAATACATGAGCAAAATTACCCAACTCATGATTTGGAGTTAGCTACGGTAATCTTTGCATTAAAGATTTGGAGGCATTACCTTTATGGTGAGAGGTGTGATATTTATAATGATCATAAAAGTTTAAAGTATATTTTCACACAAAAGGAGCTGAATATGCGCCAAAGAAGATGGTTAGAGATGATTAAGGATTACGACTGCTCAATTCATTACCACCCTGGGAAAGCAAACAAGGTGGAAGATGCATTAAGTCGACAAGACCATGTTATTTTATCCATGATGAGGATCATAAAAGATCCAATATTTATGGATTTACAAAGGATGGATCTTGGAATTATAATGAAAGGGGAAAAATCGTATCTTTGTCAAATGAATGTTCAACCATCTATACATGTGAAGATTAGAGAGGCACAAAAAGAAGATGCCAAGTTACAAAAAAAGGTGAGAAATGTTCCTAAATTCAACCTTGATTATGATGGGATAACAAAGTTCAGGAATCGGGTTTGTGTTCCTCCCATCCACGAATTAAAGAAGGAGCTTCTGGATGAGGCTCATAGTTCTTCATTCTCTATTCATCCTGGAAGCACGAAGATGTATAGGGACCTGAAAGAGTACTTCTGGTGGGATTGCATGAAAAGAGATGTTGCTGAATATGTCTCTCGATTCTTGGTTTGTCAACAAGTTAAAGCTGAGAGACAGAAGTCTAAGGGGATGTTACAACCATTACCCATACCCGAATGGAAATGGGAAAACATCACTATGGACTTTGTCATAGGACTTCCTAAAACGTCCAAAGGCAATAATGATATCTGGGTCATAGTGGATCATCTTACGAAGTCTGCACACTTCATTGCTATTAGAGAGGATTTCTCTCTGGATCAGCTTTCCAGGATATATGTAAAGGAAGTGGTAAGATTGCATGGAGTACCACTTTCTATTATATCTGATCGGGATCCGAGATTTAACTCAAAGTTCTGGCAAAGTCTTCAGCATACTCTGGATACAGAGTTGAGTTTCAGCACTGCTTATCATCCTCAGACAGACGGTCAGTCTGAGAGAACAATTCAAACTCTAGAAGATATGTTGAGAGCTTTCTCTATGGATTTCAAAGGTGGTTGGGATCAACACCTACCTTTGGTGGAATTTTCTTATAATAATAGCTTTCACTCCAGTATTCAGATGGCTCCTTATGAAGCTCTCTATGGAAAGAAATGCAGGACTCCAACTTGCTGGGTTGAAGTTGGGGAAATAAAGCTATTAAGACCTGATCTCATTGATGAAATGGCAGAAAAGGTCAGATCTATTCAACAACACATAAGAGAAGCTCAAAGTTGATAGAAAAGTTATGCTGACAACTGAAGAAAAGACCTAGAGTTTGAAGTAGGTGATAAAGTGTTCTTACGAATATCTCCCTGGAAGAGGGTCATGAGATTTGGAAAGAAGGGGAAGTTGAACCCTAGATATATCGGTCCTTTCGAAATACTCGATCATGTTGGGAAGGTAGCTTACCGATTGGCGCTTCCACCGAATCTCTCTCAAGTTCACGATGTGTTCCATGTATCTCTCCTGAGAAAGTACATACCTGATCCTTCACATGTACTCAGCTCAGAAGTTGTACCGCTGGAGCAGAATATTTCTTATGAAGAACAACAGATAGAGATTCTGGATCATAGCGAAAAAGTCCTACGAAACAAGACTACTCGATTGGTGAAAGTTTTATGGAGGAACCACCAATTAGAAGAAGCTACATGGGAGCTTGAGGATATGATGAGGGACAGGTATCCTAATCTGTTTGTTACTAAGTGACGAATTTTGAGGGCGAAATTCATTTTATGGGGCGTAGAATGTAACAACCGATACTTTTATGTTATATAAATCATCAAAGGAATATTTTTCTACACACAACACTTTCTTGTCTTGCTTTACACGAAATCACGACCTTCCTCGATAGATTGCGTCGTACGCAATACCGAGTTTCACTAAACAATGATATGCTAATAAAATATTATTAAAACTATCCGTTATGAATAGTAATAACCACTTTTTGAAATTTTATAAATTTTATTTTTGAAAATGGACTTCATTTTTGGATTCGGAATATCGAAATTATCCTAGGGTGAAATTTTGGTATTTTTCTGAAAACTTTCAATTTTTGATGAATAGTGAAACCACTAAGTGGTAGTTAAAAAACTGAATTTTTCATAAAACTTAATTTTACCTCTTTTGTGAGTGGAATTTCAAAAATCCGAGAGACACGGTTGATGTCAGTAAGTAAACATTGGTTCAATGAGATGAAAATATTTTTTGGTGAAAAGTAACTTTTTACTTTTATTTACCACGGTTAAAAGTAAATAGGGTAATTAAGGGTACAAATGATATTATTATTACCCTTAAACATGTCATAATTCTTTTGGATAAGTGTAATTCCACCAAAAACAAACTTAGGAATACAATATGACCATTTAGGACCACTTGGATTAGATTAGGACATTTATTATTAATTTATTTAAAGAAGGGTTAAAATAGTTAAAATCAAAGTTTTATAAGTAAATAATTTTTAATATAAGGTTATATATAAGATAAATTCGACTATAAAAATTCATTAGAAAGACAAAAAGATTTCCTACATAATGGTATTTTATTTTGTAATTTTTGGACATTAAATAATTTAATTTATTTATGACACAAAGATGATGCAATAATTATCTTATTAATGAAATATTGACATAATTGATGTTATAAATACCAAAATAAATGTAATTTGAGACTTTTTATGAATTCCAATAATTCTATAGGTTAACATGACATGTTATTATTTCTTTAATTAACTTTTTTCAAACTAATAATTCTGTTATGATTTTCATAAAAATCAATTACTAAATAGTGTCAAAATTGACATACAATAGTTTTTAAAACAAATATTATATTATTAATTGTTATTTTATTCCTAAAAATCGATGGTTCGGCCAAATGAATTAGATAAGGTTATATATATTAATAATAAACAACTTGGGGTTATTTTGGATTGTTATAGTAAGTTTATTAACCTTATAGTGTAAGAAAACAAGAAGACACGGTAAGAGTAAAATTATTTAACTTAATGTTAAATCTAAATGATAAGGTCAAAATAGGAACCTAAACTTGTCTAAATTATATTGGATGAGAGGATTTCGACCCATACCCACCTTATCTTATAAATGAATCAATTGTGAGCTATTTAAAACCGAATTTGGCTTTATAAAAAAATAATATTTTTAGTTATTCCAAAGGTGCCCTTCTCCTCCCTTATAAAAGGGCACCTCCTCCCTCTCTTCCTCACACCACTTTGAGCCTTCAAGATCAGCCAACCCCTGCCACTTTCTCCTCTCCACTTCCCTAGAGACATCCTAGAGGTCCTGGTCTTCTTCAATGTCCAATTTTAGTGCCCTAAAAGGAGGTCTCAAAGAAGCACTTCAAAGAACAGGCAATGTCCGTTACTGATTCTTTCATCTTTATTTCTTCTTCCACTTCTTCTTCTTTAGTTGTTTCATTGTGAAGTAATAACATCAGTATCAATCATATACGGATATGTTATTATAATTATTAAACAACCCTATTTCACCATCTATCCATCCTACGAAAAATAAAATCACCGCGCGTGCGTACGTACAGAATACCGTCTCCACGCCATGGTGTAATTTAATTTCCACCACCACCTTACTTGGATGTGTATAATGGTGTAAATAATGACTATATATGATTATTGTAAAGTGATATTGATTCTGAAATAGTATAGATACACTCAAATAAAATCCCATGATCATGGGAACGATATCATCGCTCGTGCGTACGTACGGAATACCGTCTCCACGATGTGATGCGACTCGTTCTACATGATCTTCATTGCATAATGATTATATAAATGAATTGAATTAATTAATATGATATATATTACACTAATAACATTCTGTAAATGAGTTATCTATAACCTAAAGATATAAATACGAATTTATTCGACAAAACACGCATAAGAACAAAAAGTAATAAACACCCGAATAACAAGTTGTAATGAAATATTACTAATAAGAAGCTAAGAATATGACCATATATGATATCATAACAATTAGTATGATTATGGAATAAGTCAATTACATTATTTAAATCATTATATAGGAGGTTCGGATACGTACAAAGCATATCAGACCTAAGGTAAGGAAAATATCACAATCTCATTTTTATCTGAGATTGTTTATACTTTGGCATTTACTGGGGTGTATTTTATCAGCCAAATCCATGTTCCCTCAATATGTAATATTATTTCCATCCACCTAAAATTTTTTAAATCCAATTTTACCCTTAGGTGAGTTTTTAGTGAAGGATATGAAAGGAATCTTTTGTCGTTTTTCGTACGAGGTACTTTTTGACTTTTCCGACAAAAGTACGAAGAATGTTTTTTTAACTTATACTACATGAATGGATTTTTAAAACATTATTTCCAAGAAGCTTCACTTAAAAGTTTTCAAGTTTATTTTTAATCAACTTCTTTTTGTTTATAATTGTACGACATGTTAAGAGAGGAAAAGTGTTTTTGAAGCAGAAAGGATATTTTCCTCAAGAATGGAGTTCATGTGTTTTATCAAAATTATTTTCCATATAAGATAATAAAGGGTTATATTTTTATTCCTATTATTACATTGATTTGATTATGTTGTGATGGAATTATATTTTTATGAATTCCTTTATCTTATATGAATTGTTTTATGATGTCACGATGTTTAAGATTCCCATTTTTATTACATGGGTTATGCTATGATGTATGGTTTTCTGATTTTGTGGCACACTTAAGAATGGTATCATTATGAGATGGGTGGGACCTATATCTACCTCCAATTAATTGGGTAAGGATTTTATATCTCATGAGATAGAAATGGCTGGAACGACAGGTTAAACCGGTTCAGTGAAACAGGACTGAAACGAGGAGTGAACTCAGTTCAGAAGTGGACTTTGTCCACTAAGATAGTCTTGGCAATGAGTCTTGACTAATAAGAAATGATTCTCAATGATTATGTGTGTATGCCAAAAATTTTCATGTTTTAAGTTTTGATTATTGGGATTACATTTCACTACTATGATTTATCCCATGTTATGAAATTATGATCTCTTTTGCAGGTTAAGATTTCCAAAAGTTATGTGCTTATGTATATGATGTGATTGATATTTATTTTGTTTACTCTTACTGAGCATTTGAGCTCACCCTTTTGTATGTTTTATTTCCCCAGGTCAGGAATAAGGTTATTAAGTAGAATATTCTAAAAAGGGACTCTAGATATGATGAAATAAATGGGAGGCAAAGTAGATGCTTTATGAACCAGTTGTTTATGCTTTCCAGTTTCTAAAGACACTATACCTATACGGCCCTTTCATGGTTTTGTTATATGTTGTAATAAGTGTGATTCAATTTTGAAGTAATAACAATGTATGTAAAGTATGGGTCGTTATAGTTATGATATCATATATGGTTCACTTATGACTTTATATTACCCGTTCTTTTGTAAATTCCATGTTAAAGAGTGTTTTGGGTAAAATCGTTTCATTTGTCAACCGTGTTTTGACTTGTAATTATTCATATGATTACTTAGATCATGATTACATAATTCCATAATATAAAACATGATTTATATATAATATATATTCAGAATATACATATATATATATATAATAGATCGATAAATGGAAAGAAATACATCGTTCATGGAGACGGTAGGCCATACGTACGCATGAATGCTGTTTTCGTTTCCTTATTGAGTTGAATGGAATTAAGTAGATGACATACATATATACATAAATACAGTAGCTTTATAATGTCATATATTTCATTATTATTGCTTATATATACTTTAGAATCATTCTTAAATGGTTAACATGGAGAATGAATCTCATCGCATTGTGGAGACGGTAGTCCGTACGTACGCACGAGCGATGATATCATTTCCATAATTATTGAATTGAATTGGAGTGGATGATACAATATATCAGAATCAGTATGATGTTATAATAAATATGTATATTTATTCTTTACACCATTATACCCATTCATGTAAGGTGTTGGTGGAAAAACAGATTACACCACGGCGTGGAGACGGTATTCCGTACGTATGCACGCGCGGTGATTTTGTTTTCCGTAGGATGGATAGAAGGTGAAATGGGGTTGCTTCATATTTATAATAAAAAATCAATATATTATTGATACTGATGTTATTACTTTATAATGAAACAACTAAATAAGAATAAGTTGAAGAAGAAAGAATCTTGAAAGAACCGGGAGAAGAAATTACCTCTTCTTCTATACGCCTCTTTGAAACCTCCTCTTAGGGAACTTATATTGGTCTTTAAAGTAGACCAGAACATCTAGGATGTTTCTAGGGAAGTGGAGAAGATAATTTTACAGGGGTTGGCCGATCATGAAGGCTCAAATTGGTGTGAGGAGGAGAGGGAGGAGGTGCCCTTTTATAAGGGAGGAGAGGGGCACCTTTGGAATTTAAAAAATATATTAATTTATAATAAATCTAACCCCACTTAAAAACCTCCAAAAATGACTCATATTCTAAGATTATATGATATAGGGTTGTAATCTCATCAACCAATCAAATTTAGACCTGTTTGGATCTTATTTTGAACCTTATCATTTTGATTTGTCCTTATTTAATCTATTTAAGTTTATTTGTGGTAATAAAATTCTAAATTTTAAATTATAACAAATAATTACTTATTTGTTGTGAATTTTACATAATTGTTTACTTTATAAAATTATAGACTATTGAAATTTAAATTTATAAATTTTAAATATTTTTTGTGATTTTTAAACAATTTTATAATATGTTATTTTTATAAAATAACAATAGTTTCAATTTTGACACTATTCATTTATTTGAATTTAAATAAAATATATACAGAAGATATGTTCGAACTAAAAGCTTCAATAGATTCATAAAAGGTCATATGTATCTATAAAATTAGTTTATCACATTAAATAGTTCATATAATATTTATTTTATTATTTTTAATACCATTTATTTGGTTTATCTCTTAATAAAATAATTACTACAACATTTTTGTATAATTATTTAATATACTTATTTGTTGCATAAAAATTTAAAATAAAATCCTGTGATAGATATACTTCTATTAAATTTCACAATAATACTTTTACTCGAATTTATCATCTTAAAATCACAATATTTAAATTGTTATATTTATTAAATTATGAAGGTGACAACTTTGGCATCATTTAAAAGAAAATAATATAAGAGTAATAATCACTTTTATAAGGATCCAAACGGTTATATATTAGGTCCTTGGATGATTAAGGTGTATATATACACTACCAATAAGTTTTGGTCAGGTTTGTGGGGCTTTTAAAGGGTATTATTATTTCAATAAAAACAATATTACCTATTTTCCACTAAATAAATAATTTCTGTATCATTAATGTATCACCATTAATGACAATTATTTAATCCCTAAAAATTAAAAAATAAATTATGATGATGTAGATAATTTTATTATATTTCTGTAGACTATTCATGTTCGAAGTTTTATGATGTTTATCACTAAATTAAAATTATTATACTTATAAGATTTAAGAGAGTGACATGTTGTCACTTTCTTTGGTTTTAATAATAATTAAATTATTTTCATGGTAAAAATTCCATAAAATGAATGTAATCCGACCCTTAGTTGATATGGGTTTACTTTTAGCTATCCAATAGAATTTTGTCATGTTTTAGGGTAATTTTATAATATTATATTTACCCTTAATTACCCGATTACCTTTAACTATGGTAAATAAACTTTACCGTAGTTACTAATCACAATTCTCAAAAATAAAAAGTAGCCTATTAACATAATTTGGACCCAATGATTCCAAATATGGAATCCATTTTTTCAAATTAAATACACAGAAGTTGCAAAAATTAAATTAAAATTAATCCCATTGTCGAATGAAAACGAGTTTTTGTTTAAAACATTGCAAAATATTGAATTGATTTAACCTACGAATTCAATGTAAAATCAATGCTAATGACATAAATTATATTAAATGGTAAAAATATATTCTATTTATACTTTAAAACCATTCAATATAATAATTTAACCATATAAATTATTACGATGAAAAAAGTTGTTTTTCATCAAAATATAGCGTGTTTGTACTATTCATCAAAATATGAAAGTTACCAGAATAAAACGAAAAATTTATCCAAAGTAAATTTTTATTTCTTGATTCCAAATAAGAATTCTATTTTGTCAAATTGAACTTATAAAAATGTCAAATTCTATATTTAATGTGGGTGTGCCATCAAAATGTGGCAAAACTGTATTTTTTGAAAAATACTTATTTTACCCGAAAAAATTATTTTGTTCTTATACCATGTTCTAGAAAAATGTGTAAGATGAATAATAATGTTATCAAAATTCAAAATTTAGTTAATACTATTCATAACGGCTAGTTCATAATAATATTATAATAATATATCGTTGTTTAGTAAAACCCGGTATTGCGTACAACATACGCTATCGAGGAAGGTCACGATTGCGTGTAATGCAATCCAAGTCAGGGTTGCGTGTTGTGAAAGAATCCTTCGTTGTTTCGTGTAACAGAATCCAAAAATATTTCATTTATACATTGAATATATATATACATATACACTCAATGTTGCGTAGAATAACTATTATCAAAATTGTGTGTAACAT
Source organism: Viscum album (assembly GCA_963277665.1). Classification (NCBI taxonomy): domain Eukaryota; kingdom Viridiplantae; phylum Streptophyta; class Magnoliopsida; order Santalales; family Viscaceae; genus Viscum; species Viscum album. Next base: position 1,442,011,442 of record OY728140.1, on the reverse strand, counting down.
GATCCAAGAATAGTGTTGCGTATACTGAAAGCTAATACGGTGTTGCGTATAGTGAAAGGTAATCTTGGTGTAGCATAAAACACAAGATATTAATGAAATTAAAAGAATATTTTTCATAAAATCTTGGGGTGTTACATTCTACCCCCCTTAAAATGAATTTCGCCCTCGAAATTCGTCGGGGTTATAAATGGTTTACTACTCAAAAGTTTGTTTAATAGAAACCCACATCGTAAAAAGGAATACCAAAACATGGATTTAAAAACTAAAGTATGAAATGTAATGGTTACCCAAATTAACTCATCACTGGGTTTCCACGTAGGAGAACATAGGTGAAAATATGGATATGGAAGAAAAATCTAACCATCATGTTCTGATGGAGTGCGGTAGAGAACATGGCTATGAAAAAGCCAACAATCACAAAGCTATTGATTTGTGATGATCTAAGGTACCATATGATTCATCGGATATAAGGGAACTAGGACAACATTTTTGGTTTTCAAGATCATTTCTCTAAAGTTGATGAATTAAAATAAATACTTGCATGATTTTGGTACAATCTCACTGTTGTTCGTGAATTGAACAATTTCCACTTCATCCCTTAAAGAAATGAAGTTGAATCTGTTTTTTGTGATGTGTTAGCAGATCATGTGATAGAATGATGGGTCATTCCATCTCTTTCAAACAAAAGGTTAGAAAAAGTTATAATTCCATCTTATGGTTAGATTAATCATATATGGTTCCAAAAATGAACTTATACTTCATATATCATACCGCTTAATACAATAAAACTAGTTTCTACTAACCAGGGACTTCCTGTAGGCAAGTGGTAGGCGATAAAGGTCATTCGCACTTCGGTTGTGGGTTTGATTCCCACAGCCTTGTCTGACATGATGGGCTGTCGCCCATCCTGCAGGTTTTCCTTTTTCTAAGACTACATTACTATATCATCCCATCAATAATATCGAAAAAAAGGTTCTATCCATAAACAATACTAACTTACGTCCAACATAATCCATTCCAATCTTTAGGCTTATCCATAATATTGCAGTCCATTGTCATATTATAGTGAAAACGATTACCAGAGATTTCTTATAAGAAGCATGTTAATACCATCATTGATCCCCATATATCATAAGATATGTCTTGTTGGTCACATTACAAACGTTCGAAGGCCTTAATCATGAATTCTATTGAAAAAATGAATACCCATTGAACCTTAGTGAAAACATGAATGCAGTTAAAAGTTAACACTTTCCACATACCAAAATCCTCAAAATTATATATACTCAAACCATGATATCACTTAGTCCTTATATCAATCATGATCTCATGAATACAATCAAACATCTCATTATCTTCTTATTCCTTCATTATGTGCATATCATCTACTTTACAAAAATATCTGAATAACATTCCATGGTTACTTGTACCATTCAACATATACTTTCAAATACTTTTAGTAAAAACAATAGTGTAACAATCCTTAGATGATTCTTTATTCCATAGTACCATTAACTATACAACATAACTCTTGATAAACATACAATCATTCCACTACCTTCTAAAACAACCGACTGAGCTTCAACACTTCTTTCAGCTCATATATCATTTGTAGTCTCCTCATCATCATCCACATAAATACTACCCATATGACCATGCTGATTCTCTTCATGAGATTTTCCATTAGGGCATTGGTTTGCATAATGCCCGTACATTCCACATTTAAAGCATCTAATCATTGTTTATGTCGTAGCAATACCATTATCCTTGTCCATGGTGTTAACTAAACCTTTTCCTTAGCACTTACTGGCTTTGTGTCATTATTTTCCACACCCAAAGCATCTTCCAGTTCCTTTGAAACAATCTCCCTGATGCCCCTTCCCACATGATTTACATGAGGGAAATTGAACTTTCTTTCCTCTATGATCACCATGAAACTCCATCTTTCTCTTATTATCTGAGTCGGGAAACTTACCAAAGTTGAGATTATTGATCATATTATAAGATTGCTGATTAGACATAATAACGATGTTTGGACTTCCAAACCCCATTTAATTTGGTTTCTCATGAAGAATATCATTCCATTGTCCGTCATATCCTCCATTATCATGAATCTTCCAATTTCCAGCCATTTTCTAAAACTTGAAAAGAATAGTGTGAGAGGCAAAAATCATGCTAGGGAAAGCAACATAGTAAAGGGGGAGTATCCTCAATATCTAAAATCTTAGGTTAAATTCTATGATTGTTACCATAGTTATAGGACTATATCCTATACGTATACTTATCCTTAGGGACATCCCTAGACATACCTTAGAAATATCTTTAAGGATCTCACTAATGTTTTCGCATCCTAGTTTCCAAAGGTTGACTAAACCTTTCCTCTGATACCAACTGTAGAGACCCAAAGCATGACGTACATAGACATTACATTACTTTAGCGGAATACTTAATACATAACAAAAAAAGACACACAAGGACCGTAATAGTTTAGTGTCTTTGGAAACTTGGAACGTAATATTCTAATCATGGTGAAAGATCTTCAACATCTCCCATAAAGATCTTCCCCTTTTTTTTCTTACCTAAAACCTTTCTTTATATCCTGGGGAAAATAAAACATAAAAAGGGTGATCTCAAATGCTCAGTAAGGGTATGCATGGATAAAATAAAACATACCATATACATTTGAACTTAAAAACATGAACACAATGTTTAAACATCAAAATCATGAGCAACGACATTAAACATGGAAGTACATAAGGCATAGATCATATTGGAACATAAACCATGATAAAATAGCATGGGAATAAAACATGTAATTGTGGCATCCATTAAACACATGTAATGATTTCCATAGTAGCCAAGGCATTGCTGCCAAGACCATCTTAGTGGACAAAGTCTCATTCTGAATCGAGTTCACTCCTCGTTTCAGTCCTGTAACACTGAACCTGATTAACATACCCTTCCAGCCATGTCTATCTAATGAGATATAAAATCTTTACCCAATACATTGGAGGGAGATATAGGTCCCACCCATCTCATAATGAAATCATTCTTACTTGTTCCACAAAATAAACATACATCATTCATAGTAACCTAATAAATAAAATGGGTTTCATAAACATCATCCCATAATCACATAATCCATATAAAAGAAATTTATATCATTTCATAATAAGAAAAGTGAAACCATGTAAATTATAGAGACTTTATACTTGAAACATACACAAATGAAATAATGTCATCTTAGATGGAAAAAGGTTTTGATAAAACACTTGAAATGAATTCTTGAGAGAAATATCCTTTCTTCTTCAAAATCAATTTCTTTTCACAAAACGTCATGCTATTTTAAAATAAAGAGATTTTGTTGAAAATAGTCATGAAATATTTTTAGGAAGCATCATGAAAATAAGTCTTTATAAATCTGTAAAAATCTATTCGTTCTATATAAGTTAAAAAAAACATTCTTTTCGTACTTTTGCTGGAAAAGTCAAAAAGTACCCCGTAATGTAAACAAAAGAAAGATTCCTTACATACCATGTAGTAAAAGTAAAAAATGGGTAAAAAGGAATTTAAAAATACATGAAAACACTTTTATAAAACATGGACATGGATGATTGAAATAACCCTAGTAAATACTTACGAATAAGCAATCTCGGATAAAAATGAGATTTGCAAAATTTATCCCTTACCTTATGTCCGATATGCTTCGTATGTATCCGAACCTCCTGTATAATGATTTAAATAATGTCATTGACTTATTACAGAATCATATTAATTGTTATGATATCATATATGATTAACTTATGACTTTATATTATCCGTTCTTTTGTAAATTCCATGTTAAAGAGTGTTTTGGGTAAAATCGTTTCATTTGTCGTCCGTGTTTTGACTTGTAATTATTCATATGATTACTTAGATCACGATTAAATAATTCCAGAATATAAAACATGATTTATATATAATATATATTCAGAATATACATATATATATATATAATAGATCGATAAATAGAAAGAAATACACCGTTCATGGAGACGGTAGGCCGTACGTACGCATGAACGCTGTTTTCGTTTCCTTATTGAGTTGAATGGAATTATGTAGATGACAAACATATATACATAAATAAAGTAGCTTTATAATGTCATATACTTCATTATTATTGCTTATATATACTTTATAATCATTCTTAAATGGTTAACATGGAGAATGAATCTCATCGCATCGTGGAGATGGTAGTCCGTACGTACGCACGAGCGATGATATCATTTCCATAATTATTTAATTGAATTGGAGTGGATGATACAATATATCAGAATCATTATGATGTTATAATAACTATGTATAGTTATTCTTTACACAATTATACCCATCCATGTAAGGTGTTGGTGGAAAAACAGATTACACCACGGTGTGGAGACGGTATTCCTTACGTACGCACGCGCGGTGATTTTGTTTTCCGTAGGATGGATAGAAGGTGAAATGGGTTTGTTTCATATTTATAATAACAAATCAGTATATTAGTGATACTGATGTTATTACTTTATAATGAAACAACTAAATAAGAAGAAGTTGAAGAAGAAAGAAGCTTGAAAGAATCGGGAGAAGAAATTACCTCTTCTTCTATAGGCCTCTTTGAAACCTCCTCTTAGGGAACTAATATTGGTCTTTAAAGTAGACCAGAACTTCTAAGATGTTTCTAGGGAAGTGGAGAAGATAATTTGGTAGGGGTTGGCCGAGCTTGAAGGCTCAAATTGGTGTGAGTAGGAGAGGGAGGAGGTGCCCTTTTATAAGGGAGGAGAGGGGCACCTTTGGAATTCTTAAAAATATTAATTTATAATAAATCTAACCCCACTTAAAAACCTCAAAAAATGACCCATATTCTAATATTATATGATATAGGGTTGTAATCTCATCAGAAAATCAAATTTAGACATGTTTGGATCTTATTTTAAACCTTATCATTTTGATTTATCCTTATTTAATCTATTTAAGTTTATTTGTGGTAATAAAATTCTAAACTATAAATTATAACAAATTATTACTTATTTGTTGTGGATTTTCCAAACTGTTTTACTTTATAACATTATAGACCATATAAATTTAAATTTATAAATTATAAATATTTTTTTGATTTTTAAACAATTTTATAATATGTAATTTTTATAAAATAACGACAGTGTCAATTTTGACACTATTCATTTATTTGAATTTAAATAAAATATATACAGAAGATATGTTCGAACTAAAAGATTTAATAGATTAATAAAAGGTCATATGTATCTATAAAATTAGCGGATCACATTAAATAGTTCATATAATATTTATTTTATTATTTTTAAAACCATTTATTTGGTTTATCTCTTAATAAAATAATTACTACAACATTTTTGTATAATTATTTAATATACTGATTTGTTGTATAAAAATTTAAAATAAAATCCTATGATGAATATTAATCTATTAGCGTTAACAATAATACTTTTACTAGAATTTAGCATCTTAAAATCACAATATTTAAATTTTTATATTTATTAAATTATGAAGGTGACAACTTTGGAATCATTTAAAATAAAATAATATAAGTGTCATAATCACTTTTATAAGGATCCAAACGGTTATATATTAGGTCATTGGATGATTAAGGTTTATATATACACTAATAATAAGCTTTGTTTAGGTTTTTGGGCCTTTTAATGGGTATTGTTATTTCAATAAAAACTATATTACTTATTTTCCACTTAATAAATAATTTTTGTATCATTAATTTATCGCCATTAATGACAATTATTTAATCCCTAAAAATCCTAAATAAATTATCATGATGTAGATAGTTTTATTAGATTTCTAGAGACTATTCATGTTCGAAGTTTTATGATGTTTATCACTAAATTAAAATTATTATACTTATAAGATTTAAGAGAGTGACATGTTGTCACTTTCTTTGGTTTTAATAATAATTAAATTATTTTCATGGTCAAAAGTCCATAAAATGAATGTAATCCGACCCTTAGTTGATATAGGTTTACTTTTAGCTATCCAATAGAATTTTGGCATGTGTTAGGATAATTTTATAATATTATATTTACCCTTAATTACCCGATTTACCTTTAACTATGGTAAATAAAATTTACCGTAGTTACTATTCATAATTCCCAAAAATAAAAAGTAGCCTATTAACATAATTTGGACCCACTGATGCCAAATATGGAATCCATTTTTTCAAATTCAATACACAGAAGTTGTAGAAATTAAATTAAAATTAATCCCGTTGTCGAATGAAAACGGGTTTTTGTTTAAATCATTGCAGAAGATTGAATTGATTTAACCTACGAATTCAATGTAAAATCAATGCTAATGACATATATTATATTAAATGGTAAAAATATATTCTATTTATACTTTAAAACCATTCAATATTATAATTTAACCATATAAATTATTACGATAAAAAAGTTGTTTTTCATTAAAATATTGCGTGTTTTTACTATTCATCAAAATATGAAAGTTACCAGAATAATACGAAAACTTTATCCAAAGTAAATTTTTATTTCTTGATTCCAAATAATAATTTTATTTTGTCAAATTGAACTTATAAACATGTCAAAAACTATATTTAAAGTGGGTGCACCATCAAAAGGCAGCAAAACAACATTTTTTGAAAAATACTTATTTTACACGAAAAATTTATTTTGTTCTAATACCATGTTCTAGAAAAATGTGTAAGATTAATAATAATGTAATAAAATTAAAAATTTAGTTAATACTATTCATAATGGATAGTTCATAATAATATTATAATAATATATCGTTGTTTAGTAAAACCCGATATTGCGTACAACACACGCTATCGAGGAAGGTCGCAATTGCGTGTAATGCAAGCCAAGTCAGAGTTGCGTGTTGTGAAAGAATCCTTCGTTGTTTCATATAACAGAATCCAACCACATTTCATCTATACATTGAATATATATATATATATACACTCAATGTTGTTTAGAATAACTATTATCAAAATTGTGTGCAACATGATCCAAGAATAGTGTTGCGTATACTGCAAGCTAATACGATGTTGCGTATAGTGCAAGGTAATCTTGGTGTAGCATACAAAACAAGATATTAATGAAATTAAAAGAATATTTTTCATAAATTCTCGGGGTGTTACATTTGCCCAGCCAAATGGCTTTGAAGGCGTGAATAAGGTGGTAGAGGTGGGGGCCTTTTATAAGAGGAGAGGAGGGGCTCTTTTGGAAAGATTGAAATGTTACTTTATTATGAAATGCTTTTAGGATTTTAAAGGTCCCACAATGATATATTTAGAGGATAAGGTGATAAGGGTTCTAAATAAACCCATAAAATAATCTTTAGACAAGTGTAAGTCTTATATTTTACCTTATCTTTTCATTTTATTTAAATCGTTCATTAATGATATAATCACTGCATCATCATGGTGTCATAAATAAAATTATTTATTTAATGTCTAAAAATTATAAAAAAAATACCATGATGTAGGAAATATTTTCATATTTCCAATGAATATTTATATTCTAAGAGATCATTTATGTAGACAAAAGTAAAATTGTTTGACTTAGGTGTTTCATACTTTTTTTATATTTTCCATGTAAAAAAAATAAAATGATAAAATGTCCCTATCACACAAAAGTGATCCATGGGGTCCCTAACTTGGCTCAAGGCATAACATGGTCGGCCATGACACAAAAAATAGCATTAGGACACTTTTGGGGGTCATTTTATATTATTATGATATTATTTCATAACCCTTAACTACTTGATTAATAATTAATCATGATAATTAAAGATAATTGTCGCTGTAACTATTCATAATGTCCAAAAACAAAAGAGTATTGATTATATAATTTGTATCTTCTGATTCCAAATATGGAATACATTTTATCAAATTCTAAACACATAAATTTCAGTAATTATTTTAAAAATTATTCTCGCTGTCAAAACAAATTGCGTGTTTTTAAGAAACAATATCTATCAAAAGATTGACAATTGTTTATGTCCAATTTCAAATTGATTTTAATTATAATGACTATAATTGGAATAAATGGTAAAAGTATATTCTAATTATACTTTAAAACCACTAAATAGTATAATTTATCACTATAAATTATTTTGATTAAAAAAGTTGTTTTTAAGTATTTTTTTACTATTCATCGAAAATTGGAAATTCTAAGAAAAATACCAAAAAATTCAACATAGGCTAATTTCGATATTCCGAATCAAAAAATGAAGTCCATTTTGAAATATAGAATTTATATAATTCCAAAAAGTGGGTAAAACTATTCATAATGGCTACTTTGATTGGTCGTAGTGTGTTAGAATCTCGAACTTGCGTACAATTCAAGCTATTGTATTATTGAAAGAGAAGTGTACCATGGAAGCTTGGGGTGTTACATTATCCCCTCCTTAAATAAATTGCATCCTCACAATTTGAAAATTTTCTTCGAAAATAAATGGTTGAAATTAGAAAATACCTTTGTGGAAAACCGACATCGTAAATAATGTTAATAAAATTTAGTCTTAATAAGAGGGAAAGGGAAATGAAAAAGTCACCACCAAATTATGATCTTGATTATGATAACATTGGTGGAAATTAGAGACACATAATTGGAGGAAAAACATAAATATTTGTAGTGATTGATTGAGGTCATCAATCACAAACAAGTGTAAAATTGTGGGCCTCAAAGCCTTCAATCTATGGTGATTTAAAATATCATCAGTTCAACAAAACATAAGGTATTACGATAACACATTTTTTTAATATACCTTTACTAATGTTTAAGAACTAATTTATTCATTGAATAAGAGAGAAGTATATATATATATATATACTTGACAATTAGAGTTTCAACCTTCAACTAATTTCTACCACAAACTCATCTTTCAATCAAAAGATAATAGAACTCAAAAATATTATATTTATCATAATTTTACAAGGTTCCAAATATTAACAGATACCATTTAGATTAGGAAAACTATTTTGTAATAACTAAGGACTTCCTGTAGGCTAGCGGTAGGTAATAAAGGCCTGTCGCACTACTGTTGTGGGTTCGATTCCTGTAGCTTTGTCTGAGGCGACGGGTTATCCCCCGACCTGCAGGTTGTCCTTTTCCTAAAACTTTAGTATTATAATATTCCAAAAATAATCTTCAGAAATGTTTTAACATTAAAAAATACTATCCAAAGTTCAACTTAATCCATTCCAACCTTTATATTTATCCAAAATACCTCGGTCCATACTTTCTCTAAAAGGTCTCTAAATTCCAAAATCAATTGTAACATCAGATTCCCAAAACAAAGTAAAGTTTCTCTTATTGTCACTTACTAAAAATATTATTACCTTCATAATATTAAAATATTAATGAAAACAACAAGTATTTCAGTACAATCCTTATATATATCACGTTATTATTATAACCATAATATAGTTCTTGAGTCCAAAAACACAAATACAATAATTATTCCACTTCAACTGTAGTAACAACATAAGATTGGCCTCAACCCTTGGCCTAGTCTGAGGTAAGTTTCCAGGATGCTTAGGACATTCATTTGCATAATGCCGCATTTCTCTACAATTGTAGAATTCAAAATTGATATCCACTTTCTTTTCCTTGCAATCACGAGCCTAATGACATTTTTCTCCACATTTATAACAAACTCCCATTCCTTTTAGGCAAGTACCAGGGCGATTCTTCCCACAATTATCACATAATGGAAAATAATTCTTTCCCTTTTTCCATTTATCTATCTCTTGTTCCACTATTATCTTCTTCTCTTTCATTACTTTATTTTCTTAAGATTTAGAGAATTCCTTTTCCGTCTTGATAGCACATGAGACTATATATTCGTACGTTGAGAAAGATTGTGATACTAATGCTCGATGGTGAAACAGTTTTAACCCATCAATGAAATGATCGATCTTACTTCTTTGGTTACGTATATAATCTGCTGCATGCTTCGCTAACCTTGTAAAGTTAGCTTCATACATTACAACATTCTCATCCTCCTTTTGCCTCAAACTGAGAAATTGTCTTTCCATATCCGCTCGATAGTCATGAGGAAAGTATTTTTCTAAGAAAATTTTTTTAAACTATCTCCATTACATACTTGATACTTCTTCATATTACTTTTTATTTTTAATCAATGACCACCATTGATTAGCATCTGCAGTGAGGCGATAAACTGTCATGACAACTTTTTCCCTTTCACTACTCCCCAAAGCCTGAAATATTTTCTTTAGGGAACTTATCCATTTCTCAGATACTAATGGATTTGTACTCCCATTGAATGTTGGTGGTTTCTGCCAAATGAAGTGATCTAACATTGATCCTCCACACTGCGGATCAGGGTGATCCATATGGGTAAGGTTATTATTCATAACCTGAGTGAGTTGTCCCAGTATGGTGATTAGCTGATCAACACCAGTTTCATCACTAGCTCCACTATAATTATCTTGAGCAGGAGGGAAATCCCTATATGGAGTGCATGCATTGATACGGTTTCCATTCCTTCCACTAGGAACCATTTCTAAATAATGGCATAAACTAGATCAGTTTATGAATCAAAATACATAATTCCATACTTGTAAAACACTTAACATAAATTGAACAGTTTATGGATATAATCCATAATCATAAAAATGTTTTATTTGAGGAAGTATATACTCCTAAACCCTTCATAATGGTTTGTAAATAAAATGATAATTATCCTAAGCATATCCCCTAGGAGTGTCGTAACCAAGAGTGCAGCAAGGCCCGTTGTCGTGCAACAGTTCCCGTTCGAGTCTAGCTCAAAGTAGTGTTTTCGGGTTTTACCCCTAGGTAAATATGTGCCAGAGCCGCTTCTACCTGCTCATATCCAGAGAGGGATGTATTTCTTGGAAAAATCACAAAATCCTTACAATACCAAAATTCTAGGAAGTTATTCAATAATAATCCTCAAAGTCTTTCTTAGGGCTATGTGCTCTAATCAGAGTTTATCTAATTCTAGCTTCCAAGGTTAGTACTCAACTGCCTCTGATACCAACTGTAACACCCCGAAACCAGTTACCCAGAGTCGGTGCATTATTATGTAACACTGGAATGATAAAAAAAGATCAATTCTCGAATGACCGATTAGTTTAGTAGCCTTGGAAACACTAGATACATTTATAAATGTTACATTACATCATAAAGTGAAAAACTACAATAACATAGTCTCCATAGTCCACACTCATATCTCCTTCAGACTATCCCTGCAGGTTAGTAATAAAATATTTCTTCACATCCTGGGAAAAAAAAATATAGAAAGGGGTGAGCTCAGATGCTCAGTAAGGATAACAATATAGCAGAAACTTTCATAAATAAACATAAACATTTAAGGAAATGTATAACTAAAACAAAAGCCTTTTGAACTTGAACTTAAGCATAATATGGCCAAAATAAAATGAAATAATTCCATTTACCTATTCACATGGATATTCTACTAGTTGAATAATCACATGCAATATCAATAACCACTTTCATAATGAAAGAATGCATAATTCCAGACTATCATAACCACGTAGCCAAGGCCTCGTGCCAAGACTACAAATAAGATTTTGTCCAGGCCCCGTGCCAAAACACTAGTTTGTCTCATGAGACCTATAGATGCATCGAAGAGCTATAGCAGGCTCCACCCATCACTTAATAAGTCCAATTCATTCCTTATATGAAAAGGTTTAAACATATCAAAAATAATTCCCAAGAACCATAACATAATCGTATCACATAAAACATGCATAAAGAAAACGTAACATTTCAACATTTCAATCACAAGATATCAAATACACATTGATATAATCAAAAAATTATCAAAACCATTTTCAATACCAAAATAAAATAAAATTAAAACATGGTATATATTTTTCATTTAAAAAAAGTTATGGCTTGTAGAGGAAGCTGGAACTCAAATAATGGTCACGACGGTGGAGAAGTCGTTGTCGCTGCATACATAAGACAAAACATTCCTTTTGTCGTTTAGTAAAAATTCTTGGTATAAAAATATTCCTTTTGAATAAAAGTAAAATTAAAAGCGGTTTATACACCGTATAAAAGAAATTTGTGAATAAAATAAAATATGCCTCAATGAAAGGAGATTGAGACGAAGTCCCTTACCTTGTGTCCAACTTGACTCGATCGTTCTTTAATCTCCTAAATAATAAACTATAGATAATTTATATTTGCTTAAGAACACTTTTCAAGTTCATTATTCCTTTTACATCACTTATTACTATGTTATGAACATTATGTAATCATTTAATTTAATAACGGTCATTTTGTCGATGCTTGTTACTTGAGTCAACAATAAACTTCTTATAATTACAAGTTGTTCATGTGGTAAAATATTCATTATCTCCAGGATTATATTCATGATCTAGATATCATATATATCATATATATCTTGTATATACATGCATTTATAATATTACATAACATTCAAACGTAAGAAATGAAATGCATCGTTCATAGAGACGGTAAGCCATACATACGCATGAACGCTACTTTAATTTCTATTTAATATTTTATAGAATGAAATCATAATGATATAAAGGTATATTATAATTACAATATGATATATAATATCATTTATATCCTTCCTTTATACGTCCCACATATGGAATTAACAATTCAAATCACATTGAGGGGGTGGTAGTCTGCACTTCCTAAAATGAAATTATCGTGTTTACCCATAATGGAAACCATAAAGGTATACCATAAATGAAAAATACAGAAGCATAATAAAAACATAAAAATAATATATATCATATATAAATATAGTGACATCTTAATGACCACCATGAAAGGTGTTAAAAGAATATTGAACAATCATCATTTCGTGAGGCAATAATTCACTACCCACAGAAACAGTATGTTCTTTAACCATTAGATGGAGGTGTGTGTAAGTGTAAATCAAATACTTCTCATAAAAACATACTAGTATATTTAATATACTGGTATTGTTACAAAATAATTGAATAACAAGGGTTTAATGGGTTGGAGGAGAAAAATAAAACAAAAGAACAAAAGAGAAGACATTACCTTAAAATCGGGTAACTCTTTTTGATTTGAGCCAAAGGATTTCTTGGGAAGACTTATGCCCAAAGTGAGGCTTCTAGTAGTAAGATAAAGAAGTTGACAGAGTATTTTGGTAGAGTTTTTCCAATCCAAATGACTTTGAAGGTGTGAATAAGGTGGTATAGGTGGGGGACTTTTATAAGAGGAGAGGAGGGGATCTTTTGGAAAGATTGAAATGTTACTTTATTATGAAATGATTTTCGGATTTTAAAGGTCCCACAATGATATATTTATAGGATAAGGTGATAAGGGTTCAAAATACACCCATCCAATAGGCTTTAGACAAGTGTAAGTCTTATATTTTACCTTATCTTTTTATTTTATTTAAATCATTCATTAATGAGGTAATCACTGCATTATCATGGTGTCATAAATAAATTTATTTATTTAATGTATAAAAATTATAAAAAAATACAATGATGTAGGAAATATTTTTATATTTTCAATGAATATTTATAGTGTAAGAGATAATTTATGTAGACAGAACTAAAATTGTTTTACTTAGGTGTTACATACCTTTTTTATATTTTCCTTTTTTTAAAAAATAAAATGATAAAATGTCATTATCACAAACAAGTGATTCCATGGGGTCCTTAAGTTGGAACAAGGCATCCCATTGTCATCCATGACACAAACAATAGAATTAGGACACATGTTGGGGTCATTTTATATTATTATGATATTATTTGAATACCCTTAACTACCCGATTACTAATTAATCATGATAATTAAAGATAATTGTCGTCATTACTATTCATAATGTGCAAAAACAAAAGAGTATTAATTAAATAATTTGGACATTATGATTCCAAATATGGAATCCATTTTACCAAATTCTAAACACAGAAATTTCATTAATTAATTTAAAAATTATTCCCGTTGTCAAAACAAATAGCGTGTTTTTAAGAAATAATATCTATCAAAAGATTGACAATTGTTTACGTGCAATTTCAAATTGAAATTAATTCTAATGAATAGCATTGGAATAAATGGTAAAAATATATTCTAATTATACTTTAAAACCAGTCAATAGTATAATTTATCACTATAAATTATTTTGATTAAAAAAGTTGTTTTTAAGTATTTTTTTTCTATTCATTGAAAATTTGAAGTTCTAAGAAAAATACCAAAAAATTCCACATAGGCTAATTTCGATATTCTGAATCCAAAAAATGAAGACCATTTTAAAATATAAAATTTATATAATTTCAAAAAGTGGGTATTACTTTTCATAATGGCTACTTTGATTGGTTGTAGTGTGTTAGAATCTCGAACTTGCGTACAATGCAAGCTATTGCATTATTGAAAGAGAAGCGTACCATGAAAGCTTGGGGTGTTACAAAAATCATCGGTTCTAACTATGAAATTTATATTTTCAAATACCCATGAAACCCATATTTTTTACATCAATTTTTTGACCACCCCACCCTCCAAATCAACATCAACAAATTTTCAAACATAAAATTTGATTTATATTTAACTATTCCTAATATTCAATTTCATTATACTACATATTTTTTTTGACTTATTCAGTTTTCTTATAACTTTGTATGTGTCTTCATTCTTTTAACTATCAGCTATAGTTTATTTATGCTAAACTAAATTTTTAATTAACTCGTTGCAAATTACCACTAGAAACATTTTGGATATAATTTCATTAAATATAATTTCTTAGTATTGTTTAACTAATAAAATAATTAATATTATATCTTAAAATATAGTTTAATCTAAAAGATTTAGTTATTTATAAATTATAATTGAAATATAAAATTTCTATGACATACATTATTTATATTTGGGATTTAGTTCAGCTATATTCATTTGAATGTTTCTTATATTAATTTTATTTATTTATTTTACATGATGATTCTTTAATAATCATGTTAAGAGATTATATATCCATGAGTTTCATGGGAGTTTCCTAGAAAATAATGACTATCCATGAATCATTCTTCTAGATTTAAGAATTTTTACATAATTTTATCACGCTATATTCACAGTTAGTGTGCTCTTTTCACCAATTTTTATTTTTATTCACTGTTTGTATGTTGTCTTCAATATATTTTTTTCTAATTTATGTTATTATGTTTTTTAAAATGTTTCTATTATGTTTCTATATGTGTTTTATTTTTATATTATATGAATATTTTTAAACATTATTTGGGGCATATGAAATATTTAATAATACCAATCCAAACACCCACACTATATTGGGAAATAGTAAATATACTCACTTTCTACATTGGCCGTCATTATCAATAAAGTTCACAATCTATTGAAGTATTGATAAGTTAGTCTTTATATTCATTTTCAACTAAGTTTACAAGGCTAGTGATAGGTGACTTCTCTATGTTTTATGGTTTATAATTCTCAAGAATTTATAAGCTCTCATTGTAATTATTTTCAATTATTAGAAATTAATTCTAGTAATTGCAATTTATTTTGTGAAATTGATTGAAAATAAATTCTAATAACAAATATAATACCTAAAGTATTCTAAGATGAGGGAAAGTAAGATGAGAAAAGGTCACATTATTCCCCTTGATATCATAATTTCAATGAGGATATTTTTAATAGTGGTTAAACTATTTATTCTTTAATTTCATTTTATGTATGTATTTTTATGATGCCCAAACAACTAATTAACATTTTCAACCATTGATATAGTTTCTGTTTGGTAAACTTGTGGTTCCTTGTTTTTATTTTCCATCCATTGGATATTGCATTATCTACAATCAATTTCAAGTTTACGATTGTTTTTTATAATTTAATTTCTATATAAATACCTTCCCTTAATGTTTAATTTCTTAAATATTTATGTTTTTTAAAATTTTCTATCTTCTAACATTTAATATATATATATATATATCTAGGTTTACACCCACTAACTATTTCTTCATAATTTTTTTCTGAAACAATCAATTTCAACTCTTATTTTAACCTAATGTTTAAAATCTATTACATTTAACATATATTATTTTTGTACCTTGATCATATAACCACATAAATATAGAAATAATAAACAAACTACAAAGATTTTTGTAAAGAAGTATGATTACAATGAAAAATAACAATGTCTCAAACCCACCACTTATACAGGTTAAGATATCAATGTTTTAAAAAAGGGAAACCAATTATACTTGTTTATAAATATTTGTTTTTTATATTATTAAGATGTATATAAATTTATTTTTAGAATTTTATTTTAAAATATATATTCATTAGCTTTGAATTATGTGTTTCAAGTATTTGTAGCCTTTTAACCTCACCAAAAAATGTACCATACACACACCAAGTCGATATATATAATATCAAATGGTCATGTATATAATTTGTTGCATTGTGAAGATACAAATTTTCATACATTACATTTCAATTTTGAAATGGTAATTTTCATTTTTTAGATTATGTATTTATTCATTACCATATGTTTCACTATTAAAATTACATTCCCACCAGCAACTGATGATATAAATTATAAAAATATGTTTTCATTTGTGAAATATACTTATATTTATTAGTGGACAATTTTTTAAATAATATTCTTTTTTATATATTTATCCTTTTATGTAAAATTTACATAAATTTTATTTATAATGTTTAATATATCTTTTTTATTGTCTACATGACATTATCAAGTAACATTATTCCAATTAAAAATTTCCCCTTCCATGGTTAGTATAGACCAGTATGACTGCTAACATGAACTTGATTGACAATACAGACCACTGAGTGAGGGACGAACTAAAGTATTCATAGACGATTTAAAGTCAACTTATTCCCCTTGATATAATAATTTTAATGAGGATATTTTTTTTAAAAAAATTAGACTATTTATCCTTGAAATTTATTTCATGTATGTCATTTTATGATGCCCAATTCACTACTTACCATTTTCAACCATTGTGATTGTTTCAATTTGGTAAGATTATGGTTCTATGTTTTTATTTAACTTCCATTTGATATTTCATTAATTACTAGTATAATAGTCCTTTTGGGATAAAATATTTCATTGTATGTCATAGGAATAAATGGCCTCTATGTGACTTTTTAAAACATCTTTTAGTTATGGTATCTTGGAACTTTCATGGTGTTATAACATATAAATCATTTACCATTGTAATGAAACCTCTTACAGTCTCCTTTTGAGTTTGATATTTAGAATACAAGCATAATTATTCAATAAAGTGAATGGTACCTCAATAATTTCTAATCATTATTATTATGTATTTGACTAAATAAAAAACTTGATCTGTTTACGACACCGGTCCCATCCGACCATGGCTATATGGAACCTAAAACCCATGTTAGTGACGAATGTGGTTATGTGTTCCTAAAACCTAGATTAGTTTCTGTCATGTCTTGAATTTATATCTATATTTGGAAATAACCGTGGCTCAATTAGGTACCTTAGTCCATAATCAGATGAAACTGCTTATAGGGTAGCTATATGTAGTATACTGCCACAATCATAGTTGATTGAGGGATCACTATGATTTTTTATTATTATAGAATAAAACTATGGTCATATATTGATTTCTAACAGTGAATGTATGATTTGAATAATCACATGAAACACTATTACTATTAGAATTTTATGAGGTTCATATGAAGGTTCGACCAACATGATCTCCTCCTTTTAAACATTTTTCTTTTGGTAATTATCACAAATGGAAGCATCATCAGATCTTATTTTTCTAAGAATCTAATTCTTGGTTTGTCTGAATATATCTTTTCATTTATATATCTCTCAAAAACTAATTCTAATTATTTCTATCTGATCAATCTTTTTGTCAGATTCTCAGTCCTACAAATTTGTAGGGTATGATCTCATGAGGATGAAAACTCACTCAAAATTAAAATGTAAACTCGGTATGGTAAATCAATAGTTCAGAAGTAGAAGTATCACACACATCTCATTTATATTTCTTCTGATTAACTACTTCATGATAAAACTTTCAGTAAACATAATGATGACTTTTTTAGTCATAACATCTTGTTCGAACTTTGTGCTACTTGGCCTCATATATTCTATCCGGTGAATATCTATTTTTGATGATGAATTTAGTTTGTTTCTATATTTTAATTCTTATTATATGAAGGTAGCTTCATCCTTATGTATTTTGAATGATTACCACTTAATTTCTTACCTGGGGAATAAACTCCAACCATGATATCATTCCTATAACATTTTTAGGTTTTTTATACTTTTCTCAAGTGTGTTCAACATCTATAAAACGTTTCTTAACCTTACTTATGATTATAAATACAATATTCAGTTATATATCTTTTTTATGAAACTATAATAATTGTATGGTAAAACATTCATACAGTTTCATATTACACTGAAGTAGTATGTGATCTATTCTAGGACACATGTGCATTTGAGTCCAACTTGTTCTATACTCATTAGTACATAACATATTCTAAATGATTAATTTATGTACATGGAACATCTCATAAACTCTACACTGACATGGAAACAAATTTTGTGGTCTTATTCCCATCAATCCCAATGTGTGAAATAATTTTTTCTCTAACACATGTATCTCATTTAGAAAATGTCACACTTTTCCACTAATGAATTAGTATATCTGCATTATTGTCCCCTATGCCAATTTTATCCATTGAAGCTAGCCTAATCATTATTATTACCCTAATGAAATATAAAATAATTAAAATATACTTAAAAAAACTATGGAAAATGTGATTTTTAGACAATTGAAGATAATTTTGGTTGTCCCAATAAATACTGAAATATGAAAAGCCTAGTTCTCCCACTGAATCTTTAAGCTATATATCTTACATAAAATCTGTTGTTAACTCTATATATTATAATTTTCTTTTAGATAATGGAACTCTAAATTTCATGTTATATGTGATATAACCTATTAATAAGTTTAATTCCAATAAAAATTTTAACTATATATTTTAACCTATATGCCACCCTCAAATTATCTATTGTTACATCAAGGGTGTTAATATTCTTCTTCACTAAAACTATAAAGATATGGTACATTAAACTTCTTATAACTTGTGATTTTGATTATTATCCATTTTTTGATGGTTTATATATATCAAATACATATACAGTTTCTTAAATACTTTTATAATTAATATGTGATTTATATCTAGTTTTACACATGAAATGGAGAGTTTCACACCAGAAACTAGATGTAGAGATAATTGTGGACTGCTTGTAGTTTGATTGATGCATCTGTAATCTAATATGAATCAATGCTGATAATATATTTCTTTACTAGAAACACTAATTATGAATTTTTTAATTTATGTAGTATGTTAGATAGAATTTATTTGAAAACATATGATGTCTATCTTATGCTAACAATTGGGTGATAGTGTGTATGAAATGACATCCTGATTTTACCCATTATGAATTTAAACCCTTTTTTTGGAAATGATATGAATTCTTTAAACACGTCACTTCTGTCTAAATGAATCTATTTATTACTTATTTAATGTGATGTTATATAGGTATCCTTTGTTTTGCACCACTGGTGATGAACGTTTTTTCTTCACGGAACCTATGTTGCTTGTTTGGTGTATAATTATATGTATATAGGATTTTTCTTTTAATTAAAGTGAAAGTATGTGATTTTTAGGATTATTTATCCTTATGAGGAGTTTAGAGATCATGGAACCTGAAAATATTGATATATCAGCATTCTTGTGACTCAAAGACGTTAGATGAGGTGTTTTTTTGTTTATATTTATGAGTATAGTTTGTTAGTGGGTTTTTTACTGATAGATGAATGATTTATGGTAAATTATGAGTATAGTAAAAAATAAATATGGTGGATTCCAATATATTTCTGTAGGTTTTTTTGGTTATTTTTGGCTGAAAGACTATTTTTTTGGTTATTTGGTGGATTTCAATGATTTAGTTATTTATTGAAGACTATTTTTTTGTTCAGGTTATTTGTGGTTGGAAGACAACATTATTATTATTTTTGACTGTAAGACAACATTTTCTTAAAAAATTATCCAGCATAGAGACCACCAAATATGGTCCCTATTGGTTCTTTTTTTGTGACTAATAGAAACCACCTATGGTGGTAACTGCATCTATTATTTTTATGGCCTTTTAGAAACCACTTGAGAACTTGATAATTTCTTTCCCAACGACTATTGTTGTAGTCATGGTGGGAAAGGCTATAAAGTCTACTTTTTATGGTCGCTGATGCCCAATACCGACAAGACAACTAGGGCTACCAAAGGTAGCCAGGTGGTAGTCACTAATGGATGAATTTCTAATAGTTCCCCTAATATGATAACTAAAGGTGATGTATGTGGGGGTTTATATGGGATCCAAACTGAGCACTAAAAATTGAATTAGACTCTTTTTAACACCTTGTCCCAATGTAATGAATTCTCTCAAATTTTGGGGATGTTTAGAAGTTTAATGAAGATTTTTATGATTAATTAAATATAAGAATCTATTATTATTAAATAGTAATAATTTATCTTGGAGAAATAAAATAAATTAGGTAAATGATTTCTATAGGGCCCTGAGGGTGAATTTATATAAGGTAACAATCTTAATGTGAAATTAATTTCTATAGTTTGTTTTCAACCTAATTTTTGATTGGGTTTGTAAGATAATATTACTAGTGATAATAACAATAAAATCATGGAATATTTTATAAATTTAATAAGAAATTTCAATCATTTTTAATAAAGAAATAAACACCCAAGGAAGAAGTAAATGAAGCTATATTGATAATTTATAGGATGTGATTAAATGTTAATAAATATAAATGAACAAGATAATTAAAATTTATAACGATTATTTCTTATGGTATGTGGACAACACAATGTGTCTTTATAAAATTATTTTTTAATGAATTTCAATGATGATCATACATGAATTGATTAGGTTAGAATAAGTAATTTATTTAAAAAAATTTATATATGATAATGGGAACAGAATGGAATTATAATAAAATATGGATGTTGTTAGCTGACTACTGAAATGAAAAAGTAGTGTTTAAGAAAATTGGTGACTACTTAAAAAGTGTATCAAAGGATGAACTCATCAATGTTAAAGGGATGATATAAAGGTATTCATTTATTTCAAGATTCAAAATCTATCAAAATTAATAAATGTGGTTAAAGAGTTTAGATTAAAAAATATGGATATAAGGACTGTGTTTAAATTCATTTAGGTGAATAAAAGGATAGAATTTTTCAAATAAAAGGGTTTTCACTAAATAGTTTAGTGAAATAATGAAGGAAAAAAATGTTCTTGATGAATTCCCAATAGTTAATAAGATGATAACAAGGAATGGTCCCATGAAACTTAGGGTATAAGGTTGTATAATATTTCAAATAAATATTATTGTGAGTTATAATATTCATTGGGTAATATAGTTGAAGAACATTCAATGAATTTTATTAATTCAATAAATAACATAAAATGTTACTGAATTTTCATTATACTTATATGATATTGAAAAGTGGGAATCCATCTAGGATGATATAACAATGCTATAGTGATATATAAAAAGTTTTGTGTGACTAATATAATGATTCTTGTTTGTTATTAAGAGGATTTTTGTGTCTACTTATCTGCATTGGGATTTTATGTAGCATGTGATGGATTTATTTCAACAGAAATAAGATACTATCATAGATTGAACTTTACTCTCACCCTTTGGCTAGGGATGGAGTGAGATGTGGGTGACCATACCCCTCTCATCCCTTGATATAGGTAGAAACTACTATGGAATTATTATTGTATATATCTTAACTCACCCATGTACTAGGGATAAAATTGATCACATATTTCATTGTAGATTAACACAGATTAAAAGTTCTTTTAATATATCTAGTACAAGATAAGGGGAGATGAGTAGTTCCTCCAACATCCTCAACGATAGAATGATATAGATGATAATTTTCCCAAGTAATTAGTATCATTCTCTTATAAATATATATATTTTAGGTGAAAGGATATGAATTATATGTTATCTCTTATCCACCCCCAACATTGGGATATGGAGGACCATTTATAAAACATATTTCCAGAATATGTGTATTTCCTATAGTACTCTAGTATAAAGTTATATATCTAGAGATGCATATTTCTTCTAGCATCTATATATATATATAGATTTTATATTTGGAGATACTTATTTCTATTATCACTAGAAGGATATGAGAATATGTGTATTTACTCCATAATTTAAGGATCATTAATTATATGACACAACCCAACCCATCGAGACCCCTCTTTGGTAGATGTAAGTTGATAATGCCACCCTAAGCCTACCTCCAACATGCTAGGGGTTAGTGATTGGCACCAAGTAGACATAATAATTAAATGGGAGGCCTTAGCCTAAAGTACCATTATATAATGTACATCAAAAGACATACCACCATAATAGAATGAAATAAGTGAACCAACTAATAAACGTGATGTATCTATGAAATAAAATCTAGGATTCATAGGGAAATAACCAAACATAAATTATAACACAAAGGGTAAAAATACACATAAAAAAGAAACACAACCTCATTTGAATTGAATAAAGATCACTGCTCACACCCCTAATTCATAATACATAGGGATAAAACCACTTCTAATAACTTGTATATATAAACATAGGCTTATTATACATATATATTAAATCATTTTTTATGAATATTTATTATATTACACAAACACACACCTGTGGACCATAATAGTTTAGTGCCTTTAGAAACTTATAAATATAAACACTAGTCCCTAAGTTAGATAGATAATCTCCCGTTGTGTTCTTAATAACTATAACCCTTATTAGTAATATTATACATAATAAATTTCTTTATATCCTCAGGAAAGGAATCATAAGAAAGGATGACCTGAGATGATCAGTAATGGTAAACAAGGGAGATTCATAAGCCTAACATGAACATAAGGGTATGGGAACATAAACATAACATTTTAAAACAATACCCTTCATATCAAAGATCATAAAATTGTGTCATGGAATAATGATTGAATGTTCTTAAAACAGAAATCATAAGGAAAACAAAGAACATGTTCCATGAGAGTATAACATTAACATAATACACATTATTTGTGGCATACACATAAGAATAGAAAATAATTTTTATATTAGATAAGGTTCATTTACAAGGAATCATATTATAATGGGTTCACTACCCAAACCATCATATTAGTAAATGTTCACTCCCAAGACTATCATAGTTGAAAAAGTCCCTTACTGAATGAGGTTGACACCCTGTTCCTGTCTAATCTATCTCATGAGATTTAAAACATTAACTAATTAATTGGAGGGAGATATTGGTTCCAAATATATCATAATAAAAACCATATTTATTTGTTCCATAAGGTCATAAAAATTTATCATATTATAACCTATGAAATGAAATGGGTATTATAAAAACGTTATAATATCATAACCTATGGAAAACATATAGGTTTCATGATCATTTAATCATACCATAACCCATGAAAAAAGTGAGTTTCATAATAATTTCCTCATTCTATAACATGTTTAAGAGAAATAGGCTGCATAAACATCATGCCATCATAAACAGAAACCATTAATAGGAATAATATTAATGGAATCCTTGGATCATATCCCTATCCTTTCTTCTTTGAAAAACTCTTCTTAAAAAATAAATTATTTTGAAAATAATTTCATTTGAAAGTATAATTAAAATCATATAATGGAATCTTTAAATAAATTATTGTTCATGATATTGGTAAATTATGTTCATGCCATACACGTTAAAATGAATACCCCTTTTACATTTTCTATAAAACCCAAACCGACGTTGTTTAGAAAAAAAACATGAAGATTCCTTTAATTTTTTAAAAAAAATTAAAACATGCGTAAAATTTATTTACGAAATAATTTGAATAATAATGAAACATTTTTAAAAACATTTTTAAAAAACATGATTTGGGAAGAAAAAAAATTTCCAACTGAAGAGAGAAATAATGTCGAATTTCTTAAGAACCTTTTCTCAAATATTTTTAGTAACAAAGAGTGAAAACCTGTTAGTATTACTTCAATATATCATGAATAACAAAATTAGAAGAAAATTATTTAGAATTATTGATAGGTAGATCATCATATTTCATCATTGGATACTTAATCATAAACAATCCCGATAAATAATGAGATTATAACAAAAAACCCTTACCACTTTGGTAACCTTGAATCATATACCCCATGAAATGATGAAATAAAATGAAACTTTAATAAATCATAATGATAAATAAATTCATGATATTAAATTTCAAAGGGTCTGTATACACACCTCGTAAAAGAATCTATGTGTATAACATAGAATTTGTCTCAAAGAAGGAAAATTGAGACATAAACCCCTTACCTTAAGTCTTAACATCTATCGTATTGATTAAAACCTCATTTATAATAAATATAATTAATATAATAATATTATACATATATTATAGATCCATATTCATATATATCATATCATATATTATTTTCTTATGTCATTTTTTTACCCTTTTATTAACAATCCAATGTAAAAGTCACGTTTTGGGCAATAACCGCTTAGTTTTTCACATATGTTTTGATTTGTTTTTTTGTTCCTATAAATTTTATAATGTTTTCATCATCTACAGAATTTTAACCATGATATAATTATCATATATACTAATTATATAATTATTTATAGTTATCTATAATATTTAGAGATAGAAAATTCACCGTTTAGGGTGACAGTTGTCCATAAGTACGCATGAACTTTGTTTCTATTTTATTATTGGATTGAAATAAATAAAGGTAAATGATATATTATCATTACAGAATATTTTTTATTTCATATATATTATATATTTATATAAAAAAACTTTAATCTATTCCTTGTAAAGCGTGAATAAATCACATCACTTCACAAGATGATAATCCTCTGTACACATGAGAGACATTATCATATTTTCGAAAAATGGAGATTATGAAGGTATGTGTGATATAATAATTAAATAGTAATAATAAATTCATAAATATAATCATTACAACCAAACTTTATAGGTGGTAATGGAAAAACAAATGACATCAGTTTTTTGAGGCGGTAGTCTGCCACACACATGAACAACGATTTCATAACCCATTTGATGGAAGTGGAGATGGTTGTAGGTAATTAACTTAAGATAAAAACATATAAGTATATTTAATACTCTAATGATATTATAAAATCATTATATAATAATAATTTAATCAGGTTAAGGATGAAATAAAATAAAAATTCTCATTGATAAATATTACCACATCTTTGGGTATCCTCCTCAGGTTTTCCCCAAAAGCCTTCCAAAGTTAACTTTATGTTCAAAATAAGTTTTATATAATGATATGAGGGAATTTTGGAATATATTTGGGTAGTTTTTGTTCAAATCAAATAGGTTTTAATGTGTGTAGAGTATATGAGAAGGGGTGGCCTTTTATAAGTGAGGTAAGTGGCGCACTGGTAATGTTTTTAAAAGAAAGAATTACACCCACATTGTTTTCATTTTATAAGGATCTAAAATGTATTATTTTAAATAATAGAATAAATAATGTAGAAATATTACCATAAAATGGGTTATGGAAATGTTTTGGATCATTTTTTACCCTTTTTTAACCCCTGGTAAATCCTTTTTTTCGATAAACATGATAACCAATTTTTACCATTTTCACGATTCATTTTGATCAAAAATTAAGTTAAAATTATTTTATAATATAAATTATTATGACTAAATTTATGGAATCAATTTTTATAAATTCTATTGACTTAATTAGTAAAATATAATTTAAAATTAATCCAACAGACATGGTGAAAAAGAAAGTTTTTAAATAGAAAATGTTCAAAAGTTTAAAAGGTTTTTATATAAAAATTAAATATGATATTGTTTACATTGACCTTAATTGTATTAATATATGTATACTTTAAATAATTTTACTTTTAAACTAATTTAAAATATAATAAATAATTATAATTAATTTAAAATAAAAGGAAATTTTTAATTAAAATTCAGTATTTTCACTATTCATAAAAAAATGAAACTTTTCAGAAGATCCCCCAAATTAACCATAAATAATGTAGGATTTATAATTTAAAAAATGAGGTTTATTTTATCAAATCAATTTTATAAAAGTTTCAAAATTTAATTTTATTATTTTTTACAAAATTGAATAATGAAAATTATTTTTTTGAGAAAATATTATTTTCAAAACTTATAAATATTTTAACTAAAATTAAGTACTTTTATATTAATATTTTTTATTTATATAAAAAATAATATATAATATTTAAAAATTAGTTATTACTATTCACATCCCTTAGTTTAATGGATAGGTTGTTATAGTCATGTTTGAATAACTATATTAATACTATATCATGGTTTTGTTAAAATTCTGTTTCATGTGTAGCGCAAGCTAACCAAATGTTGAATATAGCACCAGATTAACTAGATGTCACATGTAACACAAGATAAAACAATTTTTCATGAATAAAAATCTTAACATGGTGTTTCATGTAAATAAATCTATCAAGGAAATTTAATTTATTCAAATTAAATTCACAAAAACCCAAGGTGTTACATTATACCCCCTTAAATTGAATTTAACCTTAGAAAATTTTCACCAATATATAAAAATAAGGATACTACATCCTTATTATATCCTCAATTTACCACATAGCTTTATCAAATTTTTGTTTTTGTGAAAACACATTGACAATGTGAGTGGTCTTGTTTCATAGAACTTTCTCTGTATGAACTAAAATCTCCACCGATTTTTTCTTATAAGAATGATCTTTCTCGAGTGGTATGACCAATGAGTTCAGTACATGTGAACGTTTAAATATGTACTTCCTCAAAATAGATACATGGAACACATCATGTAATTTATTTATGTTCAATGGAAGAACCAAATGATAAGTTATGGTCTCGATGCAATCATGAATTTCAAAGGGACTAATATACCTAGGGATCTATTTCCCTTTTTTTATCAAATATCATAACCTTCTTCTATGGATAATTTTTTAGAAATCCCTCCAAATTAAAATTCTATATAATTTATAGGATTATTATTATAACGTTTCTACTGAATATGATCTTTCTTGATGTGTTTCTTAATGTATTTAACCTTCTCTGCAATTCCATCAGCTATCTCAGGTCTCTATATCTTTTATTCTCAAACTCCATTCCAGTACATTAGAGATATACATTTCTTTATATATAAGGATTCAAAAGGAGCCATCTAAATACATGACTATAATATATTATTGTAAGAAAACTCAACTATAGTAAGGTTTTGATCTCAACCATCTTTGAAATACAAATAGCAAGATCTCAACATATCTTCTAGGGTTTAAATTGTTTTTTCAGATTAACTATCTACATAAGGATGATACATAGTGATAAAAATCAACTTTATATCATAACCTTACAGAAGACTTCACTAGAACTTTAAGTTAAACCTCAGATCCCAATCATAGATAATGTAATGTGGCACTCTATTAAACCTTACCACTTCCTTAATGTATATTCTAGATAGATGATTTAGAGAGAATTATTCTCTAATAGAAATGATGTGTGATGACTTAGTATGTAAATAAACTAAAACCCATATAGAATTATATCCTTTATATTTTTTTGCGACGTCCAATGACAAAATCCATGGTGATGTTCTCCAATCTATATTGTGGCATGGGTGATGGATTCAAAATCTCATTCAATTTTTCCCTTTCAACCTTAAAATGAAAACATTACAAACAATGAGATAAAAAATCTGTAATATATCTCTTTATTCCATCCCAATGTAATAATTCCTTCAAATATCTATACATATTCATACTTTTT
Source organism: Viscum album (assembly GCA_963277665.1). Taxonomy (NCBI): domain Eukaryota; kingdom Viridiplantae; phylum Streptophyta; class Magnoliopsida; order Santalales; family Viscaceae; genus Viscum; species Viscum album. Next base: position 1,441,983,482 of record OY728140.1, on the reverse strand, counting down.
TGGATGAATAGATAATTATGATCTATGAGCTTCCTTTAATAACTCATTATTCAAGTATGGTATGATCGAAACACATAAATGGTTCTTGAACCTTGTCATCCCATCATGATCAATGTTTTACTTAGGAACATTTATAACCTTTTTTTTCAACTCTATATCTTCCCCCAGGCCTATTTAATTTTTACTTGGATTAATGTTTCAAAATTCAATTGATCAATATAATATTTCTCCTCTTTTGTTTGGATTTCACGATTCATCCTTTAAAAATAAATAAATATTTAATCTCTTGTGTTCCTCATCATGGATAAGATATCATGATCATTTTGACTGAAATCATTGAGAAACTAGATTATTTTCCTAGGGTGGTAATGTGTTGAGAATTCATAATCTTTAAGCGCCTTTAACCATCTTCTCTAGATAATTTTCAACTCCATTTCTGTGAAATGATACTTTAAACTTTTGTGATTAGTATATATTTCCTACTTTTCTCCATAATTATAATACCTTCACATATTTAATGTGAAAATTACCACAAATAAATCCAAATAATGAGTTGAGAAATTCTCCTCATGAACCATTAATTATCAAGAGGTATAAGCTATAACATGTCATTCTATATAAGAACTACAAGAAACTTGTTCATATTTAAGGTATGGATCCTATATTCTCCATAATTTCCCATTTTAAATTTTAAATATTTCTTAATGTTAATTTAATTTGAGTTTATGTTGGTATTAGAACCCAAGTTTCTAGTGAAATAGACCGACACATGATTTTTGAAATCCATGCGAGTTTGGATGCATGGTCGTGTGGTCAAGTCTGCATTTTTGATAGTGGGTTTTGGAGTGGTTTCTTCATAGTTAGTCAAACCATGTGAGGTAACCGTGTAGGTTCCCCTACCCTACAGATGTTTGTGTATAGTTAGCCTAAGGTTTGGAAAAGCTGTGTGACCCTATAAATTGGGAGAATTTACAAAATTTCCACCACTTAATCTATTAAATATAACCCTTATTTCCCTTACCTACAATACAAATAAAACTACCATTGAAAACCCATTTGGTGAATATTATTGGATATAAGATATCTCTTTTGGATGATCTCAGAATCTAGGGTTGTTCATATTGTTGGATCATTATTAGTAAGATATCAAATAATTTTTTACCACTCTTAGTTCTTATAGATATTGGTTGCACTCTTTAAGTGGAAGATAATTTTCCCTATTATTAATTTCTTCACCAGTTCATTGATTTTCTCCAAATCTAAGACAAATCAGAAGCTGAGATTAGATTAGATATAAACTCTATTCCTAAGGGAGGTGGTCTTGTGACATTTTCTAAAATTAGAGGTGTTTATATATGCTTTTATGTTATGTTCCCAATTTTTGGGCATCCCCTTGAAAGAATTTTAATACTTTAATGGAATTTTTAGTCCTATCCTATTCAATTAAATAATCTGTAAATAAATTTTATAGGTTATAGACCTTGATTTAGAAACACCCCTTGGGTGTGTTCTTTATATAAATTGACCACCATGGGTGTCCTTGAAACTTGGATACCTTAAGGTGTGCCTTTTTTTAGCCATGGGTTTTAAATGTATGAATTGAATTGTAAATCAAAGTGCTGGATTGAATTATGATTTATATGTATATTGAAATGTGATATCAATTAAAAATGGGATTGATAAATAATGGGGGATAAATGACATTACTCTAAAAATATGCCTTTTAATGGATTATTGATCTTGAGATGCTTATTTAAATGAAATTGCCTTGTGAGTAGTTGAATGGAAAGCCTTATAATCCTGACCAATGAATTGAGTCAATTTGTGAGGTGAGTTTGACTTAAATTGGTTAGGGTGATGAACCATGTTATAATTGAATTTATTAATTAACATTTAATATTAGATGACCTGGGTGACACATGGATTAAAATGAAGAATTCCATTGAAGGACACATTTGGCATTTATCATGCTTATGTCAGAGTGATACTTAGGCTCCAGATATGGACTTTCAAGAATGTAATCATGAGGGGATTGAATATAATATTCCAATTAATACATGGATTAAAATGAGAATTCCATGGGCATACTCAAAGGGAATTTGAATATAAATTCTATGGGAGATACTTGGGATCAATTAGTGGACTACCAAGGATGAACTCAAGTGGATGGGACTTTATACCACATCTAGAGAAATACATGGGTTCTTGAGGATCACCATGGATAAGATCACTGAGTGTTGGTTATCTTTATACAAGGAGTGATACGTTGATTCCAACATAGGGATTCCAAGTAAAGTCTTTGGTTAAAAGTAGATTAATGAATGAAATGAATTATATGACATGTATGCCAAGCCAAAGAAAAAGCTTGGATTCAGTATTGACATGCACTTAGGGATGTACTATTTAGGCATACATGGATACATGTTCTTATGGGGGATGATTGGATTATTTATAGGTCACAAGACATATAAATTAAATTATATTGATTTGTTAAATGAACTTTATTAAATGACACTGGCCTGATTTTTAATCCAGATACCTTTTACTTAAATGAATTTGATTAAATTAATTGAACATTCAATGAGAACTTGTATTGATAGTTTTTTTAATTTTTATTACTTCATTTAATTGTCATATTTTTCCTACACATTATTGTTATATATATTTTCACAGAATGGATGGAATATACCTTGGGGGGTTTCCTATTGGTATTTTATCTCACACCATGTTTGGGCCACATTTGTGTACCCAAATAGACTATATGACTATTGGTGTTGATAAGGGAAATCTTCCTACTATATGTTCTTGATTGCTACTTAGGAGCAGGGGATCATGGGAATGAGCTGAGGCTCGTGATTCTTTCTAGATACTTTTAGTCTTTTTGTAATTTTGTTACATGTATTTTATATTTTCCATGTACAAATGTTTTAACTTTTTTATAAGAGACAGATGACATGTATCAACAATTTGAATATGATATGTCTTCTATCATTGTTTATTTATCAGTCTTCCACTATTTACCTCTTGTTTCATTATTATAATTCTTCCACTACTTGTATATTATTGATATTCCATTATTATACACTCTGAAAATGAGGTAATAGTCTCCCCACAGACACACCTAGGCCCTCACTACTAGTCAGAAACCTCTAGAAATTGGGGAGATGCACTTGAGGCCACGTGGCCAACTGGGATCAGAGAACTATTGAGTGGCATCCAGGTCCTGGATGTTACAAATTGGTATCATATAGGTTCTTTTCTATTTTTATTTAGTGTTTGGTGAAAAAATTAAGGGATAGGAACAAAATGGAGTTTGTTAATGAGATGTGTCAGGGAGTAGCTACCCTGGATACAAGAAAAATTCAAATTGCATCAAACTTAGTTGTTGTTTTATGGATTTTGACTATAAAAGTTCATTTGATTACACCATTGGGTAATGCACTTGATTTTTGATGTTATTATTTGTATGATTATGGGTTATATTGTGTTTTAACCCAATGAGATGAGGGTATGGAATCATAAAAATCGTATTAAGAGATTGATATAAATCACATGGCTTTAATTTTGTTATTCCATTTAAGGTGAATTACTTATTACATGCTATTTTCATAGGTACTATGATAGTTATACCTTATGTTGTGATAGGTATATTGATATGTGTTATGGTATGTATTATATTGGAACCATATTTCAGTTCATGAGGTGATATGAGCCCTCATGGATTAGAATTTGGAAAACTATTGGTTCATCCTTTTAAATTGAAAAGTGATATAAATGAGAAATGATCATGAATTAAAATTAAAAATGAAAGTGAATATGTGAATTCAAGTGAAAAAAGAAATGAAAACTGTGTTTCTTATAGTATAGAACTTAACCAAGACCGAGCCATAGTAGTGGGATGTTGGTAGTATCTATTGCTTAAATATGATCTATACGTCACCCAGACCTGAATTTAAGAGTAGACAGAGGGGTGTGTTATTATAGAGGAAGTATTTTACCTATCCCAATTAAATTTATACACTTTTGATCTATGAAACCTGATAAATATCTTGAAATGAGGTATGTTTTTGACATTGCAGAGGCAAATCATCATGATGAAATCTAATAGCATGCTAGGAGGGTGGTGGTGATCATACTCTGGAGGTGGTATGCCATGGGATATCAGTGGATCCAATCATGGTAGCCATGAAACTAGTATGTTTACCCGACACAGGTGCTGAGGCACAATTTCATGATGGGTTCTTTTCCTTCATGTAGACCTTTCAAGGAGAACCACAACATACCATATCTATGTCTGAGACGATGCATGAGTTAGAGGATAAGAATCCAACCATGTTTTCTGGGGATGTCAGACCATAGGCTGTAGAGTCATGGATAGAGGTCTTTCTTTCTACCTTCAAGCATCTATAGATGCCTCTTGAGAGGAGGTTCAATCACATTATGCATATGTTTCATGATTACTCCAAGTGAAAGTGGGATGTTATTACTCATATGGAACTTCATCGGGAGATGGATTAAGTGATTTTAAAATAGCCTTCTATGAATACTTATATTCCAAGGTATTGATGGATGATGAAGCCTAGGAGTTTATGCACCCAGAGTAGTGTGAATTATCAGTTATGGGTTACTTGGTCTGTTTTACTAAGCTCAAAAATTTCACACCTATTCTGATTGGTGAGGAGTTATATAAAGCTAGGTGATTCGAGGATGGTCTTAGGTATGATATCCGATCATAGGAGAATTTCTATCGGATGACTACCAATTCTAGAATAGTGAATCATGCGCTTATCATAGAGTGTATCTTAAGAGATGGTGGAGGTGTGTTCCAAGTCAGTTCAACATCTGGGTTTAGTAATGCATTGATAGGTAGTAGGAAGCATCATCTGGAGCTTCCATGTGGTGACACTAGATGTTAGACCACATAATTACGTAGCTAGGTGTGGTGATACTAGTGTTGTAGGATGAGACATATCAGGACTTAGTTTATGAGGGACCTAGTCAAGGGAAGATCATGTGATAGTTAGATCATCTAAAATACTTCTATAGAACATTTCCACCACCATCCAGTGAAAGAGGGTTTTCACTGAATCCACATTCAGGAGTAGGATTAAAAGATTATCATCTCGCAGAGATATGGAGTACAGATGGTCAATCAGGATGAGGTCATAGTCAGGGATGTGGTAGTCAGATCCTAGTTTTATAATGATAGTAGGGTGGATCAGGTAAGTTCGTCAGGTAGTATCATAGGGCCTCATTTTAGGCCTGATATACATAGAGAAAAAAAACCTTAAGGTGAAGGATCCTGAACCTTCTACTGTCAGAAGAACTATTCTAGTGGCCTATACTTTAACTTTTTCACTTTTTATATAGGGTATTCTATTATATTTATATTTTTACCCATTATAGAGAGATGTGGGATCAGTTTCCAAACCTCTGTTGGTTTTGTGAAACTTGAAAATTCATTTGGGATTTGAACAAAGGGTGTAAATTAGTGCAAGGAGTTCCCCTTGAGATTAGCGGTGTCACTTCGTATGGGAACTCTTTTTCCTCAAGATGATAGGGTTTGAAATCATTATTTGGTTGGAAGGGTTGGTCTCCTTTCATCCCTTCATTGATTTATATCACCAAAGGGTAACCTTTACATCACCAAAGGGTGGAATGTTTATTCACAAGGGTGAATGGGATGCCCAAGTGAGTCAATCTAGAACCAATCATTGTGGGTTAGGCAGGATGATTGTCTAGATTTTGTGTTTAAATATGGATGAACTGGGAACACATCAAAATGATTTCCCTCTAGCGGTATATTATTTTAAGGATGTCTTCCCAAATGAATTTTCACATTTACCTATTATTAAAGTGGTGGAGTTATCTATTGAGCTAGTGCTAGGAGCTACATCGATGCCCATTCATTCCAATGGGATGGATTCTAGTAAGATGCAAGAGCTTAGGAGGCAATAAGAGAAATTAGAGGCAATGTGATTTATCTGACCCATTAATTCTATGTAGAGTTCAACAATCCTTTTTGCAAAAAAATGTGGATGGCACCCTCAAGATATGTGGGGATTATTAGAAATTGAACCAGCTTATGATTAAGAAGTTATATCCTCTAAAATGAATATATGATCATTTAGACCAACTATGAGGAGCTCGAGTCTTCTCAAAGATTGATTTGATATCTAGTTATCATCAGGTGCATGTTTGACTATCATTTATACCTCAAACAACCTTTCATAATAGGTATAGTCTGTATGAGTTTTTGGTTATGTCATTCGGACTCATGAGCGCACCAGCAATCTTCATGGGACTGATGAACCGAGTGTTCCATCCTTATCTAGATTTATTTGAGGTGGTTTTCATGGATGATATCTTGGTGTATTCTTATAATCGACATGACCATGCTACACATCTTGAGATAATTTTGAATACAATAAGAGAGAATCAGTTATATAATATGATCACAAAGTTCCACTTTTGGATGGATCATATTCACTTCCTGGGTCACATTATCTCAAAGACATGAGTATGAATAGATCCCAAGAAGGTGATGTATTTGGTTTCCTAGGATCATCCTAAGAACTTCTTTGCGGTAAAATGTTTCTTGGGTATATCTGGTTACGAAAATAATTTCATATAATACTTCTCATGCATAGAATCACCACTTATGATATTGAATAAGAAGGGTGTGAAATTTTTATGGTGAGAATCCTGTGAGATGGAATTTTAAGAGCTGAAAGGGAGATTGAATTCATCACTGAAACTGATCTTGCCAAATCCAGGTAGGGGTTACAGTATTTAGTATGATGAATAAAGTATTAGGCTAGGATAAGTTTTTATGAAGAGTGATAGGGTCATTGTGTATGGGTCTCAGTATATGAGTCCACACTAGAGGAATTACCTGATGTGTGATCTTGAGTTGGATGTAGTTGTTCACACATTTTTCTAATGGAGACATTACTTACTTAGAGATCATTTTGTGGTGTAAATAGACCAAAAAATACCCAAGTACATATATACACAGTGTGATAAGAATTTAAGGTAGTAGAGGTGGGTGGAATAACTACAATATTTTTATTTCAAGTTTGACTACATGCCTAGTATGGGAATTGCAGTTGATGATGCACTGATCATGATGACTCAGATACAAGAAGTTCAACATGACAATTGTGAGTGGAAGCTCATAGCTTTGTTCTCTGAGATGCACTTGGAGGTTCACGACAGTCAAAGTAAGACCTTTATATCATCTTTAGTTGTTTCCTACACTCTTATGGATAGATTGAGGATGAGGTAGCTATAAAATTCTATGAGCCCATTCATCTATGAGAGTGTGGTAGGTGAGGAACCTCCTCCTCGTTGGACCATAGACGATGATGAAATTCTAGGAATTCTTGGTCGTGTGTGGGTTTTAGTAGACATGCATGGGGAGATGATGCGAGAGATTCATGCTTCAAATTGGGTAGTTCATACTGGAGTCACCAAGATGTATCAATATTTACATCGACAGTACTAGTAGCCATGTATAAAAAGAGAAGTAGTTGGTTTTGTTATGAGGTATTCCACATGTTAGTAGGTGAAGGCTGGACATGAGTGGATAACTAGACTTTTATAGAAGCTTCCCTTTCCTGAGATGAAATGTAATGACGTTACGATGGATTTCATGATAGGGATACCAAGGTCTCCTTGAGGTAATAATGCTATATAGATTTTTTTAAAGGATCATGAAGGTTTCACATTTCCTACTGATCAAGTAAACCTTCAATGTGGATGAGCTTGGGAGGTTGTATATCCACAAGATAGTATGAATTCACAGGGTCCCAAATTTACTTCATGATTATAAAAAGATATATAGAGGGTTTGGGGAACATAGATGATTCTGAGCACAGTATACCACCCCCAAACAGATGGCCAGTTAGATTGCATGATTCAGGTGCTTGAGGTCATGATGTGAGCATGCGTCCTAGATTTTGGGGGCTCTTGGGAGAGGTATGTACCCATGGTTGAATTCTCCTACTACAATATCTTTCATGCTACTATTCCAATGGAACCTAATAAGGATTTTTATGGAAGGTCATGCCAATCACCTTGGTATTGGTTAGAGGAGGGAGAGACAGCTATGCTAGGACCTTGTCTTGTTCAAGAGACCATAGGGTAGGTGCAGTTGATTCGAAAATGGATGGATACTATGTAGTCTTATCAGAAATCATACACTGATCACCAAAGATGATATATAGATTTTGAGGTAGAGGATCAGGTATTTTGTCATGTTTCACTGAGTTTGGGACACAGGAGGATCAAGAGACAGGGTAAACTTTCACCGCAGTATTTCAGGCAATTCGAGATTCTGGAGAGAGTCTAGACGATAACCTATTAGTTGTAGTTACCCTATATGTACCAAGCCATGTACAACATCTTCCATGTTTCTTAGATATGATGTCACTATGTAGAATCCTCTAATTCCTTTTAGCCCAAGGAGGTTGAGTTACAAGTAGATGCAACCTTTAATGATAATCCTATATGTATTGTGGATTGTAGCACAAAGGTTCTCCAAGGTCGGTATGTTCCTCTAGTATAGGTGTTGTGGTATCATGGACGAGTGTAGGATCAGAATTTGGTATAAGAGGCTAATACACAATCATAGTGTCTATAGTTGTTCTCAGATCATGCTTCACCACACTTAGGAAGGCAATTTGGGGGTGAATTTATTTAAGGGGGAAGTTTGTAAGAACCCGATTCTTCTTGGAGAAATGTATCCTTTGTTTTCAATCAATTATCAGTTAAAATGGTTCAATATAACATAATGTGAATTTTATTTGAGGTTATGGAGGTATCAGGAGTGTTTGGGGTTGGTCTGGAGCTTGAAACCCATGTTTGAGGTGAAATGGCCCATCGCATAGTTTGTAAAAACTGTGCGAGTTCGGCCGCACAGATGTGAATCAATGTGCTAATTTATGATAGTGGGTTTTGGAATTATTTCCAAATGGTTATTGAAAGCATGAAAGGTAACCTTGTGGGTGTCAGTTCCCATGAACGGTTAGAGCATTGTTTGGAAAAACTTTATGACCCTATAAATTGGTTGAATTTACAACATTTTCCCCACTTAGTCTATTAAATCTAACCCTTATTTCCCTTACCTCCAACACACAACGACATACAATTGAATACCCATATGGTGACTATTCTTGGATTTGAGATATTACTTTTTTCCGATCATGGAATCAAGGTCTTTTCATCTCATTGGATCCGTATCGGTAATATCTAAATTTCTTTTTATCCATTATTCATTCTTATGGATATCGGTTGAGCTATTTTGGTGAAATCTATTTTTTCATATTATTATGTTCTTCGTATATTATTTGATTTTCTCCCAATATGAGTTGAATGCAGTGTTGAGACTAGAAGAGCTATCAACTACGGACCCAAGGATGGTGGTCTCATGCCTTTAGCTAAAATTTTAGGTGTTTATATATGTTGTGGTATCGTGCACCCAAAATCTAGGCATCACCAAGAATGAACTTAATTATTCAAATTGAATTGTTTGGAATGATCTATTTAATTAAAGAAACTGTCAGTGAATGTTATAGGTTTTGGACCATTATTTAGAAACACCCCTTGGGTTTGTTAGTTATATAAAGGGATCACCATGGGTGGACCTAAAACATGGATACCTTGAGGCATGACTTTTCTTAGCCATGAATTTTAAATGGGTGAATTGAATTGTAAATAAATGTGATGAATTGAATTATTATTTATATGTATATTGAAATGATATATCAATTTTAAATGGAATTGATAAGGAAGAGGGGATGGATTCCATTCCCCTAGACGTATTCTTTATAATGGTTTATTGATATTTAGATAATTATTTAAATTAAATTACCTTATGAGTAGTTGAATGGAAAGCCTTCTAATCTTGGACAATTATTTGAGTCACTTTATAAGGAGAGTTTGAATTTAATTGGTTAGGGTGATGACCCTTGGTATAATTGAATTGATTAATTAACATGGAATTTTATATGCCTTGGGTGACCCGTGGATTCAAAAGACAAATGACATGGATGGACTCATTTTTCATTTATCATGATTATGAATAAGTGATACTTAGACTCATGATATGGACTACCAAGGGTAGACTCATGAGGAAATTGACTATTATATGATGAGTGATAAATGAATTTATATGAGAATTACATAGATGTACTCAAAGGGAATTTTAACATATATTCCATGGGTGGTACTTGGGCTCCCTTTGACTGCAAAAGATAGAATTGAGTGGTTGGGACTTTATACCACACCTAGAACAATACCTGGGATCTTGAAGATTTTAATTGATGAGCTCATAGGGTGATGGTTATATTTATACACAGAGTGATACTTGGATTCCAACTTAGAGATTCCAAGAAAGATCATAGGTTAAAAATGGATTAATGAATGAAATTACTTATACAATGCATCTTCGAAGCCAGAGAACAAGAATGGATTCAGTATTAACATAAAATTATAGATGGATTGTTTAGGAATCCTTGGATATATATTCTTACAGGGATTCTAGGATTATTTATAGTCCTAGAGACTTATAAATTAAATGATATTTAATTGTTAAATGAACTTGATTAAGTGACACATGCGTGGCCATTATTTTAGATACCTTTTCCTTAAATGAATTTTATTAAATAAATCAGAATTTTAATATGAACTTGGATTGATAGGATGATTACTTTTGAGTAATTCCTTTACTTATCATATTTTTTCAATACACTATTCTTATATATATTGACTGACTAGATGAAACACACCTTGAGTGGTTGCCTGTAAGGATTTTATCTCACACCCTGGTTGGGGAACCTTTGGGTATCCAAACATACTATATGATTGTAGGTGTTGATAAGGGAAATTACCCTACTACAAGTTATTAATTGATTCTTAGGAGTAGAGGACCATGGGACTTAGATGAGGCTTGCAATAATAGTTGGATAGTTTTGGACTTTTTTTACTTTTGTTACATGTTTTGTTTATCTTCCTTGTACACATGTTTTGGTTGTTTTATTAGAGACATGTGACAAGTATCATCATTTTGTTTATGAGATGTCTTTTGAAATTGTTTATTTCCAAATATTCATCTATTTACATCTTTTATTATTATGACAATACTTCCTATAATTTTATGTTATTGATATTCTATTGTACTAAACTATGGTGATGAGGCTGTAGTCTCTACATGGACACACATAAGACCTTGTTGCTAGTTGAAAACCTCTGGAATTTGGGGAGATTCACTTGAGTCCATGTGTCCAACCAAGTGTGGGGTACTATTGAGTGGAATTCGAGTTCTGGAAGTTATAAAAACACATACTAATACATTCATAAATGCATCACTATAGATTACAAACTATTCTCCACTCTAGGGTAATGTAAGAATTAGTGCACAGAATAATATTCCATCTAGTTCCTTGAAATTTTCCTCACATTCATCTATCCAGAAGAAATGATCTCTCTTATGAGTTAACTTGTTCATGGGATTAGATATTCAAAATAAATTATTGACAAATTTTTGATAATATATAACTAAACAAAGAAAACAATGTATCTCAATTACAGTGATTCGTTTGGGCCGACACTCAATAGTCTCCTTTTTTATGGATCAACTAACATACCATCTTTTGAGATTATATGACCCAAAAAATGAATCATTTTATAGCCAAAATTCACACTTTTAAAATTTTCATATAGTTTATACTTCCTCAGGATCTTTATTAAAATTCCCAAGCGATCTTCATGTTCTTCCTTTATATTTAAATAGATAATAATATCATCTATAAAGACTACTAAAAAATGATCATAGTAATCTCTAAAGACTCCATTCATTAAATCCTCAAAGATAGTGGGGGAATTTGTAATATAAAATAGAATCACTATATATTCATAGTGTCCATACCTTATACAATATACTATATTGGGTATATATACCTTCTCAAACCTCAATTGATGATATCATAAATAAAGTTCAATCTTGTAAAAGTATTGAACTATATTAAGTTGATCAATAATGTAAATAATACAAGGAATATGATATATTTCTTAATTATGATCTTCTTCATCTCCTAATAATCAAAGTATAGTCTCAATTATAAAGACCAGAGCCCGAGCTTCCAGACTCATCCCTTATAAATGTTGTGTATTTTGTTCATTCAAAAGAAACATAATAAATACACAAAATTTAAATTACATATCAAGATATTTTAATGGTCTAGGTTATAGATAATAGACACACCTTACTCCCTTATCTGATTTTGTATGGGAATAAAATAAAATAAATTGAAAGGCATTGCATGTGCTAACTCCATGATCAAAGATAATGCCACCAGAAACTCTACTGATCCTGTGAAAAATAATATAAAGCAGGGGGTGAGCATTAAATATGACTAGTAAGGGGTTTAAAAACATTTAATAAATACTTATTAAATATTCTTTAAAAAAAAAATTTAAATAAATTTATAAATACCCTTTCTAAAATATTATTTGAAATTACTTATGGCTTAAAAATACGAGATCATTTTGAAAAATACTTTTGTTTGAAATTTTCTTAAAAATAATCCAGTTTTTTTCTAAAAAATTACGTAATCTTCTAAAAAAAACTATTATGAGGCCACTTGAAATGATTAAGTCTATCTTGGGCCTACCCACTTAGCGAAAGATGGGTTCACACCCAAATAAATTTCCATATTTACAAGTTTCAAGTGCCATATTTTTTGAAAACATTTTAATCTTGCTTTATTTATATATATTTTCACTAGAGTTTTTAATTTTGAAAACATGTCATTGCATTAAGATACACATTCAAACTTATATATATAGGTATGTACATACATAAGTATATGAACTTTAATTTCATATCACTTGTGATTTTGGTTACAAAACTCATGTCATAAACCTTTGAATATAATGTCCATGAATTCAATCTTTATTTCATATAATTCTTTTTCTATTCCAATAAATATTTAATCTTCTTAGAATAATCATAATAATTAATTATGTTTCACACATACAATTATATAATAAACATTTAAAAGAAAACACTTTCAATGAAATCCATGTTCTTATTATTTTTGGAATTAAAAATTAAAATTAAAATTGAAACCATGAATTTATTATAAATGAAACGGATGTCAATATAATTTATAACGCATGGACATGGATATATGCAATTACAACATCCTTATCTTGAATTTAACATGATGACAAGAAATGCACATTCTTTTAGAAGCATGGAAATGAAATTATAAACATGTTAATGAAATATTTCATCCTTATATACATATATATAATACACCCATTTTCAAACTTCATTTATATATATATATATATGTATATATATGTATGTATGTATGTATGTATGTATGTATGTATGTATTTATGTATGTATGTATGTATGTATGTATGTATGTATGTATGTATGTATGTATGTATGTATGTATGTATGTATGTATGTATGTATGTATGTATGTATGTATGTATGTATGTATATATGTATGTATATATGTATGTATGTTTGTATGTATGATGAACAAAAGATTGAGGCTGCATACATATATTTTTATATATATGTCATGAATTTAAATTTTAAACTTGGGATTGACTTATGTATAAAACATGGAATTTGAGAGATATATATATATATATATATAATAAATTCTTCTAACAAAATTATAAATTCATCAATTAATGGTTTTAGATTTAATGTAATCACTTACATCGAAACATAATGGTATAAATTCCAAAAAACCCTTATCATATTTGTATTTTTAAAATTTTTAGTTATATAGATAGATGTTATTTCATATATATATATATAAACATGTATTTCTTTGTATAACACCATAATTTGAACAAAACAATTAAAAACTTACAAAATATAATTGAAAATAATAGTCCCCTATAAGCTTTTCTAAAAAGTAGATAGATATGAAAACATTTGTATATATATATGTGAATATATATATATACACGCATGTATATATATGTAAAGTAACAAAATTTGAACAATAAAATTAGACCCTTACAAATTTTGAAATAAAGTAAACTTTTAATTTTTTTTAACAACCAAATCCATACTTGAAATTGAACCAAAAAATTTACCTTGCATGATTTAGTACAAATAATATCAAAAACCAAAATTAGAAACTGAATTTTTATATAAATAATAAATACCTTAAAATTTATTTTCTTTACATAGGTTCTTCTTCTTCAGACTCTAGGGATAAAATTTGAATTTTCCCCAATTCAATTGCACAATGAAGCCTTTTAAATTAATATTTCCTACTATGAGTACAACGACACTAACACGGCTTGCAAAGCAAGTTGGGTATACAATTTTAGAAAAACAATATTAAAATATTCAATATGAAACATTGATAGATTCATTAAAATGAGAATAAAACATTTAAGAATTGAAAAACAGATTAAAAGTAACTTCTATAGGAGAAAAAATCTACATCTGCGGTCTGATGTAAACAATCTGTTCATAGTCCCAAATCAAAAATAAAAACACTATGGGCTATAGTTGGATGGAGACATCGATAGGGAAGAAAACAAATAAAATGAAAACCATCATAGATAAACCAAATCAGAGAGGGAAATCGCTTGCCTACCTTAGTAGGTTGAAGAAAACCACAAAATGAAACCCTAACCGAGGTTGATACCCACCGACGTCACCCATATCTCCATCATCGGTGCTCAGATCAACTCAAAGAGGTGACTCCTAGCCTCGACTCCTCTCTATCATTTGGCCTCACTTGAATGAGACCATAGACCCTAATTCCCCGATAGCCTGATCTTCTGCTACTCGAAGCCTCCACCACATAACTACTCTCAGATCCCCTCTAGCCCTAGGTCAAAGCCCCACCTTAACGCGTGAGTCACTATATGATACAAAATTCTTTTCTTCTTTTGTATATTTCATTTTCATTTTGTTTTATTTCAATTATACCCTTTAATTATTATTATCATATCATTGTTATTGTATAATTAATTTTTATTTAGTAAACTTTACATAAGAGTTATATTATAAGTTTAATTTTTTACATTAAAAAGTTATAATCCCTTATTTATAAACAAAATAATTTTACAACCTAATCATATTTTATAAAAATAATATTTAATGAATTTATTAAAAATATCATATTTTTATAATAAAATAATTTATTATGAAATTTCAATATTAATTTACTACATTATACCACTTCTAAAATATAATAGATTAAAAATATTAATAATGAATTTTTTACTTATATTAGATTAAAATATTACTTCTTAAAATATTTGAAATTTTTAATATTACAACGTATAATACTTTAAAGTGATAATTTTAATTGTTAGGTTTAATTTCAATATTTTGTTAAAATATTATTATAAAATTATAATAGAATTAATTTTATAAAAATATTAAAATCATAATTTTATAATTCAAAACTAACACACACACACACATATATACCAAATTTTGATAATAAAAAACAAATTAACTATATTCGTATAATTATCATTTAAAATATTAAATTAAGTAACCATTTTGATAAAATTATTAATTTTATAATATTCCTCAAAGAAAAATAATATTTTCTGTTAGAATAAATTTGAAAACTATAAAAAATACTTATAATCCAATAAAATAATCAATTTCAATTATTATTTTAATTAAAATCATATCTAAAATGTTATTAGTTGGTTTTAATTTTAAATTAATACATTTAATAAAATATAATAAAACTATGTATGGAGATTCTGGGATGTTAAATTATTCCCTCCTCAACAGAATTGTGCCCCCACAATTCATTTCGTCGGACTAAAAAGAATTATGAATTTCCGTCATCAGAATTAAAGAACATGATGACTGTTAAACTTATAAAATCTACTATTAGAAAAAAAACATCTAATCTCTAAAGTGGACTAGGAAATTACTCTAATTAAAATTATAAATACCCAAGTCCAAGCTACCAGACTCAGCTCTTATAAATCTTGTGTATTTTTTTCATTCCAAAGAAACATAATAAATACACAAAATTTGAATTACATATCAAGGTCTTTTAACAGTCTAGGTTCTAGAGAATAGAAACACATTTCACTTTTATCAAATATGTAAGAGAATAAAATAAAATGAATTGAAAGCTAATGTATTCACTAACTCCTTGATCAAAGAGACCGCCACAAGAAACTCTACTGCTCAAGTGAAAAATAATTTAAAGCAAGGAGTGAGAATTAAATATGCCCTATAAGGGGTTTAAAAACCTTAGATAAATCTGTATAAAACATTATTTTGAAAATAATTTTTTATATACATTTAGAAATACCTTTTTAGAATATTATTTGAAATTACTTACTGATTAAAAATACTAGTTCATTCTCAAAAATACTTACGTTCCATTTTTTTGAAACATAATCTAGCGTTTTTCTGAAAACAATACGCAAGCTTTTGAAAACAAAACACTTTTATGATGCTAGTTGAATTGATGAAGGTTTTCTGGGGACTACCCACTTATAGAAGGATGGGTTCACTCCAAAATAACCTTCTATATTTACAATGTTCAAGTGCTATATTTTCCGAAAACATTTTAAGCTTTCTTTACTTATATATATTTTCACTGAAGTTTTTAATTTTGAAAACACGTCACTGCATTAAGATACACATTCACACTTATGTATATATGTGTACATATATATAATTATTTACATACATAAGTATATGAACTTTCATTTCATATCACTTGTGAGTTTGGTTACAACCAAAACTCATTCCATAAGCCTTTGAATGTACTTTCGATGCATTCAATCTTTATTTCATATAATTTTCTTTTCTATTATTATCAATATTTGATCTTATTATAATAATCATAATAATAAATTATGTTCCACACATACAATTATAAAATAAACATTGAAAATAAAACACTTTCAATGAAATCCATGTACTTATTAATTTCAAAATTAAACCTTAAAATTTAAATTGAAATCATGAATTTAATATAAATGTAGCCAATGTCAATGTTATTCATAACTCATATCCATGGATATATGAAATTTATACATAATTATATTCAATTTAACATAATGAAATTCTATGAAAATTATTTTAGAAGTAAGAAAATGAAATTATAAACATGTTAGTGAAAAATTTCATCCTTATATATGTATTTATAATACACCCATTTTCAAACTTCATTTATTCATATATATATATATATATATATTAATGTATGACATGAAAAAGCATGAGGTTGCCTAAATATATTTTTATATAAATTTTAGGAATTTAAATTATAAATTTGGGAATCACTTATGTATAAAACATGGAATTTGAGATAAATATATATATAATAAATTCCTCTAACAAAATTATAAATTCATGAATTCAAACTTTTAGATTAAAAGAAATCACTTACATCAAAACATGATAATATAAATTCCAAAAAAATATTATCATATTTGTATTCTAATTTTTTAAGTTATATAGATATATGTGATTTCACACACACACACATGCACACACATATATATATCTTTGTATAACACCATAATTTGAATAAAAAAATTAAAACCTTACAAAATGTAATTGAAAATAATAATACCCTCTAAAATTATCTAAAAAATAGATTGATATGAAAACACACACACACATATATAAATATATTCATATATATATATATCTATGTAAAGTAACATAATTTGAACAATAAAATTAGACCCTTACCAAAAAAGAAACATTTAAATTCCTTTGATAACCAAATCAGTACTTGAAATTGATCCAAAACAATTTACCATGCATGCTTTAGTAGAAATATAATCATGAACCAAAATCTGAAACTAAATTTGTAAACAATGAATAAATCCCCTAAAAATTTATTTTATGTACAAAAGTTCTTCTTCTTCAGACTCTAGGACTAAAATTGGATTTTCCCCATTGAAATTGCACAATAAATCTTTTTCAATCAATATTTTCTACTGTGAGTACAAAAAAACTAAAAAAGCTTTCAAAGAAAGATGGGTATACAATTTTAGATAGAAAAATATTTACATAATCAATATGAAACATTGATAGATTCATCAGAACGATAATAAAACATAGCATAACTGAAAAAAATTAAAAAGAACTTCTACAAGAGAAAAAATCGACATTTTTTTTCTGAAGTAAACAATCTGGGCATAATGCCAAATCGAAAAGAAAAACACTACTAACTATAGTTGGATAGCGACATTGATGGGGAATAAAAAAATAAAATTAAAAACATCATAGTTAAACCAAACCATAGATGGAAATCGCATGCCTACCTTAGTAGGTTGAAGAATACCTGAAAACAAAACCCTAACCGAGTTCAATACCCACCGAAGTCACCTGAATCTCAATCATCAGTGCTCAAATTGAATCAAAGCAGCAACTCTTGACCTTGACTCTTCTCTATTGTTCAACATCAACCGAACAGGATTGTGAACCCTACTTCCCTGATGGCCTGATCTTCATGTTCTCAAAGCCCCCACTATGAAAATCCTCTGAGATCCCTCTAATCCCTTGGTTGACGCACCACCTTGTTGTGCGAGTCTCTCTCTCATACATGATTCTTTTCTTCTTATTTTTTGATTTGTTATTTTTATTTTGTTTTATTTCAACTAAACCATTCTATTATTATTATATCATTGTTGTTATATAATTAATTTTTCTTTAGTAAACTTTATAGAAGGGTTATAATATTATAAGCTTTATTTCTACATTAAAACGTTATAATCCCTTATTTAAAAACAATATAATTTCATAACTGAATCATATTTTATAAAAATAATATTTAATATATTTATTGAAAACATAATATTTTTATAATAAAACATTTTATTATGAATTTTGAATATTCATTTACTAAATTATACAACTTTAAAATTTTAATATTTTGAAAATATGAATATTGTGTTTTTTTGAATTACATTATATTGAAATTAAAATATTTAAAATATTTTACATTTTTAATATTATAATAAACAATACATTAAAATAATATTTTTATATGTCATGTATAATTTCAATATTTTATTAAAATAAAATTATAATTATAAAATAGTATTAATTTTATAAAAATATTCTAATCATAATTTTATAATTCAAAACTAATAGACACACACACATATCATATTTTAAAAATTAAAAACAAATTAACTATATTCACATATTTATAATTTAAAATATTTTATTAAAAGATTATTTTGATAAAAATTAGTTATTTTAAAATATTCCTCAAAGAAAAATAATATTTTCTTTTATATTAAATTTAAAAACTATAAATAATTATTATAATGAAATAAAAATAATAATTTCAATTATTATTTTAATGGAAATTGTCTCAAAAATGTTATTAGTTGGTTTTAATTAAAAATTATTACATGTAATAAAATATAATAAAACTATGTCTGGAGATTATGGGATGTTACATTATTCCCCCTCAATAGAATTGTGTCCCCACAATTTGTTTTTTTGGACTAAAAAATTTTGATTTTCCATCTTCAGAATTAAGGAACACTATGACCATTAAACTTCTAGACTGTACCATTAGATGAAAACATATAATCTTCAATATTGTCTTGACTATTCCACTAATACTAATTATAAAGACCTGAGCCTGAGCTACTAAACTCAACACTTATAAATTTTGTGTATTTTCGTCATTCAAAAGAAACATAATAAATATATGATATTTGAATTACATATCCGGATCTTTTATCAGTCTAGGTTCTAGAGAATAGACACACCTTAAGCTTTTATCAAAGATGTACGATAATAAAATAAAATGAATAAAAATAAATTACATTAGCTAACTCTGTTATTGAAGAGAATTCCACAAGAAACTCTACTCATCCAGTGAAAAATAAGTTAAAGCTAGGGTGAGAATTAAATATGCCCTGTAAGGGGTTTAAAAACCATAAAAAAATAATTATAAATTATTATTTTTAAAAAAATTTAGAAATACATTAATAAATACTATTTTAAAATATTATTCGAAATTAATTATGGATTAAAAATACTAGATCATTTTGGAAAATACTTATGTTGGAAATTTTCTTAAACATAATCTCGTGTTTTTCAGAAAACATTATACAAGATTCTGAAAACAAAACACCATTCTTAGGCCAATTGAAATTATAAAGGTTGTCTTAGGCTTACCCAATTAGAAAGTATGGGTTCAATCACTAATAACCTTTCATGTTTACAACATTCAAGTTCCTTATTTTCTAAATTTTTTTTTCTTACTTTACTTATATATATTTTCATTGTTGTTTTAAATTTTGAAAAAATGTCACTACATTAAGATACACATTCACACTTATATATATATATATAATTATGTACATACATAAGTATATGAACTTTCATTTCATATTTCTTGTACGTTTGGTTACAACCAGAACTCATGCCATTATCCTTTGAATGTACTTTCTATGCATTCAATATTCCTTTCATATAATTTTTTTTCTATTCTTATAAATATTTGATCTTCTTAGAATAATAATAATAATTAATTATGTTCCACACATAATGTTATAAAAAAATATTTAAAATAAAACACTTTTAATGAAATCCATGTAGTTATTAATTTCATAATTAAACCATAAAATTTAAATTGAAACCATGAATTTATTATAAATGCAATGAATGTCAATGTTACACATAACACAAGGAAATAGATATATGCAATTTGAAAGTCCTTATCTTTAATTTAACATGATGAAATTCTATGCACATTCTTTTAGAAGCATGAAAATGGAATTATAATCATGTTAATTAAACATTTCATACTTACATATGTATATATAATACACCCATTTAAAAACTTCATTTATATATATATGTGTGTGTGTGTGTGTGATATTGTATGTATGATGAAAAAAATATTGAGGTTTCATACATATTTTTTATATATATTTAATGAATTTAAATTATAAATTTGGTAGTCACTTATGTATAAAACATGGAATTTGAGATATTTATATATTTATATAATAACTTACTATAACCAAATTATAAATTCACAAGTTGAAGGTTTTTGGGTAAATGTAATCACTTACTACAATACATGATGGAATAAATTCCAAAAAAACTCTTATCATATATTTATTATGAAAATTTTAATTTATATAAATAGATGTGATTTCATATACGCACGCACGCACGCACACACAGATATATATATATATATATATCTTTGTATAACACTATAATTTGATCAAAATAATGAAAACCATACAAAATATAATTGGAAACAACAATCCCCTTTAAACTTTTATGAAAAATAGATAGATATGAAAACATGTATATATATATGTGAATATATATATATATATAGATACACATGTATATCTATTTAAAGTAACATAATTTGAACAATAAAATTATTCCCTTACTAATTTTTAAATAAATAAAACATTTAAATTTATTTGAATACCAAATAAGTAATTGAAATATAAAAAAAATAAATTACCTTGCATGATTTAGTAAAAATAATATCCAGAACCAAAATCTGAATCTGAATGTGTAAATAAATAATAAATCTCTTACAAATTTATTTATTACACATAAGTTCTTCTTCTTTGGACTCTATGACTAAAATTGGATTTACCCATTTGAATTTCACAATGAATCCTTTTAAATCAATATTTCCCACTGTGAGAACAATGACACTGGACAATATTGAAAAGAAATCTTGGTATATAGTTGTGTAATATTGGTATAGAGTAAGAGGTTTCCAACCTCTGATACCAATTGCAGGATTGAAATAGTGATGAGATGCTCAATATACAATAGGGGGGGGGGGGGTGAATTGTATACTTTAAAAATTCCTTTGGAACCTTTAAAGTTAGTTAAGAAAAACAATGTTTTCCTTAAGAAAAGGAAAATGCTAAGTTTAACAAAGTTAAACTAAGAAAATTTGCAACACCTCTAACACCGAATGAAAACTAGGAAAGAGATTCCGAATGAGGGTTCCAGAAATATGGTTCCGGAAATTTAAACTTAACAAAAGATTACACTATGAGATTCTACCTTAAAGCGTATAGAATCTAAATGAAACAGAGTACAAGTAAGGAAGTATAAGAAAGTTATACTTTCCTTATATTACAAAAATGCAGCGGAATAAAAACAAGTAGTAGAACTACTAGTAACAAGATATAAGTCTTTTAACCCAAAGAGAAGGGTATCCAACAACCTTGGATAAAGGTCCCTTGATTTATACTTTCAAGCAAGTCTGTCTTACCCACACCAGGGTAAGCCCTCGATACAAAGATCGGAGTCTCTGTCTTTCTATCCCCGCAAGCCCTCAACTTCAAGGTAGTTGACAACCTCTATCTTCCTCAGAAAGGAAGCCCTCGAACTTTAAGGTAGTCGACACCTCTGACTTCCTATCCTTGGAAGCCCTCGAATGTAATCACCAACATTCGGAGTCGCACGAAGCTTTGAGAGTTAATAAGAGTCTCTCTCTGTAGAAATCACTTCAAGAAAATTAGTCAGCCTTTTAGTACTTTTTTCAGCCATCAGCCACGAGCTCTTTCAAATGAGATCCTATTTATAGGTAAGGTCGACTCCTTCTCCAATAGTCATATTTTCCTTAAAGATCGGAGGGACCTGTACACGTGTCACTTAGACAACGGTTAGTTTATAACAAAACAGACGACATCGTTTTATAACAAAACAAGTGTAATAGAATGTACGACATCGTTTTAATTCTAACATAAAAGTTCAGAATGAAAACTTCAGAGTGAAGGTTCGGAGTGTAAGGAACAATAATAAAGAGTAGAAAAATTATAAAAATGTAAGCAATATAAAAGTTCGGAGTCTAACAAAGATATTTTTCGGAG
This sequence comes from Viscum album, assembly GCA_963277665.1. Classification (NCBI taxonomy): domain Eukaryota; kingdom Viridiplantae; phylum Streptophyta; class Magnoliopsida; order Santalales; family Viscaceae; genus Viscum; species Viscum album. The sequence goes on along the minus strand of OY728140.1, from coordinate 1,441,960,604 downwards.
TCTGAATTAATTCAGAGTGTATAAAAAAAAGATACTCAAATTCTGTTTAATAGGTGAATTCGGAATGAGAATTCGGAATAGGAATTCGTCATCAGAAATCGTAATGAGAATTCGTCAACAGAATTCGTAATGAGAATTATTCATTAGAATTCGTAATGAGAATCCATCATCAGAATTCGTAATGAGAATTCATCATCAGGATTTGTAATGAGAATTCGTCATCAGAATTCGTAATGAGAATTCTTCATTGGAATTCGTAATGGGAATTCGGAATGAGATTTCTTCATTAGAATTCGTAATGAGAATTCTTCTTCAGAATTCGTATCTTGAATCTGGAATAGAACTTAGTCAGAGTTCATATTCGGAATTCGGAATGAAACTTCCTTATAGTTCTTATCCAGAATCCGAATCCTAAAACAGAATGCTTTATATCAAAGTTTCAACAACTCTAAGAAAATAGAAATGAATCAGAATCTCATACTTAAGAAAAATATGAATGAAAATAAGATAAGGATACTTTTTCTTATAAAAGCGATTTTCCTTATAAAAAGCGATTTTCCTTAAGAAAGCAATTTTTCTTATAAAAGATATTTTGATTAAGAAAGCAATTTCTTAAGAAATCATTTTTCTTATGAATGCAATTTTCCTTAAGAAAACCATTTTCCTTATAAAAGAGATTTTCCTTAAGAAAGCAATTTTTCTTATAAAAGCAACTTTCCTTAAGATAAGGTGTTTGTGATTTTCAAAACAAGAAGGAATGGAAAAGTCATAAGGAAAACCTTATTGAATAAACAAGTTGTAGATAGAAAAATATTAACATATTCAATATAAAACATTAATAAATTCATCTGAATGAGAATACAACAAAACATGATTGAAAAAAAATTAAAAATAACTTCTATAGGAAAAAAGTCAGCATCTACGGTATAAAGTAAACAATCTAGTCATAGTCCAAAATAAAAAATACAAATACCAGTGGTTATAGTTTTATGGGTACATTGATGGGGAAGAAAATAAATAAAATTACAAAAATCATAGTTAAAACAAATTGAACATGGAAATTGCATGCCTACCTTAGTTGGTCGAAGAAAACCCAAAAAACATAACCCTAACCATGTTTAATACCCACCGATGTTGCCTAGATCTCCATTATTAGTGCTTAGATCAAATTAGAGTAGTCAATCCTGGAATCAAGTCATCTCCATCATCCGACCTCACCCGAACGAGGATATGAACCCTACTTCTCCGACGACCTGATCTTCGGCTTGTCGAAGCCTCCACCATGCAACTCCTCTCAGATACCCTGAGGCCCTAGGTCGACACCCCACCTTGCTGCCCGAGTCACTCTCTCATACATGATTCTTTTCTTTTTTTATATTTCATTTTCATTTTGTTTTATTTCAATTAAACCCTTATATTATTATTATTATTATTATTGTTATTATTATTATATTATTATTATTATATAAGCAATTTTTCTTTAGTAAACTTTACTTAAGAGTTAAAATATTATATGTTTAATTTCTACATTAAAAAGTTATAATCCATTATTTATAAAAAAATAATTTTATATCCTACTCATATTTTATAAAAATAATATTTAATACATTTATTAAATACATCATCTTTGTACAATAAAACATTTTATTATTTATTTTCAATATTTATTTTCTAAATTATACCACTTTAAAATTTTAATAGATTGAAAATATTAATAATTCATTTTTACTAACATTAGATTAAAGTAACTATACATAAAATATTTTATATTTTTAATATTACAACATATAATACTTTAAAATAAAAATTTTAAATGTCATGTATAATTTCAATATTTTGTTAAAATAAAATTATAATTTTATAATATTATTAATTTTATAAAAATATTATAATCATGATATTATAATTAAAAACAAATATACACATATATACATATCATATTTTGAAAATCAAAAAAAATAAACTTAACTATATTCATATAAGTATCATTTAAAATATTTTATTAAATAACCATTTTGATAAAAAAAATTATTTTAAAATATTCGTTAAAGAAAAAGTATATTTTATTTTAGAATAAATGTAAAAACTATTAATAATACTTATAATCAAATAAAACAATAATTTTAAATTATTTTTTTAAAGAAAATCATCTAAAATATTTTATTAGTTGGTTTTAATTTTAAATTATTATATTTAATAAAATATAATAAAAATATGATTGGAGATTCTGTGATGTTACATAAATAGACTATATTTCTATAAAAACATAACAGGTGCACCCTAAGGTAATACACTTTTCTGAATGGATCTCATATCATGGTTCTCTTGGAGTTGCTTCTTTATGTCTTTCAACTCAATTGGGGCTATTCTATAGGAAGTTTATGAAATTTTTATGTAACTAGGTATGAGTTATATTGAGAAATCAACTTCATTTTTTAGTGTAATTATAGGAAACTCTTATGGAAATACATAAACCAAATCCCTCACAATATTTATATCATCGATGTCGATTTTCTCCCCAACCATTTGAGATAAACACTCCATTTGAATGTGAATTAAGACCCATATAATAGATGTAATTTCCATCAGAAGTTTTTACTTATTGTAAAATTGATAGACGATCATAGGTTGGTTATGAATATCAAACATGAATTCCCTTACTCAGAAATTTATGTGGTATTTTTATATAGAAATCCAATCCATGAAAAATATGACGTCAAATTCAACTAGAGGAATAATGATGATATTTATAGGAAGTACATTCCCACAAAAATAAACTATAGAAGGGCCATATACTTGAGATGAAACCATTGTACCATTAGATATTTTCACTACTAATTCTATATCTAATAGTTTTGGTGGCATCTTGATACCCTTATAAAATTATTTTGATATGAAAAATGGGTATATCGAGAGTTAAATAAGGCATTAACAATTATATTTTGGATGGTAAATGTTCCTTTCACCATGTCATTATCGTAGTCCTCATCAAAAATAATGTTCACTTGAGAATTTACAATTTTCCCATATCTTAAGAGGTTATTGACGTCAATAATCATCATTATCCTTCATATTTTTGAACTAGTTAGCATAGTTCCCATACTATTTTCATTTGAAACACTAGATTCTGTGTGGTACATTATGTTCAGATTTTTCTCTATTCATGTCATTAACTAACTTCATCCCATCACTTCAGTAATCAATTGACCAATGACCTTATCTTACAAACATATATCATTTACTACTCCCATTAAGATAATTTCGTCCAAGATTATTCCAAAACATTGAGCATAAAGGAAAGACCATATTCTTATCTCCATAGTTCTTGAATTTTTATTTGAATTCCTTTTTTATATTCTTATTAAAACAAAAAAAATTATACATAACTCTAACCACCATTTCCACCTTGATAGAACATATAAAAATCTATTTATAGCTACTGAATCCTCTTATGGATAACTCCCTTCATAGACTTGGTTTTAGGTCACGGAAAAATCAATCAAAATTACGTTTAGGTTGGATGAAAATACCCAAAGTGTACCTTACAAGTCTTATAAAATTTTCCTCATAGTTACCAATATATTCATCATCCGTTTAAATTAGCTCAAATAACTCATTATAAATCTTCATACAAATAATACAAAGAAATTGATTGTTGAAAAATAAGTTCTTTACCTTTTCGTAAACCATAGAGTAAATTTCATCATGTTTCCTCATATTCTTGATAAGATTCCAACATTGATTTGCTTCACCTTCCAATCAATAGACAATAAAAATGAATTTTTCATGTACTAAACACCAGGGAATTGAAAATATATGTTCAATCACACTAATAAACTTCCCGACAACTAGAAAATCATAGAATCCAAAAATGGAATTTGTATTTTACATCATGAAGGAGTCAATAAAATTTTGTTCCCCCCTTTTTTTCTTGGAAGGCTAGCATGATGCATATCTTGAAAAACTTGTATGAGAATAGAAATGAGATTTTTAATTCTATATCCCAAAACGTTTGGATGCTCAAGAGGAAAATCATTTCATTTTCCATCACATTAAATATCAACACAATTACTTTGGGTTTTAGCCATTGACTGACACCAAAAATCATAGTGTAAGAAAAAATAATCATGATGGGGAACCTCATAATCATGAAAAATCACATGAATGATGATTAAATATTGACAACTTATATAATATATGATAAATTTGGATTATCCCAGGACATTAATATTTATCATATATTTTAATCCTTTATGATGGTTCATAAAGAGTTTGTGAATTCAAAAAAAAAATATCCCATGGGAGTGTCAATCCAGGTGTGCAGTAAGGCCCACTGTCATGCACCAGGTGATGATTGAGTCCATATTAATGCACCCTTTTTGGATATATTACCCCTAGGTACCTGAATTTCATATCCAAATCCACTTATAATATCTATACAAGGATGCAATTTCTTATAAATCACTCACTCTATCTTTTACCAAAATTCTAGGACATTTTCCACCAGTTCGACTCATCCTTAGACTTATCCTTAGACATGAACTTATGGATATCACTAAGGTTTTATCATCATAGTTTCAAAAGGATAACTAAAAATATCTTCAAATAAAAACTATAAAAACCTAGGCTTATCATACATAGATATTACATCATTTCTATGAATATTAAATTCATTACACAAACACGTGTCTGTGGACCATAATAGTTTAGTGAATTTGGAAACATGGAAAGATAAACACTAGTCCATAAGTGAGCTATGTAATATCTCACTATGTTCTTCATAACTATAACTATTATTAAACATATCATATATAATAAATTTCTTCACAATTTATGGGAAAGAAATATAAGAAATGGTGAGTTCAGATTCTTAGTAATGGTAAACAAGGGAGATGCATAATCAAAACATGAACATAAGTGTATGATAACATGATCATAACATTTAAAAATCATACCTTTCATATCTAAGATAATAAACTTGAGTCATGGAATAAATATTGGTAGTTTATAATACATAAATCATATTTAAATCAATGAACATGAGCCATAAGAGCATAACATTTTCATAATACATGGAATTTATGGAATACACATAAGCCAAGAAAATAATTCTCATAATATCCAAGGATCATTTCCCATGTTATCATATTGGAATGAGTTCACTCCCCAAACCATCATAGTATTCAAGGTTCACTTCGAAGAGCATTATAATGGAAAAAGTCTCTTACTAAACTATGTTTAGTCCCCGTTCTATTCTTGTATATCTCATGATATATAAAGCTTTACCCAATGCATTAGAGGGATATATAGTTCCCACATGTCTCATAATGAAAATCATATTTATGTGTTTCATAAGATCATAAAAATTCAACATATAATAACCCATGAAATTAATTGGGTATTATAAACATTTCATCATATCATAACCTATAGAAAAGATAAATTCTTCATATTCATTTCATCATTGCATAACCCATGAAAAGAATTGGAGTTCATAAGCATTTCCTCATGGTATAAATTGTATAAGGGAGACATGTTTCATAAACATCAGTCCATCATAAAAATAAACCATTAGTAAAAATAATGTAATTGGTATCCTTTGAAAATATCCCAATTAATTCAAAGTTAACCTCAATAAATTTCATCTTATATGTAAAATTATTTTAAAATATTATTTAAAACATTTTTTAAGAAAAAATATCCTTTCTGATTTAAAAAGAACATTTTAAGATGTAAAAAATTTTGAAAATATTTTTATTTGAAAATAACCTTGAAAACATATGAAGGAATATTTTTATAAATTACTTTTCATGATTTTTGAAAAATTCCTTCATGTCATACATGTTAAAATGAAGATTCTTTTCACATTTTTGGTAAAAGCCAAACGATAATTGTTTGAAAAAATACATGAATATTTCAGTAAAATCATTTTTTAAAATCTAAAACATTGGTAAAAATGATGTTATTAAATTATTTGGATAAAAATAAAACAAATTTTAAAACATTTTTAGAAAAACATGGTTTTGGAAGAAAAAATATTTCTGACCAAAGAGAGAAATAATGTCAGATTTTTTTTAAAATATTTCCTTAATTATTTTAAGTACAAAAGAAAAAAAAATTTAATATTACTTATATATATTATTAATATCTAGATGATAGAATAATTCATGAGAATTATTTTGAGTTATATCATGATATTTCGACATTGGAGACTTAATAAAAACAATCTCAATAAACGATGAGATTGTAATATAAAACTCTTACCACTTTTGTAACCTGGAATCATAAGTCCCATGAAAGGATAAAATAAAATGAAACTATAAAATATTTTTAGGATAAATAATTTTATATATTAAATTTAAAAGGGGTCTTATGCACCCTTCAGAAAAGAACATAGGTTCATAATAGAATATATGTCTCAAAGATGGAAAATCGAGGCAAAATAGATTAGCTTAAGTATTGACTTCCATAGTACTCATTAAAAAATAATATATAATAACTATATGTTTATTATAAATATATTAAAGAACCATATTCATATATATCATACCCTATATTATTTTTTACGGCCTTTTATTGCATGTTTATTAACAATTCCATGTTAAAGTCACGTTTTAGGAAACAACCAATTTGGTTTTCGTATATGTTTTGAGTTGTTATTTTTTTACTATTAGTTTGATAATTGTTTCATAATATCAATATTTTTAACCATGAAATAAATATTATATATATTCATTATTTAATTATTTATTGTAATCCAAAATATTTAGAGAGAGAAAATGCACCGTTCTTAGAGACGGTAGGCCGTATATACGCATGAACATTGTTTCCATTTTCATGTTGGACTAAAAGTAAGAAAGATAAATTTATATTATCATTAAAGAATAATTTTTATTTCATATATATCAAATATTTATATTAAAATCATCCTTAATAAATTCCATGTAAAGTGTGAATGAATCACATCCCTTCACGAGGTGGTTGTCTGCCTTACACATGAGTAACACTATAGTATTCCCAAAAAATATAGAGTATGAAGGTATGTGTGACATCATAATTCAAAAATCATAATAAAATCACAAAAATACCATATATAAATAGTAAATATTTCATTACAACCATCCTTCATTGGTTATAATGAAAAAATGAATGACTTCAGTTCATGAGGTGGTAGTCCGCCGTACACATGAACGATGATTTAGTAACCCATTTGATGGAAGTTAAGATGGTTTTAAGTTATTAAATTAAAATTAAAACATATAAATATGTGGAATAAATTTAATTTATTGTATAATCATGTTATAATAATAATATAATGATGTGGAGGAAAAAATAAAAAAGATGTTCATTGATGAATGTTTCCTCTTCTTTGGGTATCCTCTTTAGGTTTACCCAAAATTACTACCTAGGTTAATTTTTTTTTCCAAAATAATAATTCTATGATGTGATTAGTGAATTTTTGAATTTATTTGGGTAGGTCTTGTCCCAAAAAATTATGTTTTAATCCATTTATATGTGGGTATAATGGGTGGCCTTTTATAAGTGAGGCGAGTGGCACACTAGTAATTTTTCGAAAAAAAGAATTCCACCCACGTATGTTTCTTTTCACAAGGATAAAAATGACTAATTATTTATCCTAGATGGAATAAGGTAGAAATAAGGCTATAAAATGAGTTTTGGACATATTTTGGATCATTTTATACCCTTATCATTTTACTTTATGCTTCTTTAAATATATTTTTACCTTAACTATAGTAATTAATTTATATTATTTTCACTAATATTTTTGGTAAAAAATTATATTAAAATCATTAGATAATATGAATTATTCTGATTCCAAATATTGAATCCATTTTTAAAAATTCCATTAATTTAATTGGAAAATTTAAATTTAAATTTAATCCTAAAGACATGACGAGAAAGTGAGTTTTTAAAGTGAAAATGTTCAAAATCTTACAAAGTTTTCAATTAAAATATATTACAAAATTGTTTTTAATAACTGAAATTGGATTAATTTATGTATAAGGGAACCAATATTAGATTAAAATAAATTTATAATATAATCTAACATTATAAATAATTTAATCTAAAAATAAATTTTCAATTATATTCATTATTTTTCACTATTCAACAAAAATGAAACTTTTCAATAAAATAACAAAAATTTACCCAATGATAATATTGACTTGGTCATTTTAAAAATTAATTTTATTTTATCAAATTATCTTTATAAAATAATAAAATTTAATTTTATTATTTTTTATAAAATGGGATAATAAAAATACATTTTTTAAGAAAATAATATTTTTGAAACATATTAAGATTTTAACGCAAATTAAGTACTTTTTTTATCAATATGTTTTTTTGATATAAATAAATTATACATAATATTTAAAAATTATTTATTGCTATTCATATTTCTATGGGTAATGTCTAGGTTATAATGGTTGTGTTTGAATAACTATATTAATTATATATTGTGGTTTTGTTTAAACTCAGTGTCGTGTGTAATGCAAGCTAACCCAGTATTTCATGTAGCGCAAGATTAACTTGATGTTTCCTATAAAGTTTTATAATATTATGTTTATTCTATCAAATTCTTAAATTGGTGTTTCATGTAATTCAACCTATCTAATAAATTTTATTTATTCAATAAAAAAGCCTAAAGACCCGAGTTGTTACATGCTAAGATCTACCAACACCCTATCCACCACGATCTACTATAAACATTCTATTATCTACATAATATATGACATGTGTTGGAAAGAATAACATACATGGTTCAACATATACATACCCAGTAGAATTTACCAAAACCAATTAGAAATATCATAGGATTCAATCAACTCATAAACATAAATGAGAGTGTGGAAAACATAAAGAACCCAAATATACTCAAAGGAGGACCTGAAATGACAGAATGGGTATAGATCTATATAGCCAACAATTGGTAAAATAATGATTTAATATTCACATTAAAACATACATATCATGATACATATATTAACTTCTCAAAATTAGAAGTGGGAGACCATGCTTCACTGATGTTTTCTTGACCAGTCCAAGGAGTACTGACCCCGAGTGGAGGATAGTACCCAGACTAATCTCTAAGACACGAAAGTACCAAATCTATAGATAGAGGATCTCCCTCTAATAATGTGTGTGGTCATAATGATTATATATGTATATAGTAAAATGTGGACCATTACCTAATATAAATTTTACTTTTAGAAGAGTTCCGACTCAAGGAATTATATAAAGAGTCATGCATGATCCCTATCATTAGATAATCGATCCTGAAGTGAACAACCCATTCACACCTCCTGGGATTATAGATTTTATATCAAATATAAAGAAACTATCAAATACCACATGAAAAAAATAAGAAAAGGGCACCATAATGGCTAAATATCAGTTTGAACATAGGGATTTGTCTAGAAAATTGGTGTAGAAGAAGTACAAGTCATGTTCTATAGGTTATATGGCATGCCACCTAAAGTAGTTGGTTGTCCATGTATTGGAACCACACATGGAAGTTAAATTTCCACATTTACAACATGTTTGTTAGTAAATGTTTTTGTATGACTGTGGGTGGTACCCATTGTGTACCACAACCTCCCATTTCATGTGAAATAGAGGTATATAGTGTGTGGTTTTAACCCACATAATATATAGATACAAATAGCCTTTTGGGTGTGTACTATGTGTACCATCAAAGTATTCATCTTGGGGTTACATGGTGTGTGATTCAATCACACAATGTGTAAAAATGATAATCGACTGAAACCCTATCAAATATATACGTATATTAAAGAATTTGTGTTCCTTAAAACTAATATTCGTCTATTCAGGTTTTCCAAACCAAATTCAACTCCTTAAAAAAAATCTTTACCGTAACCACTGATTTCATGTTTAAAATATCCCAAATCACTATTGATCCTATTTTTTATGGATAAAAAACCATAAAATCTCAATTTTCATCCACCAATCACTAAAATGGGAATCTATGTTGAATCCCATCAGCTCTGTGTGTCTTTGCTCTAGAATTTGAGTTCTTCCATCATCCACTCAAAATTTTTCACCACCCAATGATTCTATAGTATTCCTAGGTTCCCATCATTTATTGCAATATAAAAACTATGTTTGAGGCATGTTGGTTATTTTAAATGGATATATTTTAATGAAATCACAATCCAAATCATGTTCAATGATGAATACATGAATCAAGGTGGAATAAATCCTTAAATTAATGTAAATGAGTAAACCCAGTTTTTATTGCAAACCTAGAAACCATCCTTGATTTTGACAATACAGATAAAAAAGGTATTGAAAAATAAAAAATCACGATCAAATAATACTAAATTGTACATTTAAAAATGATAAATTGTTAGGTCCATTACCAATAAACAGATTCAGGGGAAAATAAATCAAATAGTCTAAACAAACAAGGAAAATATAGTTAATTAAAAAATAATGATGCCGAAACTCAAATGTTTATTAATCATTGATGAAGATTGAATTCAATTTAAATTCATTGGTGATCCAACAATTTTCATCTTGATCTTATATTCTTTAATACCATGATAATACCTCTCCCATAGATTCTAATAAATATATCAGGGTTATGCAACTATTATTTTATATTTTCTTAAAAATAAATTAAATAAGGATCCTCTAGCATGAGATAATTAATTTTTAAATTTTAATTAACTATTTAATGATTCCCATTAATCTCAACATTATTATGTGCTATCAGGGCTTCTAATGTGAATGAAATTTATGTTACACCTAGTATAAAAATTACATTTAGGACTCAATTTCTATCTTGGCTTCCCAATATGAGACTATATTTTAAATACACAACATCATTTTTAGAAGTGTATTCATATAATAAATACATTTTTTATTATTTTTTTATATTCAATATCAAGTTTTTAACAACACTCTAGATCCATGAAAACACTCAAATAGATTCAAGGGAATCCCAAATAGTATTAAAGGGTTCCAGAAAAAAAAACAATTATTGTTACACCCTCCCCACCTTTTAAGTATTTTTACCCAAAAAACCACCAACTACTAAAATAGGTTAGGATACTAATCCCACATCAAGATCTAGAACTCCCACATGCTCTCCCAAAGGTTCCCATGACATAAAATGATATGAACCAAAGGGATGTATCATCTATAAAGGGTCCTATCCCACTAATTCTTGATCATCACTTTCTACTCAGAAAAGGTAGACCCATCCTTGATTATTATCTCAACTCAAAAAATGATATAAAATAGATTATTCACATATCTTATAGTAACTCATACTTTTCATATATAGATATCACATATTAATAGATGGATATTAATTACATACAATAAAAATGCATTCTATAATCATATAGGTCCAGTGAATTTGGAAACCTGTATATATAAATAACTTGTTCATTAAAGATCTTAATTTTCTCCCACTATGTTATTTATAACTAGAACCCTTCTTAAACATATCAGACTTAGTAATTTTATTCATAATCTGGGGAAAAGAAACATAATAAAGGGTGATCTCAGATGCAATGTAAGAGAAAACATGGGACATTTTAATGATCACTTGATTATAACATGAATATAAGGGTATAAGAACATGAGGATAACATTTGAAAATTATATATTACATATAAAAAATCATAATCTTGAGTATTGGCATAAATATTGATGGTTAATAAGATATGAATAAAAATGAATTAAATAGTAGGAACCATGGGAGCATAACATTGGAATAATATATAAGTTTTTTCATACACATAATCATGGAAAACCATTTACTTAGTAATAAAGGTTAATTATCAAGACTATCATACTAGAATTGATTCACTCCAAAAACAATCATAGTAGTTTAGGTTAACTCTCTAGACTATTATATTGGAACAAATATTTTACTAAACAGGGTTCACTCACCATTGGTTTCATGTTTATATTATTATATATCAATATTTACCCAATGAAATATATGTAGATATAGGTCTCACCCATCACATAACGAAAAAAATACATATGTGTTCCAAAATATCATAAAGAATTCATCATATCATAACCCATTAAAAAGATGGGTTTTGTAAAAATCTTATCATAGAATAATACATGGAAAAAAAATGGGTTTTATAAAAATTTCCTCAATTCATACAATATAACATGTGTAAAAGAAGCATGTTTTCTAAATATTGTGCAATATTATTCATAAAACATCTACAGAAAAAATTAGGATGGTATTCTTGGATCATATCCACAATAAAGATTAATTCAAATCACGTGTTGTTGTCATTGATGATTATAAATACCATTAATATATTATTTAAACATTTTTGAGGAAAATAAACATTCCATTTTGAAATAAATTATTTTAAAAGATGATCAATTATAAAGGAACTTTTTTTTTAAAATAACCTTGTAAAATTATAAATTGATCTTTAAAGAAAAAATTAGTCATGATTTTAGGAAAGTTCTTTCATTCCATATATGTTTTAAAAACATTATTTCCATACTTTTGTTAGAAAATTCACAAATTATATCTCTTGGAAAATGAAAAAAAAATAATCTTTTTCAAACTATTTTTTAAAAACTAAAACATGGGTAAAATTTAATTCAAATAATTATAGGATAATAGTAAAAATATTATTTGAAACATTTTGAGAAAACAATAAATATGGAGGAAAATGGTTTTTTGACCAAAGAGACCAAAAAAGATGATTTTACTTAGAAATATATTTTCAATCTCTTGAGTATATAAGGTGAGGAAAATTAAAGGAAAATATTTATTTTCAAGAAATAAAAATAGGATAATAAAATTCTTGAGTTTCTTTAGAGGTAAATCATAAGATCTCATCATTAGAAACATAATCTTAAACAATCCTAATAAATAATGATATTGTAACAATAAACCATTACCATTTTGATAAATTTTGAATCATACGATCTATGAAACAAAGAACATAATATGAAAATATATGTATCAAAAAAGTTTAGATAGAAGAATATTAAAATTTATTCATGGGAAGTGTATAAACCACACAAAATAAATAAGTGATGTATAAGACATGTGTCCCATAGAAATAAAAGTGAGATAAAAATCCTTAACCTTAAGTCTGAATTCTTTCATAAATGCTGGAACCACCTATATAGTATATTTATATATATTCATTATAAATATATCATATAAAAAACTCATATATATCATTCTATATATGATTTACTTATAACCTTGCATCATCTATTTGTTAATAATTCTTTATTAAAACTCATATATATCACGATATATATGATATACTTATATGATTTATCACTATTTCTAAATTCTGTCATATATCATATATATTAATTATAATAATATATATCATTCTATATATATCATGATATATATGATTTACTTATATCATATATATTAATTATACATATATCTGCATCATTTTTCATGTATATTTTGGTTTGATAGTTTCAGTCCCTGTATTTTGATTAAGGTTCCATCAGATATATAATTTTAATCAGGATTTAAATATAATAAATATTTATTTTATACATGTTTATATTCATTCATAAATGTTGAGATAGAAAAATGAATTACACTATAGGTCATACCTATGCATGAACATGGTTTTTATTTTTCGACGGATGGAATGAAAGAAATGAAAAAATAAGTCAAATTTAAATAATCATTATTATATAATTTATAACACATATTATCATTAAATCCATCATTAGTACCATCCAATTAAAATATAAATGAAAAATAAATCGCATCACTTCGTGGTAGTTGTAGTCCCCAAGTACGAACAATCAACATTATTGTTTTCAAAAAACATGAAAGACAAGTAGGTATATATGATATTATAATTATATAAGTTTAATTATGTAATAAATATCATATATAAACATCAAAACCATTATAATACCCAAAAAAATATTGTGATGAAAAAAATGAATTGTATCACTATGTGGAGACGGTAAGCCGTATGTACGCACAAGCGATAATTTGATATTTCATTTTATGGTAAAGAGGGTGTATAATGGTGTTTCCATAATAATAATAACATTTAATTATATTTAGTATAATTAAGTTAATATTTTATGATAAATAAATAAAAATTAGATGAGGTAAATAAGAATAGAACATAATGTGATCAGTTAAGGTGATTACCTCCTCTTTGAAATGACTCTTTTAGATCTCCTCTAAAGGGCTCTAGGGTTGGTATTTTGGGAATAAAATAACCTAGATAATTAATATGTAGAATTTTATAAGATAAATTTGTATATTTTTATGAGATAGAAGGATCAAAGAGGTGTAATAAAGCGAGGAAGGAGGTTCCCTCTTATAATTTAGGCTAGGGGAACTTTTGGAATTTCAAGAAATATTAATTTATAATAAATTCATTATCAAACCAAAATACTCTAAATGAACAAATATTATAATATAAGGTAGTATATGGTTTTAATCCCATAAAAATGTATTTTACACAAGTTTTGGTGTCATTATAATCCTTTTCAATTTGATTAACCCTTAGTTAATCAATTTTAATTTTAAGTATGGTAACACATTTTTCAATAGTAAAGGGATGTAATTTTTATTTATAAGGTGAAAATTGGGCCATAAATTTCCAAGATATGAAATTTTACACTATACTATATCCACCTTGCCTTATTTCAAGATTGTATGATTTTTAAATAATTTAATAAAATATTATATTGATAAAATAACATTACTTTCGATTTTGACACAATTCATTTAATTTGAATTAAAAGAAATAAAGTTCAAATATAATATTTTTAAAAACACTAATATGTTATATAAACCTATATATTTTATGTAACACCATAACATACTAAAATTATAACACTTTTATTATTTAAAAAATCATTTATTTTATTTTTTTATTGATTTAATAAATACTATTTTAGCATTGGGTAAGCATTTATAGTAATTATATATTACATAAAAATTATAAATAAATTACAATCATGAATATAATTTCTTTATGAACAAAATTAAAATTAATATGCATTCATAACTAGTTTTTGTCCATATGTGAACACATAAAGGATATTTAAAAATAAAAGAGTGACATTTTTGCAACATTCTATGATTTAAAAAATATATAATAAATTTTCATGGATAAGTGCCCATTAAACAACTAAATATTAAAAATAAGGTGATAATTTTAGAATTAACTTTATTTTATTTGAATTATTATGAATAATTGTGTCTTTATCAATTAGTTTTAACTTAGATTAACCCGATTTACTCTTTATTGAGGTGATAAATTATTCCATGGTTACTATTCATATTGACCAAAAATAAAAAGGGATTATTTAAATAATTTTAACCTAATAATTCAAAAAATATGGTATAAATTTTATCAAATTCAAAACCTAAAAACGGAAAAATTTAATTTTAAAACAAGTTATTAAAATTTGATGAAAACAATTTTTTAGAATAATACGATTTTAAGCATAAAACCAGATTTACTCTTATCAAATGTATATAAAAATATTAGATGAAAGTTAAGAAAAATTATTGAGTATATAATATATATACATTCACTAAAATAATTAACCAATATTAATTAATTTAAATTATTAAGAAAAAATACATTATGTGTAAAATTACTGTTTTTAGGAAAATGCCTTTTTTCTGTTAAAATGTTTTTATACTAAATTAAAAAATACATTTTATTCCAATAGAAATAATTGTATTATTTAAAATAAAATAAAACTAATTTTACTTTAAAACCATTTTAAAATAAAATGGATTTTTATAGATAGAGTTTTTAATAAAATCAATATTTTTCTATGAACTGAAAAATGAATCTTTTAAAAAAATCAAAAAACTTATCCTGTGAAAATTATAATATATTATTTCTAAAATTTTCAAAAATTTATAATAATATTTACTTCCAAAAAGTAATATTTTTTTGAATATTTTTTATTTTTTAAGAATAAAATGACTTTAAGAAAATGGGGTGAATTTTTACTAAGAATTTATCAATAAATATATATTAAGTGGGAAATTTATATATATATTATAAATTATTTTATCCTATTAATACCCACTAATTGAATGGACAAGTTATAATTTTCATTAATAATAATATTTTTATAGTATAACATGGTTTGTTTTAACTCTGTGTTGTGTGTAATGAAATTTATTGAAAAATAAAATCAATTAAAGAGAAATATTTTATAAAATATATGGGTGTTACATTATCCTCAATTTAATAAATTTCATCCTTAAAATTTAAACTTTCGATCAGTAATAAATGGATTGATATTTGAAAATTCCTTTTTCGTAAACCCATATCATAAATAGGGTTAATAAAATTTACCTAAAAAGAGGGAAATGAAAGTTAGAAGGTCACCAAAAAATAGGTTTCTAAATAGGATAACATTAGTGGGAAGTGAAAATATAGAAATGGAAGAGAAAAATAATTCCCAATGACAAATATATTGTGATGGAGAACATGGTCAAGAGAATGTTTACAACCACAAAACCATGAATCAGTGAGAGGTTAAAAGACCATCAACTCATCAGAATTGTAGGTTGTAGGAACAAATTTTAATCTTAAAATCCATTCCCTATAGGTGATGAATTTCATTATAATGTAGAATAATAAAATAAGGAAATATATTTGAAATTATTATTTCATTTTTTAATCAATTTCTACCACAGTCTAATCTATTTCTCCAAACACAAATACAAACAGCGCTTTTATCAGTCCTAGAAATAGCTTTTAGCAGCACTTTTTTAGTGCTACTAATCTAAGTGAACAAAAAGGGTGGTCCCATTTATTAGTGCTTAGAAAAGCACTGATAAAGGCCCCTTTTATCAATGCTCAAAAAAGCACTGATAAAGAGGGCCTTTATCATCCCCTTTCTTAGTACTAATTAAATTCAAAATATATATACAAAAAATTTCCCAAAAATTAAAAACCCCTCTTTTAACAGTGCCTTCCACCCCCTTTCAACAGTTCTAGCCACCCCCTTTCAATAGGTCTCGAAATCCACTCACATGCACCCACCCCCGCCATCCAGCCTTTAAAAATTCCCTCCCCATCCCTTTAATAGTGTTAGATTCCCCTGCACCTGCGTGCGCACCCCTACCTCTCCTTGGATTAGAACTCAAGACCTCTTCCCTACTCGCTGGACACTTTACCACACTTCCATGTTAATTTTTTATTCTTCATTTAATGATATATCTATATATCTATATAGTTATATTTATTGGTTTATTAAAATATATTTATTTTAATATATATATATTTAGTTATATTAAAAAATATATATATTTATTTGTATGTTAATATATATATATATATGTATTTATTTATATATATAGTTATATTTTTTATTTATATATTTATTCGTATATTAATATATATTCAGTTATATATTTATTCATATATTAATAAATATTTGTAAGATTAGTTTTAAATACATTTATTAAATATGTTTTTGTGTGTGTGTTTATAAATAAATAACTAAATAAATACATACATATATACATATATATGACATACATTCATATGTATATATATTATATATATGTGTATTTGTAAGTATAATTATACATATTTATATATATTAATATGTCTATTTATATGTTAAAATATATAGATAACATTTATCAGTTTCCAAAATCACACACACACACACACTAATAAATATAAATAAATAAATAAATAAATAAATATATGTATGTATATTTATATAGACACACACACACATTTTATAGGTATATAAATATTCATATTTTGTATTTTAAATAAAATGGATATTAATTATTATTTATATAAGGCTTATATATTAATAAATATATTTTATACATAAATATATTTAATTAATTATTTATAAAATTAAATTTTTAGGTGTGAATATAAAAAAAATATGTATATATTTTTATATATTTGATTATAAATAATAGTACAATATAAAAAATTATAAAATTTCAAAAAAATTGTGTCAATATTAATGTAAGAACTGTTAATAAATTTATTCCCCAACAAAAAATGTGCAAAAAGACCCCCCATAAATGAGCCTGAAAATCCATCAAATGTTAACAAATCGGGGTATGCTGACTAAAAAATCAGTTTTGAATGCCTTCTAGGACTTTTTTGGCCACTAATAAACCATGAACAAGGTCTCCACAAGTTATAAGGGTGTATAGCTCGTCGCAAGCTTCAATTTGATATATGGTAGAGCTCAAATGGACACTTAGACCCAATGTTATAGACGTTTGAAGTTTGAGTTGTTTATTCAACTTATTTTATAACTTTTATTTATTTACTTTATATTCAAATTGTTATTAAATGACTATTATTCGATAAAAATAACAAAATTATTAATTAAAAATATTTTTTAAATTATTCCATACACGTTTTTACTAAATATCATATATATTATGTTTAAATTTCTCTTTATCCTTATCTAAAACACATTTTAAAAATATATATTACATTTATATAAATATAAATATATTTATATATTTATATATTACTTTTAATGATTTTTTTGAAATATACCCTTTATCAGTTCAAGTAAAAAAAAGCACTGATGAGGGGGGGGGGTCTTTATGAGTGCTTTTAAAAAAGCGATGATAAAACCCCCCTTTAACAGTGCTAAAAAATGCACAGATAAAGGGGTAATTTTAACAGTTCTTTTGTTAGCACAGATAAAGGGTACCCCCTTTATCCGTGCTTTTTTAGCACTGTTAAAGGGGTGGTGCTGTGGAAACCCAAATCAGTGGTGGTGATACATTGAAATTCTTATTTCCGAATCACTAAAATCGACTTCTAATGTATCAAAAAAGTATATCATGTTATTCCTCATGTTTTTAGGCATTATATAAAACTAAAAATGGTAAGCATAAGGTAAGACAATTCCCAAAATAAATAAACATTAAATTAATACATATAATGCCAATTTTTTTAATAATATCAACAAAGGTTTGACTTATATCATTTCATAAATAATCTTATATCCTGAATAACCTTAATAACCTCAACATTAAATAATGTTTTAAACTCAAAGATAATATCATACCTTTTATATTACATCTCCAAAACATAAATTGTATTCTTTTCAATTAATTATTTTATTTTAAATCTCATGTTAAACCTAAAGGCTACATATACAACAATCCAATTAAACATCTACCAAATATAATTATTCACCATGATAAATTACTATATAATATTGTAATGTATTGAAATTCACCAAAATATCATTAATAAAATTTAGAAACTTACTCGAAAGGTAACCCTTAATATGACCATAATTATCTATAAAAATATCAAAT
Organism: Viscum album; assembly: GCA_963277665.1. NCBI lineage: Eukaryota > Viridiplantae > Streptophyta > Magnoliopsida > Santalales > Viscaceae > Viscum > Viscum album. The sequence continues at coordinate 1,441,941,277 of OY728140.1, read as the reverse complement.
TCTTAATGAATCACTTCTCAACCATCAAGATTATCTATATCCAACTATCCAATTGAATAAAATTTACTTATCATCCAATCATATACCAACACTAAAGGGTATTTAAACCTGAATAGAGTATCAAAATCCTATCACTTAAAACTTATAAGAGGGGGTTTTTATGCCTTTGAAGTTACAATCAACCTTGAAATTATAAACCCACAATGGTATCCAAAACATTTATATTAACCTTATATGAAAACATATATTTTTCCAAAAATTAAAAAAATATTTATTCCTAAAATAAGTTCCCAAACTATTAAACTTGTCCCATAAATCAAAAAATGCAATAAACTTCATCAAAGATTACCTAAATCGCCTTTTCAAAAAATCACTAACCAATTTCAAGTTTACCAATACGATCAATTACAATAATCTATTTATCTTAACTAATAATTATTAACACAACAGGAAACACATATTAATTTTTATCTTTACCGTAATCATGTGTCCTATAAAAATATCACCTTACCACTAAATCACTTTTCTTGGTTATTATTACTTTTAAAAATATGTTTTCAAATCCTTAAAAAATAACATTATGGAAGAACCCTTATAATTTTCTTGATTTTCAAATGAGAATACCAATAGTATACATTAATATAATTTGGGACTATATCCATGGATATGTATCCATGGGAACTAAGGACTGTGGATATAGAATTTTTATACCCTTGTGTATTATATTTCATGTGGCAGTAGCTCAGCCCACTACCCCCATTCCCCAATACCCTTGTGCCCTTCCTCCCCCACTACCCTAGAAACCTTCCATTATCCCCATGAACTTCCTTATCACTGCCCTTGTGACCTTCCTCCTCCCCACTACCCTCATGACGTCCCTCCATCCTCTGATGGAACAACCCAACCTCACCCATGATACTCTTCTTCCTCCAATGTGGCCACCCCACCTCCCCGCTGATAGTTCTTCAATGATGCTCTGATGTGGCCTCCCCATATCCTCCTTCAACGCTCCCCTAATGTGGACACCCCACCTAAATGTAACCCTCATACTCTGATGAGGCTATGAAACATCTTATATGTGGCTCCAACATGGCTCTGACATAGCCACCCCACCTTTAAGGATCCTCATCCTTCGACACGACCAACCCCATTTGTTCTCCTTTGACGCGAAGACCCCACCTCCCCAATTTATCATTCAAACCAAGACCTTCTATCATTACCATCATTATCCCATGATTTATCACTAATAATATTTAAGAGACCCTATCAAAATACTCTCTTATCGTGCCAAATATTTTTCCAAATGCCCTTCTGTTGAATTGCATCTGCATAACTAGTTAGGGTTCCCCTAATTTACCTTATCAACTAATTTTTATTCTTATATAATAGATGTTTAGTTAAAAATTAAACCATATTTATTTCAATAACAAACTATTTCATGATTTTCTCCTAGAATTAGAATCTTATTTTTATCCCATAGTATTGTGGTTTCATAATATAATTTTTCTACTGTTTATACATGTTTAAACTATTTCAAATTCTTAACTTGGTTATATTTGTTCTTATTTTTTTATTTGAAAATAAAGAATTATTAGCCACTTTTTTCTACTCTATCAATCCAAGTAAAAGATATATTATGGTCTTATGTTATGGAAGAACCGATCAACTTCAAATCAGGTGATATCTATCATATATTATTTTCTGAAATCTAATGTGTATTTTTTTCATTTTAGGGTCTTGATAAAATTATCCTAAATTTCATTCATGATTACCAGTATTCACTATTTTCCTACCTATTTCTACCTATAATCCTCATTTTTTGGAATATACATAATGTTTGGGGTTTTTTAGATCACCATTACTAGATTGGGGATTGACTAACACACCCTTTAAACTCAGATCTTGGTTTCCTTGTTTTTATGTTTTTAAACATTAATGTTGAAATTTAATTTGGATTTGGTTTATCTTGTAGGTTAAATAAGATCAATCAAGTTGACTAGAAATTAATGAAATAAGGTTTCTGGGCACACGATTCTCACTTCATTTTATAAGATTAATTATTGATTTTATATGAGGATTTAGACTTCAAAGATTACCATGGTTATCCTTGGAGATTGATTTTATACATTATACTAATTTTTTTATAAATATTGTTTGTTATTTTTTTTAAATATTATTTTTAATGATTAATAAATTTTTAATTTTAGTTTATTAAGCTGAATGAATCAACTAAATGGTCAATAATTGTGTAAAAGGAGTTCCAACCACTGTCCTTGAGGGGAGGTCCATCATATTCACTTTCCTTATTATTTTTTATCTTGGTAAAATTTTCATTGAACATTAAATATTGTATTCTAATGTATGATATGTTTTAATTTGTAGTAGGTTATTTATTGTAAAATTTAGGTTTATCCACAAGGAATGGAAAGTGATTTGCAATTATTTAATTTCAATGGAATAGATCTGCCATAATTAGTAGAGTATACCTTTAGATTTTTTATACTATTTTGGAGTTTAAATTATTGAAATTGATATATGATACTCCTATTTGATTACTGATTTATAAATTGAAATGTATTTATTAATCTAATTAAGAAATTTTTTTACTAAAATGGGGGTCTTATATGCTGATTTTTTGAAGCAACTAAATATCTTTTTGAGCATTAACTATTTACATGTTATTACACTCAAAAATATATTTAGAATTTTTTTTTGAATCTTATCGAAAAAACAAATATTTTTTAGATTTATTGTGACCCATGTACTTTGGACCAATAAATTATAATATCATATTATTCCATATTTTTAATGATATAAGTTTATAGTGGTGACCAAAAAACGTGTTCTGCATTCCTTTTTCTGATATAATTATTCCAAAATTTCAATATTACTGATATTATGTGGATATTATAGGTATAATAATGTTTCTAAGAAATAATGTTTTATTTTTATATTATCAAAGTTTATTTGATAGAACTTATTTAAAAGTTCTTATTGAACTTATCAAGTTGTGGTGGAAGATATATTATATGAGCATTATAATAGTTTATCCCACTACATAATCCTTATAGTATTGCATCTTGATTCATGTATAATGCACACAATTTGCATATGCTTTTTTTCTTTTATATTTTTCATATATCTAACCATACTAATTAGTTTTATGGTATCTTTTAATTCTTACTAGGTTCTTGTTGGTATTGGAACATCATGTTATAATGGTGGAGTTATAGAATTCATGAGTTCTGTTATCTAGGCTAGATAGAACCCCTATGGTATGCACCTTGGCTTTATAGTTTGTTTATTTAAGTAAAAATCTATTTATAGCATATTTACATCAATATATGTAATATAATTCAACAATATTACATATTTTGTATAGCTTAATCTATGGAAACACTATACATTCTCAATAGTATTACATCTTTTGTATCATTTTTGGGATCTGAAGAACCCAATGGATTGATACAATTTACAATATTTAATAAATTCAATATGTATGGAAAGAGGTAGATTAAATATAAAGAAGCAGTTTATGGTTTAAAAGCCTAAGGTCTAGAAGCCGTCATTTTGGAACAATGAAAATATTAGGGTTCAAATAATAGGAAGTATCACTTGATTAGATTTTGATTTTGGAAGAACCTAAATTATTTAAATCCATTAATATCTTATATATTGACAAAATTTTTATTGGATCTTATTTGACAAATGAAAATTGTTTAAGTTCTTAAAATTTTGTTCTAGAAGCACTATCCAATCTAGTTTTAGAATATGTATTTTAAAATGAAATTGAATATACAATCTGAAATACATGAGATAGCTATATAGATGTAGTTTCATTAGAATAAGGGAAGAAATTAAATTTTGGATGATCAATAAGATAAAAAAACTAAAGAACAATGTAATGTTTAGTCAAAAGGAAGATGAGAAGAAAGTTGTAAATATGTAGAGTTTCAAAGTGTTTAAGTATTATAAATTAGAAACTAAAAGTATGTAATATAGAGTTTTGAAGATGATTTTAATCTAAAAAAATTCTAGAGGATGATATCTAAGGTAATTATAAGATACTGTTATACATATTTTAGATTTAATGTCGATGACATGGTAGATTAGCTATAAGCTTGTTTAAGTTATCAATGATTGTGTAGGAGATGAAAAAGAAGAATTAAATTTTGTGTTGTGAAGTAACTAAAATCTATTGTAGGTTATAAAATTATATATATGGAATATATTAAGAAGATATAAATGTATAAATTACTATAACCTTACATTTAAGTGAGGGTTTTCTATTTGATGAATTTTTAGAGATGTTTCAAAGTATGAATCAGAAGAAACAAACCAAACATTTTTTTATATATTTGAAGTAACAAATATCATTATGTATTATGAATCAAATATGGTCCAAGATGTGATATTTTATTTTTTATAATTTTATGTTCCACAAATTATTTCAAGAAAAATTTATTCCAGAAGTTAATATGCTATAACAGTTGAGTAACCTAAGGTTGATGCCAAGGATTACATAAGTTGAGTAGCTGACTCTTATTTAATGAGAAGGATGTTCTAGAAGAAAAAATAATAAACACTATAAAATTAAATTTTAAATAATTCATGATTAATAAAGGGTGATGAGAATAGAATCACCCTTGAAGAACTATAATTTCATAAAGGGTTATTTCATTAGTGAAAATAGTGAATATTGATAATAACTTTAGATGATATAAATGTAAAAGTTTCAAAGTGATGTAAGTATAATTCATAAATCTAGATATTTTCAATAATGGCTAAATAAGTAAAGGGTGATCAAAATCAATGGAAGGAGAGGCATATTTGAATGTTTAAATATGGGATAAATCATTAAATATCCATAAGCATTGTTTTGAAACACATGATCAAACCATGTGAGATATTAGAAAACCTAAAATTCTAAATTTAATTGATTTACCTTTTTATGGTAAAATAGTTATAATTTTTGGGGATTTTAAATCAATTCTACCTACATTTGTTAGTGGAAATAAAAATGATATAAATTTTAGTACAATGTTTTCTCCCAATGTTTGAGGGTGTTTATATAAAAATCACATCCAAAAGGGTTAGAATCATTTCACAATGATTTTTAATGATTTGAAAAAAAACTATGATGAATAAATGAATGTGATATATTATTGTAAATATTCACCAATGTATAAGGCATGCTATAGTAAAATCCATCATGTTGTGTTTTTTGATATTTTCTGATTCATGATACCATTACATGGTGTATGCATTGAATGACATTAAATAACATTTGAACAAAAAACCTTAATTAATGATTATGTTTTTTTAATATTGGGATGTATATATCAATCTGAATATTATTTATTCATTTTTGGTTATGGATTCATATATCATTTATCACGTACAATTGACACACTGATCACATATATATAAGAATTCATTCTATCTCACTTATTTTCCCATTATTTTCTTACAAGTGGTTTCTTATGATGAGGTTGGTTATATCCAAAACCATAAAAGGTAGTGGGTTAGACATAGGATTCAGGTATGTTTTTTTTCTATTTTTATTCTTTGGACAAATTTTAGTTAGAGCTTTTGTGATTTTTAGATTCCCAATATTTTTGTAGTGCATTTTGGATATTGTTGAGGTGGATTCGAGCCAATATTGTATAAGGTTACTTAAATGTGTATTCATAGATAAGAATATATATATATAATTTCCCCCTTTATATATATTTACACATGTCATTATCAATATATATATTGGGGATAGGAGTTATTATATATAGATATGAGAAATGCATATATGTGTAATTTAAAAGGGGTATGTTAATCTATAAACATATATCAAAGGACCCCTTGTGAATATTCGTCCTTGAAAATTTCTACATAGGGGATATATTTATTTATATATATACATGTTAAGGTGAATATATGTGCAAGTGGAGAAAAAATAAAATTTGAGTTGTCGTCATCAAAAGTAGAACACCATGAGGTTGTGGTAGGTTCCCAATTACTAAGCCTTTAATTTGAATTCTATAATTTATTTATTGTTTTAAAAACTGGTTTTCATTATTATATAATGTGTATATTCAATGAATATTGGTTTTGGCTCTTTGAAATGGCATTTTAACCTGTTTTACATGATTTTCAAAAGCCTTCAACATGGACAAAAAAGGACCTTCTATTCTAGTTCTAGGTCATTTACTAGAATCTTTATGATTGTATGGGATTAAAATGGATTGAACATAGCATCATTCGGATTAAAAAACTCATAATTCTATATCATAGGGATAAACATTAATCTCCCTTCATGTGGTCAGCAGAAAATTTCATCCAACTCAATAGTAGAAAATGAATTCCCCTTCACTTTAGAGATGAAAACATCCCCATTTTGAGAAAAGGTGAACTGAGTATTCTCATAAAAATCTAAAATCTAAATAAAAAATTTGATTTCTTTTCATCAAACAAAAAAAACTATCATTTAAAACATGAAACTTTATTTAGTAAAATCACTATGAAATTGAACTAGAAAAAATTGACTACATTACTAAGAATAATTCACCGCATATAACATAAGTAATTAGTTTTCTTTGAACTACATAATGTACCTTCATTGGTTCTCTTTTATTTACCCATACTCGATTGAAGGTTCAATGTTCATGTGATTAGAGAACATGGTTCAATGGTTTTATAATTATGTGAGAAATAAAATGAACTACGGTGTTTCCTCACCATATATTCTCTAGTTTTATAAAATTAAATATCTATAGAGAATAAATAACATGATCTTGAAATAATGAGATTCCTGATAGATGAGATATCTATTGAGAAAGATACAGTAACTATTAATGCATGACTAATGAGGGTAATCCTTTATTCTCTCAATGGGAATGGGTTAGTAATTATCCTAAGGGTGGGATTAGGGGTTCCTTTATTGATTGGATCACTAACATTCATAGATGAATGAGCTTTTTTTGGGAATATAATTTCAGGTTGTGACCACTATTTAAGTAGTACTGAATTAATGATGTTAATATTGGGACATTAGTAGTTTTCTTGTGATGAAAATTTGTATGTTTTATGGTCTATATAATAACCAAGGATGAGAAGGAAATGGGTCTATTTTAACAGGTAAGGAATTTAAATATATCTTATGGAACAAAGTGTGATAAATTACAATGTATGAAGTGGGATATCTGATCCATTCACTTTACTATGGCTTATCCATACACATTACTATGAATTATATATCAGTGAAAGGTATCTAAGGGTTAGCCTATGTTGATTAGTGAGTGATAGGTTATATTATTATTATTAATGTCTTCAATGATAGGATGACATGTACTAGATATATGTGAGTCATGATACATGAATGATAGATATTCTCGATACTAGTAGAGTACTAGGATTGGGTTATATATTAGATAAATTATTTTGATTACTGTCTTAATTAGGTTGTTATACAACATTATTTTTAGTTGATACATATCTAATAATGATGATTCATATACTTGGAACCCAATAGAAAACTAAGGGGACATAATATATTACCTTAGGAGGATTTTTCAATATCAATTACCTACATATTTATCTTAAAAGAGGATTGGATAGATCAATATTACGTTGGGTATCATTATTAGTTTATATATTAGATAAACTGGTTGTGTAACCAAAACTCATTGCAAGTCCATCAATTATATAGACTTGTTTTATTATAATTAATCCTTTCTACTAAAATAATTCAATAGACAAATATTATAATTATAAATCCTTTCTAGTATGTGGATTAGATAGACCAATTTTATTTTGGGTCTCAATCTACAATGGAACCTTGTGGAACCTTTCTTGATTATGCCATGATAAATCATATTGTAGTGTTATGGGTCGTGATACAATCAAAAAAATTGTAGGTAAACATAATGGAACAAAAATTAATAGGTTCAATATATGATATAAACCTTACCATGTTCTATAAAGTGGAAAATTTCCTTGCGAATGTCACACTGATTTCTCATCCCTCATGGAAACACTTTAGAGAAAATAATTTTAAAAAATTCATGGATCTGGAAACCAAATATCTTTATATCATATCCAATGGTGCCACACTATAAAATTCTAAATGCATTTAAATACCCCACATAAACCCTAGTTTTCATCCTGGGATCCATCCCCTCTCCTTGTCATGGTTTCACCTCTTCACTACCCAATCTTCTCATAAATCCACCCCTAAGGCCTTGAATAAACTTGATAACCCTTAAAAACATTAATTTAGTCAATTCATATCATTCTTTGAATATATTCACAACCATATATTGAATCATATCCCAACCAACACCCCAAAACCCCCCATTACCCCCTCAAATTATTACCTCCTTTCTCAAAGACAAACAAGTTCTTATAACACTTTCTCAAACCACCTTCTAATATCTGACACTTTACCCTATCCATGGATCATAGAAAATAAGTCAACCACCCTTCTATATAAAAATGAACACCACCTCCAACAAACCAAGAATCTACTGGTTAAACACACAAAGTAGTGCAAGAAAAAGCCTACCCAACCACCACCCAATCCATCCAATAGAACGTCCTATAGACCCCTATCTTCTGAAAAACTTATCCATACTATGAATTTAACCCCTAAATCTTCCTTGAGTGATGTTCTATACTAATTCACACTCTATATTTTCTTATGCTTCATAAACCGCATTTATTGAGAAAAAACTGGGTAGCCACATATGTGAAGGTTTAAAATGAAAAAAACCTTAGATATGTGGTTTGTGTAGTAAATTGATCTGGGAAACAATATCCTCGAGGAACTGTGTGTAGCTATAAAATGAAACAATTTCAGATATTTTTGAGAGTAACATTAATTCTTTCAGGGGGATATAATGGAATAAGTTTGGAAATTTTTTGAGTGATTCTTTATTGAATTTATCATGATTAAGGATATCATCTTACACTGCCTTTGAATATTTTTCATATGTCATGGATGAAAGTTATAACATGCATCATATAGTGAATGAATTGAGGAAAAAATATGTTTTGGTTAGAATGAAGTAGATAGTTATACTATTGTTCATAAGTTTGTTTTATCACTCACTAAGAAGGAATATTATATTAAGGAGTTGTGAAGGTGGGTGAGTCCACTACACATTTTAAATAGATGGAGATGGATCTTGATTCTATAGTAAAATGTGAACAGAATGTCGAAACTAAGATTTTTATTGTCTAAGAGCATGCAGAAACAGAAAAATGGACATTTTAGTTAGAAGTTCTTCTTGCTCTAATTTTCTTGATAGCTCTTCATTGGGTTAGTATTCACTTACCTTTTTCATATTAAGTTAATCTTCTACCCGTTTTAATAAATTATCAATATTTATTCTCTAATATTTTTATTTAAATTTTAGTTTGTTCAAATGGGAATATGGAAAAAAATAAAGGGATAACATGACATCAACCATTTCTATGAGTTTTGGATTGGTGTATTGTAGGGTGAAATAGGTGTAGTAAACCTGTATATATTTTATAGAAACTGATAGATGTTTCCATGATTCACAACTGTGGAAATAGACGTGATATATTTTTTGGAAACTAGGGTCTATATCCACAGCGATAAACCATGGATCTAGACCAATTTCTATGGTTTTATCTTTTTTTATTATCCTATTTATATTGTTACAAACCATGTAAATAAATCAATGTGGAAGAGGCTAAAGCCATAGTTTGGAACCATGGAAATAGCTCTATTACCATGGATCAAACTGTAGTTATAGAGATATTTCCATGGTTTGAACCATGAATATAGGGTTATTTCCATAGTTCCAAACCATGGAAATAGCTATGGACATATTACTGCACCAATATGAACCATTGTCCAAAAAACTGTGGATATTAACTATAACCACTGTTTCATGATCTATACCAAAATTATAAACCATGGATATAGCTAGAATTTCTAGTAGTGTATAATATCTATACAATATAATTATTTAATCTAAATTCATAAAAAAATTCAATTACCCTTCTTAGTTATTAAACTATTAACAAGGATTCATCACAACACTCACCAAAACTTATTTTATACAATATAAAATATGAATCACATATTTAGTTTCATAAAAATAAATTTATTATTGATTATTAATTTTATCATAAGAAATAATGTTAAAACAAACCATACATTTCATACATCATTTGTAGTCTCTTCATAATCATCAGTAAAATAATTACTCGTAATACCTTACTGATTCTATTCTAAAGATTTATACCTAGGACAAATATTTTCATTATTACTATAACTTACACTATTAAAACATTATATTATCATGGATACATTAGGGAGGAAATTATTATATTCTAATTATTTAATCAAACATTTAATTTTTCTTCATAAATTACATATTTTTTTCCTTGTTTTCCACACTCAAAACATTTCCCCCTCTTCTGAGACATTCACTTTAGTTATTCTTCCCACTTTCTAAACATGTTGGAACTTGAATATTCTTTCATCTATAGTATTTATGAAACTCCTTCTTTCTCTTACTAGGTGTATCAGAAAACTTACCAAAGTTCATATTGTTAATCATATAATTAAATAGTTGATTAGTAACAATCATAAGGATTCATATTCCATATCTTATTTCAATTGGTTTCTTGAGGGGGAAGTCATTCCATTGACCATCACAATCAACATTAACTCGATTTCATTAGGTTCAATCCTTTTAATAAAACCAAGACAAAAATTATGAGAAACAATAATAATAGTGGAAAACCACATAATCATGAAAACTCATTTACAGGATGTCTAAATCATGAAACAATATTCTATGAGACCTCAAGTTTATCCTAGGTCATTCGAGACCATTACCAAAACATTAGGATGTCATACAATACATTGACTTATACCTAGGGTTATCACTAAATTTTTATCTTCCTAATTTATAAAGGTTAACTATACCTTACTCTCATACCAACTATAGGGACCCATACTTCTCATACAAATATATTAAATCTTAGTAGATGAATATTCATTGCATAACAAAATGATTCATGCTAGACTTATATTGGCCTAGTGGTTTTGGAAACATGGAAATATAAACAACTAGTTATTAAAAGATATACATCATCCCCCGCTAATTTATTCATAACTAGAACCATTATTATACATATAATACTTAATACTTTTCTTTATAACTTAGGGAAAAGAAACATAGGAAAGGATTATCTCAAATGCCCAGTAAGGGTAAACAATGAAGATATCAAAGATACCACGACAATAGCAAGAAAATTAAGGTTTGATAAAGTGAGAATAAAATTTTAAAATCATACCCTAGATGTCCTAAATCATAATATATAGTCTTTGTATAAATCTGTGAAGTTTATAAGACATAAATTATAAAGGAATTAAAGAACATGATCTATGGGAGAATAATATTGGCATAAGACATAATTGTTTTGAATAGACATAATCCTATAAAATCATTTCCTTAGTAGTAAAAGATCATTTCCCAGACTATAATAGGGAATATTTTCACTCCCCATATAAAACCCTGACCCTAGTTAACTAGATTTAGTGCATTATTTTAATACATTAGCATTATCACAAGGGATAATGTCCTGAAAAACCGACCAGTTTAGTACCCTTGGAAGTACTAGATACATACATAATTTTTACAGTACATTATGAAATGGAAAAACTATAACATTATGTCTCCTTTTAACACAATCATATCCCTTATCCTATTTCTGTAGGTCAATCATAATATACTTCTTCACATCTTGGAAAAAATAAAACCTAAGAAACGGGTGAGCTCAAATGCTCTGTAAGGAAAACAATATAGTGGAAACTATCATAAATAAGTATGATAATTTAAGGAAATGTATATGACTAAAAAAATCCTTTTAAACTTAAACATAAGAATAATATAGAAAAGATAAATCAAATAATTTAATTTACTTATTCACATGGATATTCTAGTAGTCTAATAATAACATGTAATATCAATAGCTAATTTCATAATGATGGAATGCATGATGTCAGACATCATAACCTCATAGTCAAGGAATCATGCCAAGGCTACAAATAAGATTTTTTCAAGGCCTTTTTCCAAGACACTAGTTTTTCTCATGAGACCTACCTATGCATCAAGGAGTTTTAGCGGACTCCACCCATAACTTACAAAGCCCAATACATTCTTCATATGAAAATTTTAAAACATAACATAAATAATCGTACTAAAAATAGAATAAGAAACATTAATACTTTATACATAAAACTTGGATGGTATAAAATAGCACATCCATAGTCAAACATATCACAAAACATTCAACACAATATGGAATATTGTATCATAATAGATCAACTTCAAATAAGCAAAAAATTCAACAAAGGATGTTGACATAGATGAAATCAATCCAAAAATTGTTTGAGTGAAATATCTATTTATAAATTGAAATCATTCAAAAGAAAAAATTTATTTCGAATTTTTTTTATATGATTTTAAGGGATGGTTCGAAGGTGTTAGAATGGCAGAAAATAGCTGCACCTTCCGTATTAGTTAAAAAAACATTCTTACCTTAATTTGTCGAAAAGGACATAAGGTACCTTGTTTGGAAAGAGATGAAAAGATTCCTTTCAAAAAAATTTATAAAACATTTAACAATGGTATAAATGATAGTAAACCAAAGCTTGTAAATAGTAAATAAAATTTTTTCAAATACATTTTAAGAAAGCACGAATGTGGATGATAAAGAAGTAATAGTAGATACCTACGTATAAACAACCTCGGAGAATAAAGAGATTGAAAAATTAACCCTTACCTTTTAATATTCTTTAGTTTAGGGTACGTTAAACTCTTATATAATGGTTAAATAATTATTATTAAATTACACAAAAACCACATATATAAATGTGATATCATATATGACCCCCTAATATTTATTTGTTAATAATATTTTAGTAGTATCATTGTTTTAGGTGTTAAATGATTCATTTTCTTTTATATGTTTTGTTATGTAAGTCATGTTTGTTATGGATATGATGTATTTGATTCATATACAGAATTATATTATGTTCATAAACATTTTTTTAATCATCAAATGAAAATTATTCTTGAATGGTTATGATGGGGAACACAATCTCATCGCGTCGTGGAGATGATAAGTTGTACATATGTGATAAAATACTATTTTGTTGAATATTTTATTGATAATAAATGATTTAATTTCCTCACATTGTGTTAAATATGTTTATTTATAAAATATTTGGGATTTGATCATTCATTTTAAAATTTGGAGAAAATTCCAGTTTTACCCATTATAGTGACTTGTAGTATTTCGAAAATAAATATTTTTATATTTATTATTTGAATTTGATATTTTTTAAAAGCGTTCCTAACTTAATGTGCTACAACTTTAATTCAGTACACTAGATCTAAAAAGTGAATTTGGATGGAGTAAATGGGCCATTAATCCAATGGTGGGCTGGACTCGACAGAATGTACATGGGTTCTATATTTGGGCCATATCTTCTTCATCTGGGCTCGGATTGAGCCCAAATGTTGAGGAACGCTCGGGGACATGATTTGGGACAAATAATTCTTCTGGAAGACCGGTCAATGCACACGTTGTAGAGGTCAACTAGGCGGTGAAACTTGGAATAAAATATTTGTCCGAGTTTTTCATTTCACACTTAAAAAGTTATGTATCCCTAGCCCTCATAAAATCTATTTAAAGGGGGTTTTAACTATTTTAGAGGGCTGGTCGAGTCTTTGGGAAGGTTTGGACGAAAGGGTGTCTCTTGGGATCCCCTAAAAACTATTGGAATAAGTAATCCATTTTGAATACCTCTCTTCCAAAAGGCTCTCCTCTCCCACCTCCTCTTTGTATTTATTTTCCTTCATGTTTGTTTCTTGAATTTTTTATCAAATAATCTTCTGTGTTCTTCCCTCTAATTCTTCTGTTAATCTTCTTAATTGGGTTGGAATCATGAGTGGAGACAATATTGGGTTCTACCCTTTCAATCCTTTTCTTATGCAAAACGTCTCCACGCTGACTACACCACCCATGGAAGAGTAGTTTTTTTTGTAATCGATCAACCTCTATCCTTCTTCATTTAATTATTTTAAATCATTGAGATACTATAATTCAATTAATATTATCCATTAATTTTGTTTTTAAATTGTAATAAACTAGGCAAGAAATTGAACAATTGACACAAAACACGCGAGGTCAGGAATTGTGTAAATTGTGAGAGCACAATCTTAATCGGTAATACAAGACCATACGGGATAAATTTGTAGAGTTAAAATATAATCCCTAAACACAATTCATCCTCATTTCCAGAATGGATATGTTCTCTAATTATCCACTGACCATAACCTAACCTTAGAACAACAATCAAATCAGGGTTCTGCGATTGCGTGTTCCGAAGCTAGCCTAGGGTTTAAGTAATTTCATCTTTGTGGTTATGTTAACTCTCGTAGGGTTCGAGGGATAACAAATTAGGGGATCATAATTAAGTGGATATTGATTTAAATGATAATTATTAATAAGTGAATGAATAGGTAGAGTTTGATCGATTACACCTTTTAAAATATTTTCTAAAAAACATTTTTTTGTTGTGTCATTTTAATCGAACTTCATTTCAAAACAAAAAACAAAAAATTATACAATATTCTTCCAGAAAACTTCTTCTAGATTCATAAAATATAACCAAACCCCATCCTTTAAAATAGTCTTTATATTCTCTTTTATTTTATTTTTATAATACCTTTAAATAGTTGTTCTAAATCTACTTCCTCCTTTGAGAGACGACATTGGTCAGCCACTCTGCTGCACCTAAGTACCCCAAAATCATACTAATCATTTGAGGGCACCCACGAAAATGCTCTATCACATTGGTGCCATTTTCGGGGAGGCAAGTAATTAATTCAACCAATTAGAGGTATTTATTTTATTTTACATTTTTATTCTCTTCCTCTCTTCCTTCTTCCATCTTTACCCAATCTGATTATTTTCCTTCTTCTTTTATTTCCTTATACATATTTTTGGACCATCAACTCAAACTTCTAATTTTTATTTTACTACGGTCCAATTTCCTTCTTTTCATCTTTCATTGATTGATGACACGAACTAATCCCGAAGATCTCTTAGATCTTGACCATGAGATTGAACGCAACCTTAGGGCACGAATTAGACACTCTTAGTCTACGGTAAGTTTCAATATTCAACCAGTTGGTGAATTCTTCTCTTCTGGAAACATTGGAATTGGAAGTTATTCAAATTCAAACATAAAATAAGAAAAAATGGTTGAAAATAATGGAACTTAACTTAATAGAACCATTTAATAATTGGTTGCACCAGATATTAACTATCAACCAAATTGTATTGCATACACAAATCTCGAATCAGACTTTGAACTAAAATCTGTGTTAATTCACTTACTTCAAAAGTTTCATGGCCTCTCTGGTGAGGATCCAAATAAAAATTTGAATGAATTTAATGTGGTTTGATCAACCCTGAAATCAAGAAATGTATCTGAAGACCAAATAAAATTAAGAGCATTCCCATTCTCACTTGATGGAGCTGCGAAAGATTGGATGTATTATTTACAACCCAAAGATGTAACTTGTTGGAACGATTTGAAACATATTTTCTTATAGAGATTTTTTCCAGCATCAAGTACCACTTCCATTCGTAAGGATGTCTTGGGGATCAAGCAAGCTCAAGGGGAGTCAATGTATGAGTATTGGGAGAGATTCAAGAAGTTGTGCGCAAGCTATCCGCATCACCAAATCAGTGAGAAACTCCTCATCCAATACTTCTATGAAGGAATCACACCCATGGAGAGGAGAATGGTTGATGCTGTAGCTGGAGGATCAGTGGTGGACAAGACACCAGTATCCGCACGTGCATTGATCGACAAGATGGCCCAAAACTCCCAACAATTTGGTGATCAAGGTACACCACATATCAGGGGAGTGCATCAGGTAAGTACTTCTTCTCTTGAGAGTCATTTGATTGATACCAAGTTAGAAGAATTGGAAACTATGGTGAGGAAAATTGATTTGGAACAAAAGACCTCTATACCCCCTCCTTCAAGGTCTTGTGGAATTTGCACTGAGACAAGCCACCCAACTGACTATTGCCCACAACTACAGGGGACAAAGGATTGCGCAGCAGTATTCCCAGGGAGACCATTTCAGCAGCAACAATAACCATATCCCCAAAAAAAGTTTGATTCATTTCTCCAACATACAACCAAGGGTGGAAGGAGAAATCCGACATGAGGTATGGATCTTGACAACAACAAAGGCCACCCTTTCAACAAAACTTCCAACATCCTCCGTCTTACCAGCAGGGTTTCTAACAACCCCAAAGGCGATTTTAAGCTCAAACATCAACAAGCCAATAAAAAGGGAATCCCCCACCCAAGGTAGATTCTAACACTGATGACCTTTTGAAGCAAATTGTTCTTAATCAATAGAATGAGATAAAGAGTCATGGTTTAGAGCTGAGGGAGTTGAAGACTCAAATGAGACAGATTACCACCGCCCTCCATGAACTTGTGAGTAAGAATTATAGAAATCTACCTTCCCAACCCACTCCAAATCCAAAGGGGAATGTTAGTGCCATCACATTGAGAAGTGGGAAGCAAATGAACAATACATCTGGACCTACCATTCCACCGGGATTCACCTCTACTCCAGATAAGCCGCATTCCATACCAACTGATGAGAAATCCAAGGAGAAAGATAAAGGTAAGAAAAAGATTGATGATGTTCCTCCTAAACCCCTTTCTTTTCCAAACTAGGTTGTTCAAACCAAGAAGATGGCTGAAGTAGCAATGAAAATGGAGGTTTTGGACACATTTGAGCATGTGGAGATCAACATTCCTCTACTTGAAGCCATTAAACAATTCCCAAGGTATGCCAAATTCTTAAAATAAATCTGCACCAATCGAAGAGGGCTCAAGGGAAATGAGAGGATCAAACTTGGAAGGAATTTCTCAGCACTCAATTCACCAACTCTATCAATGCCAACAAAGTGCAAGGATCCCGGGACATTCACCATCCCATGTACCATAGGGGATATTCACTTCTCTGATGCTCTTTGTGATTTAGGAGCTTCAATAAATGTGATGCCTCACTCTTAATTCTCTTCCTTCCAAGTTTGTGAGTTGAAGCCAACAATAGTAGTGGTGCAGTTGGCGAATAGAGCTATGACATATCCATCGGGAGTCCTTGGGGATGTACTTGTCTGGGTAAGAGACATGATCGTTCCAGCAGACTTCTATGTGCTTAACATTGAGGATGATCAGGTAAGTTCTCATGCCCCATTATCTTAGGTAGACCCTTCCTCAAAACTGCAAAAACTATCATAAATGTCAATGAGGGTACACTTTCCATGGAATTTGGAGATGATGTTGTGATATTTAATGTAATGGATTCTATGAAGTACTTCTCAGAGGACCATTCTACTTTTGTTATCTCCCATTCTGAACCACCATGTAAAAACACCATGGAATTGGATTGTCCTATGCTTAGGGAGATTATGAGTATTGGTTCTAGTTTGATGTCTAAGAGTACTTATACACCCATTTTTAAGGAACAAGACTCAATAAGATTTGATTTTGAAATGGAATCATATTCTGATTTTGATCATGTGAACTCTGACTATGACATGGATATTGAGTATGCTGATGGATTTGCTGCTTTATTCTCTGATTGTGATGATTTTTATTCTGATACTGATGTTCAATGTGCAGATATGTCTGTTGCCTCAATTTATCCATCCATACATCACCCCCTACATTGGAACTCAAGCCTTTTCCCCCAAATCTTAAATATGCATACTTGCTGAGTGGTGATAGATTACCTGTTATCATTTCTAACAATCTCTCTTTTGAACATGAAGACAATATTTTGAATCTATTGAGAGATAACATTAGGTCAATTGGTTGTACATTGGCAGACATATCAAGTATTAGGCCCTCCATTTGCATGCATAGGATTCTCTTGGACGATGGGGCTAAACCGATGAGACAACCACAAATGAGACTCAATCCCACCCTCTTGGAAGTTGTTAAAAAAGAAGTTGAGAAATTGCTCGAGGCAGGTATAATCTTTCCCATTTCAGATTCTCAGTGGGTAAGTCCAATTCAGGTTGTGCCTAAGAAAAGTGGTGTTACTGTTGTTAAAAATGAGAAAGATGAGTTAGTTACAATGAAGGTGCAAAACAGTTGGCGTGTGTGTATTGATTATAGGAAACTAAATCAGTGCACTCGCAAGGACCATTTCCCCCTCCCAGTTATTGATCAGATGCATGAGAGACTAGCTGGGAAGACACACTATTGTTTCTTGGATGGATTTTCTGGATATTTTCAGGTTTCTATAGCTCCATAGGATCAGGAGAAGACTACATTCACCTGTCCCTTTGGCACATTTTCCTACCAGAGGATGCCATTTGGACTTTGCAACGCCTTGGGTACCTTCCAGAGATGCATGGTGAGTATTTTTTCTGATTTTATTAAGACTTGCATGGAGGTATTTATGGATGATTTTACGGTGTATGGGTCTTCATTTGATGAATGTATAATTAGTTTGGGAAAGGTGTTGAATCGTTGTATTGAGAAGAATCTGGTCCTGAACTTTGAAAAGTATCATTTCATGGTAGAGAATGGCATTGTCTTAGGGAATGTAGTGTCAAAACATGGGATAGAGGTTGATAGATCAAAGGCAGGTATTATTTCATCCTTACCATATCCTTCATGTGTGTGTGATGTTAGATCTTTCCTAGGGCATGCAGGAGTTTATCAGCTCTTCATCAATGATTTTAGTAAGATTGCTCTTCCTATATCAAGATTACATCAAAAGGATTCTGATTTTGTGTTTCATGTTTCCTGTAGGAATTCATTTGATGAGCTAAAACAACGTCTGACCACTCCACCTATCATACATCCCCCACGGTGGGAGATTCCTTTTAAGCTTATGTGTGATGCCTCCAACTTCGCGGTTGCAACTGACTTATCTCAGAGGGTGGAAGGACGTTCACATGTGATTGCCTATGCATCAAGGACATTGGATTAAGCCCAATCAAACTACACTACCATAGAAAAATTGTTTCTTGCTGTCATATTTGCTTTAGATAAATTTTGTTCATATTTATTGGGCTCTAAAGTAGTTGTTTTTTCTGACCATGCAGCTCTGAGGCACCTCTTGAAGAAACCATATGCAAAGCCATGACTTATCCGTTGGATGCTCCTTATTCAAGAGTTTGACATCGAGATAAAGGACAAAAAGGGTTCAGAAAACTTGGTTGCGGACCACATGAGTAGGCTTACTCACAGACTAGAGGATGACACCTTGGATCAGGTACCACTTCAGGACACTTTCCCCGATGAGCATCTCTATACCATCTCAGGTACGCATCCTTGGTATGCTGATTTAGTTAACTACCTTGTTTCCTCTGAAATCCCTGCAAATTTAAAAAACCATCAAGTCCAAAAATTAATGAGTGAGTCAAGATTTAATGTTTGGGATGATCCATACTTATGGTGCATGTGTAGTGACCAAGTTGTTAGGAGGTTTGTTCCTGATCATGAGTTTGAGTCTGTTTTGCAATTATATCATACACTTGCATGTGGTGGACACTTTGAACCCCAACAGATAGCTAGAAAAGTTTTAGACTTTGGATTATATTGGCCTAGCTTATTCCATGATTACCATGTGTTTTGTAAGTCATGCTCTCATTTCCAACATAGTGGAAATATTTCAAGGAGACACGAGATGCCCCAACAACCCATTTTATTCTGTGATATTATTGATGTTTGGGAAATTGATTTTATGGGCACTTTTCCTAGTTCCTTTGGTTTTTTTTACATTTTGGTTGTTGTTGATTATGTGAGTAAATGGGTGGAGGCTAAGGCCACTAGGACTGATGATTATCTTGTTGTTGTGGACTTTGTCAAAGCACAGATTTTTTGCAGGTTTGGAGTACCAAAGGCCATCATCAGTGACCAAGGGACACACTTTTGAAATAGGAATTTTGCTTCCCTCCTTCAAAAGTATGGGGTGACACACAAAACATCAACACTATACCACCTCCAAAAAAATGGCTAGGCTGAGGTTTCAAATCGTGAGTTGAAATTTTTTTTGGAGAAAATTGTGCAGCCAAATAGGAAGGATTGGAGTAAGTGCTTGGATGATGCATTGTGGGCTTATAGGATATCATACAAGACAGCCATTGGTATGTCCCCATTTCGGATTGTTTTTTGGGAAAGTGTTTCATCTCCCCTTGGAAGTTGAGCATCAGGCTTATTGGGATATAAAGAAATGCAACATGGATTTGGCCCAAGCTGGAATCCGAAGGAAGCTACAAATTAAAGAGCTTGAGGAGATTAGATTTTCATCATATGAGAACTGAAGGCTCTACAAGGAAAGATCAAAAGCAGATCATGACTAAATGATCAAAAAAAGAGAGTTTCATGTTGGAGAGAAAGTCCTTCTCTACAGTTCACGACTGAAGCTGATGCCTGGTAAGTTGCGTTTCAGATGGTTAGGTCCTTATATTGTATCTAATGTTTTTCCTTATGGTGTAGTGGAGATCACACAAGAGGAAAATGGAATGAGCTTTATAGTAAATGTGAAACGTTTTAAGAGATACATTGAGGGACATACTACTGATGCAGTGGATTTTATCACACTGCATGACCCCATCATCACTTGAGCACATCAGGTTGTTCCTAACCCTTTCACTTTTATATTATTTGTCCTATTTAAAAATTATGCATTTCATGTACATATATCATCTCATGGGTACACATTGAGGACAATGCAATATTTTAAGTGTGGGGGAGGGAACCTTTTAGTTTAGTAATTTCAATTGTTTTCCTGTTAAAAAAAACAAATTTTTTTTTGTGTTTTTCAAATTTTGGGTGTTTATTTTACAATTTTCTGTGTTTTTTGAAACTTTTGAGCTAAAATGATTCTCATCACCATTTTTAAATCCATATCAATAAGTGAAACAATTTAACCCTTGAAACTAAGCTTAAATGAATGCTAAAATGACTTTGTTTCAAGTTCAAATATTTAGTAATTTCATGAAAAGTACACTGAATTTTTAATCCCATTCCACATCTCACTGTCTTTATATTTGAAATCACTTTCTTGTGAGGCTTCTAAACCATTATTTTCATATTCCTTACATTCACGTCACTTCTTGAGAGAACCAAACCATAATTGATTTAACCAGAATTTGATCTATTCCTGTCAAAACTTGAGGTTTTGAGGTACTTATGTTTAAATGATTGAGGAATTTGTTTGGTATTAAAGACCCTATTTGTAACACCCCGAGATTTTATGAAAAATATTCTTTTTAATTTCATTAATGTCTTGTGTTGTATGCTACACCAAAATAAGCTTGAACAACATGCATCCTTGACTTGCCTTGCATTACAAGCAAGCGCGACCTTCTGCGATAGCGTGTGTTGTACGCAATACCGAGTTTCGTTAAACAATGATATGCTATTAAAATATTATTAAAACTAGCCGTTATGAATAGTAATAACCAATTTTTGAAATTTTTTAAATTTTATTTTTCAAAATGGACTTCATTTTTGGATTCGGAATATCGAAATTAGCTTAGGGTGAAATTTTGGTACTTTTCGGATAACTTTCATTTTCTGATGAATAGTGAAAATTACTAAATTTTAATTAAAAATAACCTTTTTAATTGAAATAATTAATAGTGATAAATTATTAATTTTAGTGGTTTTAAATTATATTTATAATATATTTTTATAATTTAATACAATGTTGGTTATTGGATGTAATTTCACATTCAAACCAGAAATAAACAAATGTCAATCTTTTGATAGTTAGGACACGCTATTTGTTTTGACGACGAGAATTAATTTTTAAATTAATTAATGCAACTGATATGATTTGAATTTGGTAAAATAGACATAGTTTTTGAATTCATAATATCAAATATAGCTTAGGCCTAATTTTTGGTATTTTTCTGGAAACTTTCATTTTTTGATGAATAGTGAAACCACTAAGTGGTAGTTAAAAAAATGAATTTTTCATAAAACATAATTTTACCACTTGTGTGAGTGGAATTTCAAAAATCCGAGAGACACGGTTGATTTCAGTAAGTAAAATGTGGTTCAATGAGATGAAAATAATTTTTGGTGAATAGTAACTTTTTACTTTTTTTTACCACGGTTAAAAGTAAATAGGGTAATTAAGGGTAGAAATGATATTATTATTACCCTAACAAATGTCCTAATTGTATTGGATAAGTGTAATTCGACCAAAAACAACCTTAGGAATAAAATATGACCATTTAGTCCCACTTGGATTAGATTAGGACATTTATTATTATTTAATTCAAAGAAGAGTTAAAAGAGTTAAAATCAAAGTTTATTTACTACAACATTTTTAATATAGGGTTATAAATAAGATAAATTATATTGTAAATATTAATTAGAAATATAATACAATTTCCTACATAATTATATTTTATTTATAATTTTTAGACATTATATAAATTATTTTATTTATGACACAATGATGATGTAGTAATTACCATAATAGTGAAAAATTAGAATAATTGATATTATAAATACACAAATAGATATAATTTGAGACTTTTTATGAAATCCAATAATTTTATAGGTTAATATGACATGTTAGTATTGATTTAATTAACTTTTTTCAAACTAATCATTCTGTTATGATTTTCACAAAAATCAATTTCTAAATAGTGTCAAAATTGACATAAAATAGTTTTTAAAACAAATATTATATTAGTAATTGTTATTTTATTACTAAAAATCTAAGGATCGGCCAAATGACTTAGATAAGATTATATATATTAATAATAAACAACTCTTGGTTCGTTTGGATGCTTATAGTATGTTTATTAACCTTATATTATAAGAACACAAGAAAACACGGTAAAAGTAAAATTACTTTACTTAATGTTAAATCTAAATGATGAGGTCAAAATAGGAACCTAAACTTGTATAAATTCTATTGGATGAGAGAAGTTCGACCCATCCCCACCTTAGCTTCGAAATAAATCAATTTAGAGCTATTTAAAACCGAATGTTTCTTTAAATTAAAATAATATTTTTAGTTTTTCCAAAGGAGCCCCTCTCCTCCCTTATAAAAGGGCACCTCCTCCCTCTATTCCTCACACCACTTTGAGCCTTCACGCTCGGCCAACCCCTGCCAAATTATCTTCTCCACTTCACTAGAAACATCCTAGAGGTTCTGGTCTACTTTAAAGACCAATATTAGTGCCCTAAGAGGAGGTTTCAAAGAGGCGTATCGAAGAAGAGGTAATTTCTTCTCCCGATTCTTTTAAGCTTCTTTCTTCTTCAACTTATTCTTCTTTAGTTGTTTCATTATAAGGTAATAACATCAGTATAATTAATATACTTATTTGTTATTATAAATATTAAACAACCCCATCTCACCTTCTATCCATCCTATGGAAAACAAAATCACCGCGCGTGCGTACGTACGGAATACCATCTCCACGCCGTGGTATAATCTGTTTTTCCACCAACACCTTACATGGATGGGTATAATGGTGTAAATAATAACTATACATTGTTATTATAACATCATACTGATTTTGATATATTGTATCATCCACTCCAATTCAATTCAATAATTATGGAAACGATATCATCGCTCGTGCGTACGTACGGACTACCGTCTCCACGATGTGATGAGATTCATTCTCCATGTTAACCATTTAAGAATTATTATAAAGTATATATAAGAAATAATAATGAAATATACGACATTATAAATCTACTCAATTTATGTATATATGTATGTCATCTACTTAATTCCATTCAACTCAATAAGGAAACGAAAACAGCGTTCATGCGTACGTACGGCCTACCATCTCCATGAACGGTGTATTTCTTTCCATTTATCGATCTTTTATATATATGTATATTCTGAATATATATTATATATAAATCATGTTTTATATTCTGGAATTATGTAATCGTGATCTATGTAATCATATGAATAATTACAAGTCAAAACACGGATTAAAAATGAAACGATTTTATCTAAAACACTCTTTAACATGGAATTTACAAAAGAACGGGTAATGTAAAGTCATAAGTGAACCATATATAATATCATAACAATGAATATGATTCTATAATAAGTCAATGACATTATTTAAATGATTATACAGAAGGTTCAGATACATACGAAGCATATCAGACATAAGGTAAGGGATAATTTTTCAAATCTCATTTTTATCCGAGATTTCTTATTTGTAATTATTTACTGGGGTTATTTCTATCATCCATGTACATGTTTTATAAAAGTGTTTTCATGTTTTTTTAAAGTCCTTTTTACCCATTTTTGACTTTTACTACCTGGTATGTAAGGAATCTTTCTTTTGTTTACGTTACGAGGTAGTTTTTGACTTTTCCGGCAAAAGTATGAAAAGAATGTTTTTCTTTTAACTTATACGGCACGAATGGATTTTTATGGTTATATAAAGCCTTATTTTCATGAAGCTTACTCAAAAAGATTTAATGACTATTTTCAACAAAATATCTTTCTTTTAAAATTGCATGACGTTTTGTGAAAAGAAATTGATTTTGAAGAAGAAAGGATATTTTCCTCAAGAATTCATTACAAGTGTTTTATCAAAACCATTTTCCATCTAAGATGAAATTATTTCATATGTGTATGTTTCAAGTGTAATGTCTCTATGATTGACATGGTTTCACTTTTCTTATTATGAAATGATATCCATTTCTTTTATATGGATTATGTGATGATGGGATGATGTTTATGAAACCCATTTTATTCATTGGGTTATTATGAATGATGTATGTTTATTTTGTGGCACAATTAATAATGATTTCATTATGAGATGGGTGGGACCTATATCTCCCTCCAATGCATTGGGTAAAGATTTTATATCTCATGAGATAGACATGGCTGGAATGGTAAGTTAATCCGGTTCAGTGCTACAGGACTGAAACGAGGAGTAAACTCAATTTAAAATGGGACTTTGTCCACTAAGATGGTCTTGGCAGCAATGCCTTGGATACTATGGAAATAATTACATGTGCTTAATGGATGCCACAATTACATTTTTTATTCCCATGCTATTTTATCATGGTTTATGTTCCATTATGATCTATGCCTTATGTACTTCAATGTTTTATGTCGTTTCTAAAGATTTTAATGTTTAAACATTATGTTCATGTTTTTTTAGTTCCAATGTATATGGTATGTTTTATATTATCCATGCTTACCATTATTGAGAATTTGAGCTCACCCTTTTTATGTTTTATTTTCCCCCAGGATCAAAAGAATGGTTTTAGGTCAGGAAACAAAAATTGGAAGATCTTTATGAGATGTTGAAGATCTTTCACCACAATTAGAAGATTATGTTCCAAGTTTCCAAAGACACTAAACTATTACGGTCCTTGTGTGTCTGTTTTTGTTATGTATTAAGTATTCCGAAAAAGTAATGTAATGTCTATGTACGTCAAGATTAGGGTCTCTACAGTTGGTATCAGAGGAAAGGTTTAGTCAACCTTTGGAAACTAGGATGCAAGAACTTTAGTGAGATCCCTAGAGATATTTCTAAGGTATGTCTAGGGATGTCCCTAAGGATAAGTATATGTATTGGATATAGTCCTAGAACTATGGTAACGATATTAGATTAAACCAAATATGTTAGATATTGAAGTTACTCCCCCTTTATTATGATATTTACCTCTCACACTATTCTTTTTGGGTTTTAGACGATGGCTGGAACCTGAAGGAACCGTGTTGATCAATGTAATGGACAATGCAATGATTTTCCTCCTGAACAAACAAATGTTATGGGAGATGGAGTGCAAAATCTTATTTCTATACTTATACAAGATATGAATCATTCTGGACTTCCAAATGAGCAGGGAAGGGAATAATATTATATTGAGTCCTTCATGAGGCAACGTCCACCTTCTTTCAGTGGGTCTTCTGATCCACTTGTTACTGAACAATGGATCAGTACTACAGAAAAGATATTTTCAGTTCTTCAATGTTCTGAACATGATAAAGTAATCTTAGCAGTGTATCGTTTGGAAGGTGATGCTGATCAATGGTGGAATCTTATCAAGAATATTAGGCCAAGAGGTGAAATTGATTCCATGGAATGGGACGAGTTCAAGAAATTATTTTTCAATAAGTACTTCCCTCATATTTTTCGAACAAAGATAGAGAAGGAGTTTCTTGAACTAAAGAAAAAGGATGATGAATATGTTGGTATATACGAAGCGAACTTTACAAGGCTTGCAAGGTATGCATCTGGATTTATCATCCAACCTGAAAGTAAAGTTGATCGATTCTTCAGAGGCTTAAAACCAAATCTTCAAAGGGCATTAGCTATAAGAGACATCAGTAGCTATGAAGAAATTGTGCGTTGTGCTATCAAGGTAGAAATGGAAGTTGGTGTTACTTATCCATCACATATTTTTGACAATAAATGAAAGATGGAGTTCAAGGAGAAATCTCAGAATAATGGTGAAAAGAAGATGACTGTTTTCTTATGCTCAAAGTGTGGAAAGAAGCATGGTGGAGATTATCTTAAAGGGACTAGAAAATGTTTTAAGTGTGGAAAAGAAGGTCATCGAGTAGCTGAGTGTCGAAGTAATGGAAAAAGGGTTTCTAATGATGTGAATAAAAAAAAGACTGCAGAGAATGCACCACGAACACTTCAATGCTTCAAGTGTAAGGAAATGGGGAATTATGCTAATAAATGCACTAATACAAGGGTTAGTGATGATCAACATGGGCAACCACTTAAGGCAAAGGACAAAGGGAAGTCACATGCGATCACTATTGGCGATGTTGAATATGACAACGATGTGGTGGAATGATTAAGTGTTTATATAATGGGATTCCAAAATAATGTTGTATATAGTATCGTGGAATATTGGAATATTTATGTATTGGTCTATTGTGGTTTTCAATTGTCCAGGTAACCAAAGAATGTGATTGAGATATTTTTGGAAAAAAAGATGATATGCGCATAATGAAAGGAAAACGAGAAAATGAAATGTTTGACCGTACTCATGAGCTCATGACTGATATAAGGAGAAGGATATATCATGGTTTGAGTATATAGAATTTTTGGATTTTGGTATGTGGAAAGAGTTAACTTTTGGCTGCATTCATGTTTTCACTATGGTTCAATTAATGGGTATTCATTCTTTAAGAGAATACATGATTAAGGTATTCACATGTTTGTAATTTGACCAACAAGATATATCTTATGATATATGGGGGATAAATGATGGCATTCACGTGATTGTTATGTGACATTTCAAGTAAACATTTTCTTTATACTATGAGCTTGGACCAAAGTATTTTAGATAAGCCAAAATATTGGAATGGATTATGTTGGACATAAGTTAGGATAGAACTTTTTTTGATATTATTGATGGGATGTTATAGTAATATAGCTTTAGAAAAAGGACAACCTGCAGGACGGGCGACAGCCCATCGCGTCGGACAAGGCTGTGGGAATCGAACCCACAACTGAAGTGCGACTGGCCTTATCGCCTACCACTGGCCTACAAGAAGTCCCTGGTTAGTAGAAACTAGTTTTATTTTATTACGCGGTATGATATATGAAGTATAAGTTCATTTTTGGAATCGTATACGATTAACCTCACCATAGATAGACTTATGTATATTTGATAACTTTTGCTAACCTTTTGTTTGAAACAGATGGAATGACCCATCATTCTATCACATGATCTATTAACACCTCATGAATAACAAATTCAAATTCATTTCTTTAAGAGATGAAGTGGAAATTGTTCAAAGCACGAACAATAGTGAAATTGTACCAAAATCATGTAAGTATTTCTTTTAATTCATCAACTTTAGGGAAATGATCTTGAAAACCAAAAATGTTGTCCTAGTTCCCTTATATCTGATGAATCAGATGGTACCTTAGATCATCGCAAATCTATGGCTTTGTGATTATTGTCTATTTCATAGCCATGTTCTCTACCACTCTCCATCGGAACTTGATGGTTATATTTTTCTTCTATATCTATATTTTCACCTATGTTCTCCTATGTGGAAACCCAGTGATGAGTTAATTTGGATAACCGTTAAATTTCATACTTTAGTTTTTAAAGCCAAGTTTGGGTGTTCCTTTTTACGATATGGGTTTCTATTAAACAAACTTTCGAGTAGTAAACCATTTATAACCCCGACGAATTTCGAGGGCGAAATTCATTTTAAGGGGGGTAGAATGTAACACCCCGAGATTTTATGAAAAATATTCTTTTTAATTTCATTATTGTCTTGTTTTGTATGCTACACCAAAATAAGCTTACACAACACGCATCCTTTACTTGCCTTGCATTACACACAAGCACGACCTTCCGTGATAGCGTGTATTGTACGGAATACCGAGTTTCGCTAAACAATGATATGCTATTAAAATATTATTAAAAATAACCGTTATGAATAGTAATAACCACTTTTTGAAATTTTTTAAATTTTCTTTTTCAAAATGGACTTTATTTTTGGATTCGGAATATCGAAATTAGATTAGGGTGAAATTTTGGTACTTTTCGGATAACTTTCATTTTCTGATGAATAGTGAAAATTACTAAATTTTAATTAAAAACAACCTTTTTAATTGAAATAATTAATAGTGATAAATTATTAATTTGAGTGGTTTTAAAGTATATTTAGAATATATTTTTATAATTTAATACAATTTTGGTCATTGGATGTAATTTCACATTTAAACCAGACATAAACAAATGTCAATCTTTTGATAAATAGAACACGCTATTTGTTTTGACGATGGGAATTAATTTTTAAATTAATTAATGCAATTGATATGTTTTTAATTTCTTAAAATAGACATCATTTTTGAATTCATAATATCAAATATAGCTTAGGACTAATTTTTGGTATTTTTCTGGAAACTTTCATTTTTTGATGAATAGTGAAACCACTAAGTGGTAGTTAAAAAAAATAAATTTTTCAAAAAACTTAATTTTACCACTTCTGTGAGTGGAATTTCAAAAATATGAGAGACACGGTTGATGTCAGTAAGTAAAATGTGGTTCAATGAGATGAAAATAATTTTTGGTGAATCGTAACTTTTTACTTTTTTTTACCGCGGTTAAAAGTAAATAGGGTAATTAAGGGTAAAAATGATATTATTATTACCCTATCACATGTACTAATTCTATTGGATAAGTGTAATTCGACAAAAAACAACCTTAGTAATAAAATATGACCATTTAGGACCACTTGGATTAGATTAGGACATTTATTATTATTTAATTCAAAGTAGAATTTAAAGGGTTAAAATCAACGTTTATTTACTACAACATTTTTAATATAGGGTTATAAATAAGATAAATTCGATTTTAAATATTCATTAGAAAGATAATAATATTTCCTACATAATTATATTTTATTTATAATTTTTAGACATTGAATAAATTAATTTATTTATGACACAATGATGATGCAGTAATTACAATAATAGTGAAAAATTAGAATAATTGATATTATAAATACCCAAATAAATATAATTTGAGACTTTTTATGAATTAAACTAATTTTATAGGTTAATATGACATGTTAGTATTGATTTAATTAACCTTTTTAGAACTAATCATTCCGTTATGATTTTCACAAAAATCAATTTCTAAATAGTGTCAAAATTGACATAAAATCGTTTTTAAAACAAATATTATATTAGTAATTGTTATTTTATTACTAAAAATATAAGGTTCACTTAAATGACTTATATAAGGTTATATATATTAATAATAAACAACTTGGGGTTCGTTTGGATGCTTATAGTAAGTTTATTAACCTTATTTTATAAAAACACAAGAAGACACAGTTAAAGTAAAATTATTTTACTTAATGTTAAATCTAAATGATAAGGTTAAAATAGGAACCTAAACTTGTATAAATTCTATTTGATGAGAGTATTTCGACCCATCCCCACATTATATTCAAAATAAATCATTTTGGATCTATTTAAAACCGAATTTGTCTTTATAATAAAATAATATTTTTAGTTTTTCCAAAGGAGCCCCTCTCCTCCCTTATAAAAGGGAACATCCTCCCTCACTTCCTCACACCACCTTGAGCCATCAAGCTCGGACAACCCCTGCCAAATTATCTTCTCCACTTACCAAGAAACATCCTAGAGGTTCTGGTCTTCTTTAAAGACTAATCTTAGTGCCCTAAGAGGAGTTTTCAAAGAGGTGTATCGAAGAAGAGGTAATTTCTTCTCCCGATTATTTCAAGCTTCTTTCTTCTTAAACATATTCTTCTTTAGTTGTTTAATTATAAAGTAATAACATAAGTATAACTAATATACTGATTTGTTATTATAAATATGAAACAACCCCATTTCACCTTCTATCCATCCTACGGAAAACAAAATCACCGCGCGTGCGTACGTACGGAATACCCTCTCTACCCCGTGGTGTAATCTGTTTTTCCACCAACACCTTACATGGATGGGTATAATTCTGTAAAGAATAACTATACATAGTTATTATAACATCATAAGGATTCTGATATATTGTATCATCCACTCTAATTCAATTCAATAATTATGGAAACGATATCATCGCTCATGCGTACGTACAGACTACTGTCTCCACGACGCGATGAGATTTATTCTCCATGTTAACCATTTAAGAATTATTATAAAGTATATATAATAACTAATAATGAAATATATGAAATTATAAAGCTACTGTATTTATGTATATATGTATGTCATCTACTTAATTCTATTCAACTCAATAAGGAAATGAAAACAACGTTCATGCGTACGTACGACCTACTGTCTCCATGAATGGTGTATTTATTTCCAATTATCGATCTATTATATATATGTATATTCTGAATATATATTATATATAAATCATTTTTTATATTCTGGAATTATGTAATCGTGATCTATGTAATCATATGAATAATTACAAGTCAAAACACAGACGACAAATGAAACGATTTTACCCAAAACACTCTTAACATGGAATTTACAAAATAACGGGTAATGTAAAGTCATAAGTGAACCATATATGATATAATAACAATGAATATGATTCTATAATAAGTCAATGAAACTATTTTAATCATTATACAGGAGGTTCGGATACATACGAAGCATATCAGACATAAGGTAAGGGATAATTTTTCAAATCTCTTTTTTATCCGAGATTGCTTATTCGTAAGTATTTACTGGGGTTATTTCTATCATCCATGTTCATGTTTTATAAATGTGTTTTTATGTATGTATAAATTCCTTTTTACCCATTTCTGACTTTTACTACATGGTATGTAAGGAATCATTCTTTTGTTTACGTTATGAGGTACTTTTTGACTTTTCCGGTAAAAGTACGAGAAGAATGTTTTTCTTTTAACTTATACGGCACAAACATATTTTTACGGTTTTATAAAGCTTTATCTTCATGAAGCATACTCCAAAAGATTTCATGAATAATTTCAACAAAATATCATTCTTTTAAAATTGCATGACTTTTTGTGAAAAGAAATTGATTTTGAAGAAGAAAGGATATTTTCCTCAATAATTCATTACAAGTGTTTTATCAAAACCATTTTCCATCTAAGATGAAATTATTTCATATGTGTATGTTTCAAGTGTAATGTCTCTATGATTGACATGGTTTCACTTTTCTTATTATGAAATGATATCCATTTATTTTATATGGATTATGTGATGATGGGATGATGTTTATGAAACCCATTTTATTCGTTGGGTTATTATGAATGGTGTATGTTTATTTTGTGGAACAAGTAATAATGATTTCATTATGAGATGGGTGGGACCTATATCTCCCTGCAATGCATTGGGTAAAGATTTTATATCTCATGAGATAGACATGGCTGGAACGGTAAGTTAATCCGGTTCAGTGTTACAGGACTGAAACGAGGAGTGAACTCGATTCAGAATGGGACTTTGTCCACTAAGATGGTCTTGGCAGCAATGCCTTGGCTACTATGGAAATCATTACATGTGCTTAATGGATGCCAAAATTACATGTTTTATTCCCATGCTATTTTATCATGGTTTATGTTCCATTATGATCTATGCCTTATGTACTTCCATGTTTTATGTCGTTGCTCAAGATTTTAATGATTAAACATTATGTTCATGTTTTTTTAGTTCCAATGTATATGGTATGTTTTATTTTATCCATGCTTACCCTTACTGAGCATTTGAGATCACCCTTTTTATGTTTTATTTTCCCCTAGGATCAAAAGAAAGGTTTTAGGTCAGGAAACAAAAAGTGGAAGATCTTTATGAGATGTTGAATATCTTTCACCATGATTAGAAGATTACGTTCCAAGTTTCCAAAGACACTAAACCATTACGGTACTTGTGTGTCTGTTTTTGTTTTGTATTAAGTATTCTGCAAAAGTAATTTAATATCCATGTACGTCAAGCTTCGGGTCTCTACACTATATCAAATAATCCTTTTTTATAATGGCCTACCTTGAATATTTAATCCTTGTAGCCCTTAGAAGCCATGCATAGCCTGTTAAGTAAGCCACATTAAGAGCCAATTTTCCCTATCCAACCAACTCTTGAAGTGAAATTGCATAATCTAGTTGAGTTTAAGTGTGGGGGAATCTATCTTGTGTTGTGCCACCACATTCGGTGATACTTTGGGTGGAAAATTAAATTTTGAAGAGATGTGTTTTCTACTGAAGAAAGTCATTATATTGAAATTTGTTCTTTTTCTGGAGCTTTCTTTATAAGTGAATCTGTGCCTTTTCTGGATCTTCTAATTGAGGGGGAAAGTTGTGCCCATCTCGAGCTTTCAAGAAAATCATTTTTGAGAAGATTGAAATTTTTTATGTTGAAATGATGAATGGTGTAAACCTTTCAAGACTTTTCATGATGATGGAGCTGAATTGATACTATGGGGATTGAGGAGAAGACCATATTTAAGTGAAAATTAGATTAATGCAATTTTGCTTCAAAAAGAGTCAAGCCCTCCTCATTCAGCCTCAGAATTTTTCACATATAAATCCAACCAACCAAAAGCCATGAAACAACCCTGAAAAGTAATCATGATAAAAATATGTCCTTGACTCACATCGGGTAGCGATGTAGGAATCTATCAAGCCTATGGTGACTCTTGTATGAGTTTGGATGAGAAAGACATTGAAAAAAAATTGATACTTGTGTGATGAGAGAAAATTCAATAGAGGTAAGTGTTTTGTGCATGGGAGGATAAATGAAGTGGAAATATATTGAATAATATAAATGAAGAACTTGAAATAATGGTTTTTTATGAGGCATGATATATTTTGTTTCTTGCTGTATAATTTTTTGATATCAAGGATATGTGTTTTAAAATTGGTTTTGATTTGATATTGATGTTTACTTGACATGAGGTTTTGCCTAGGAGTGCAAAAGGGTAAGTGTGGGAGAGTTGATAAAACACTATTTTGTTGAATATTTTATTGATAATAAATTATATAATTTCCTCACATTGTGTTAAATATGTTTATTTATAAAATATTTGGGATTTGATCATTCATTTGAAAATTTGGAGAAAATTCCAGTTTTACCCTTTATAGTGTACTATAGTATTTCGAAGATAAATATTTTTGTATTTATTATTTGAATTTGAAATTTTGTAACAGAGTTCCCAACTTAATGTTCTACAACTTTCATTCAGGACACTAGAGCTACATTTGGATGGAGTAAATGGGCCATTAATCCAATGGTGGGCTGGACTCGGCAGAATGGACATGGGTTCTGTATTTGGGTCATATCTTCATCATTCGGGCTTGGATTGAGCCCAAATTTTGAGGAAAGACCGGGGACATGATTTGGCCCAAATCTGTCTTCTGGAAGGCCGGTCAATTCACGAGTTGTGGATGTCCACTAGGTGGTGCAACTTGGAATAAAATATTTGGCCGAGTTTTTCATTTCACACATAAAAAGTTATGTAACCCAAGCCCTCAAAAAATCTATTTAAAAGTGATTTTAACTCTTTTAGAGGACTGGTTGAGGCTTTGGGAAGTGTTTTATGAAAGGGTGTCTCTTGGGATACCCACACAACTCTTGGAAGAAGTAAT
Source organism: Viscum album (assembly GCA_963277665.1). NCBI lineage: Eukaryota > Viridiplantae > Streptophyta > Magnoliopsida > Santalales > Viscaceae > Viscum > Viscum album. The sequence continues at coordinate 1,441,907,105 of OY728140.1, read as the reverse complement.
ACCTTGTGCAAACCTCTCTTCCAAAAAGGCTCTCCTCTCCCACCTCCTCTTTGTTTTTATTTTCTTTCATGTTTGTTTCTTGAATTTTTCTTTAAATAGTCTTCTATGTTCTTACATCTTCTTATTCTCTTAATCTTATTAATTGGGTTGGAATCAAGAGTAGATACACGATTGAGTTATACCCTTTCAATCCTTTGCTTATGCAAAACGTCTCCACGATGACTACACCACCCATAGAAGAGTAGTTCTTTTTAGTAATCGATCGACCTCTATCCTTATTCATTTAATTATTTTGAATCATTGAACTAATGTAATTAAATTAATATGATCCATGAATTGTGTTTTTTAATTGTAATAAACTAAGAAAGAAATTGAACAATTAACACAAAACAGACGAGGTCGGGAATTGTGTAAATTGTGAGAGTGCAATCTAAATCGGTAATACAAGACCATACAGGATAAATTTGTAAAGTTCAAAGATAATACCTAAACAAAATTCATCCTTATTTACAGAATAGATATGTTCTCTAATTAACCACTGACCATAAGCTAACCCTAGAACAACAATCAAAGCAGGGTGCTGCGATTTCGTGTTCCGAAGCTAGCCTAGGGTCTAAGTAATTTCATCTTTGTGGTTAAGTTAACTCTCGTAGGGTTCGAGGGATAAAAATTTAGGGGATCATAATTAAGTGGATATTTATTTACATAATAATGATTAATAAGTGAATGAAGAGGTAGAGTTAGATCTATTATTCCTTTTAAAATATTTTCTGAAAAATCATCTTTTTATTGTGTCATTTTAAATGAACTTCATTTCAAAAAAAAATATACAATCTTCTTCCAGAAAACAACTTCTAGATTTATAAACTATAACCAAACCCCATCCTTTAAAATAGTTTTTTTATTCTCCTTTATTTTATTTTTAGAATACCTTTAAAAAGTTGTTCTAAATCTACTTCCTCCTTTGAGAGACGAACTTGGTCAGCCACTCTGCTGCATGTAAGTACCCCAAAATCACACTAATCATTTGAGGGTGCCCACGAAAGTGATCTATCAAATTGGCGCCATTTCCAGGGAGGAAGGTAATTATTTCAACCAATTAGAGGTATTTATTTTATTTTACATTTTAATTCTCTTCCTCACTTCTTTCTTCTGTCTTTACCCAATCTGATTTTTTCCTTCTTCTTTTATTTTCTTCTACTTCTTTTTCGACCATCAACTGAAACTTCTAATTTTTATTTTACTATGGTCCAATTTCCTTCTTTTCATATTTCATTTATTGATGACACCAACTAATCCCGAAGATCTCTTAGATCTTGACCTTGAGATTTATCACAGCATTAGGGAACAAATCAGACACTCTCAGTCTACGAGAAGTTTCAATATTCAACCAGTTGGTGAATTCCTCTCTTCTGGAAACATTGGAATTGGAAGTTATTCAAATTCAATCATAAAAGAAGAACAAATGGCTGAAAATAATGGAAATGAACTTAATAGAACCATTCAATAATTGGTTGAACCTGATATTAACTATCAACCAAATTGTATTGCATACCCAAATCTCGAATCGGACTTTGAACTAAAATCTGGGTTAATTCACTTACTTCCAAAGTTTCATGGCCTCTCTGGTGAGGATACCAATAAACATTTGAAAGAATTTAATGTGGTTTTATCAACATTGAAACCAAGAAATGTATCTGCAGACCAAATCAAATTAAGAGCATTCCCATTATCACTTGATGGAGCTGCGAAAGATTGGATGTATTATTTACAACTCGAAGATGTAACTTGTTGGAACGATTTGAAACGTCTTTTATTGAAGAGATTTTTTCCAGCATAAAGGAACACTTCCATTCATAAGGAGATCTCGGGGATCAAGAAATAACAAGGGGAGTCAATGTATGATTATTGGGAGATATTCAAGAAGTTGTGCGCAAGCTGTCCGCATCACCAAATCAGTGAGCAAATCCTCATCCAATACTTCTACGAAGGACTCACACCCATGGAGAGGATCATGGTTGATGCTACAGCTATAGGATCATTGGTGGACAAGACACTAGAAGTCGCACGTGCATTGATCGACAAGATGGCCCAAAACTCCCAACAATTTGGTGATCGAGGTACACCACATATCAGGGGAGTACATCACATAAGTCCTTCTTCTCTTGATAGTCATTTGATTGATACCAAGTTAGAAGAATTGACAACTATGGTGAGGAAAATTGCTTTGGCACAAAAGACATCTCTTCCCACTCCTTCAAGGCCTTGTGGAATTTGCACTGAGACAAGCCACCCAACTGACTGTTGACCACAACTACAAAAGATAGAGGATTGCGCAGCAGTATTCCCAGGGAGACCATTTCAGCAGCAACAACAACCATATCCCCAAAAGAATTTTGATTCATTTGCGACAACCTACAACCAAGGGTGGAAGGATCAATCAGACATGAGATATGGGTCTGGACAACAACAAAGGCCACCCTTTCAACAAAACTTCCAGCAGTCTCCGCCTTACCAGCAGGGGTTCCAACAACCCCAAAGGAGATTTGAAGCTTAAACATCAACAAGACAACAACAATGGAATCCCCCACCAATGGTAGATTCTAACACTGATGACCTTTTGAAGCAAATTTTTCTTAATCAACAGAATGAGCTAAAGAGTCAAGGTTCGGAGATGAGGGAGTTGAAGACTCAAATGAGCCAGATTTCCACCGCCCTCCATGAACTATTGAGTAAGAATTCTAGAAATCAACCTTCCCAACCCACTCCAAATCCAAAGGGGAATGTTAGGGCCATCACATTGAGAAGTAGGAAGCAAATGAACGATACATCTGGACCTACCATTCCACCATGATTCACCTCTACTCCAGAGAAGCCGCATTCCATACCAAATGATGAGCAATCCAAGGAGAAAGATAAAGGTAAGAAAAAGATTGATGATGTTCCTCCAAAACCCCTTCCTTTTCCAAACAGGGTTTTTCAAACAAAAAATATGGCTGAAGAAGAAATTCAAAAGGAGGTTTTGGACACATTCAAGCATGTGGAGATCAAAATTCCTCTACTTGAAGCCATTAAGAAAATCCCAAGGTATGCCAAATTCTTAAAAGAACTCTGCACCAATTGAAGAGGTCTCAAGGGAAATGAGAGGATCAACCTTGGAAGGAATGTCTCATCACTCATTTCACCAACTCTAGCAATGCCAACAAAGTGCAAGGATCCCGGGACATTCACCATCCCATGTACCATACGGGAGTTTCACTTCTCTAATGCTCTTTGTGATTTAGGAGCTTCAATAAATGTGATGCCTCACTCTGTATTCTCTTCCTTGAAGGTTGGTGAGTTGAATCCAACAAGAGTAGTGGTGCAGTTGGCGAATAGATTTACGACATATCCAGCGGGAGTCCTTGAGGATGTACTTGTCCGGGTAAGAGACATGATCTTTCCAGTAGACTTCTATGTTCTTAACATGGAGGATGACCAGGTAAGTTCTCATGCCCCCATTATCTTAGGTAGTACCTTCCTCAAAACTGCAAAAACTATCATAAATGACAATGAGGGTACACTTTCCATGTAATTTTGAGATGAAGTTGTGATATTTAATGTTATGGATTCTATGAAGTACCCCTCAAAGGACCATTCTACTTTTGTTATCTCTCATTTTGAACCAGTAAGTAAAAACACCATGGAATTGGATTTTCCTATGCTTAGGGAGATTATGAGTATTGGTTCTAGTTTGATGTCTCAGAGTACTTCTACACCCATTTTTAAGGAACAAGACTCTCTAAGATTTGATTTTGAAATGGAATCATATTTTGATTTTGATCATGAGAAATCTAATTATGACATGGCTATTGAGTATGCTGATGGATTTGGTACTTTATTCTCTAATTGTGATGATTTTTATTCTGATACTGATGTTCATTGTGCAGATATGTCTGTTGCATCAATTTCTCCATCCATACATCACCCCCCTATATTGGAACTCAAGCATTTTCCCCCAAATCTTAAATATGCATACTTAAGAAGTGGTGATAGATTACCTGTTATCATTTCTAACAATCTCTCTTTTGAACATGAAGAAAAAATTTTGAATCTATTGAGAGATAACATTAGGGCAATTGGTTGGACATTGTCATACATATCAGTTATTAGCCCCTCCATTTTCATGCATAGGATTCTATTGGACGATGAGGCTAGACCGGTGAGACAACCACAAAGGAGACTCAATCCCACCCTCCTGGAAGTTGTTAAAAAAGAAGTTGAGAAATTAATCGAGGTAGGTATAATCTTTCCCATTTCAGATTCTCAGTGGGTAAGTCATATTCAGGTTGTGACTAATAAAAGTGGTGTTACAGTTGTTAAAAATGAGAAAGATGAGTTAGTTCCAATGAGGGTGCAAAACAGTTGGCGTGTGTGTATTGATTATAGGAAACTAAATCAGTCCACTCGCAAGGACCATTTCCCCCTCCCATTTATTGATCAGATGCTTGAGAGACTAGCTGGGAAGACACACTATTGTTTCTTGGATGTATTTTCTGGATATTTTTAGGTTCCTATAGCTCCAGAGGATCAGGAGAAGACTTCATTCACCTGTCCCTATGGCACATTTGCCTACCGGAGGATGCCATTTAGACTTCGCAACGCCCTAGGTACCTTCCAGAGATGCGTGGTGAGTATTTTTTCGGATTTTATTGAGACCTTCATGGAGGTATTTATGGATGATTTTATAGTGTATGGGTCTTCATTTGATGAATGCCTAATTAGTTTGGGAAAGGTGTTGAATTGTTTTATTGAGAAGAATCGGGTCCTGAACTTTGAAAAGTCCCATTTCATGGTAGAGAATGGCATTGTCTTAGGGCATGTAGTGTCAAAACATGGGATAGAGGTTGATAGATCAAAGGTATATATTATTTCATCCTTACCTTATCTTTCATGTGTGCGTGATGTTATATCTTTCCTAGTGCATGCAGGATTTTATCAGCGCTTCATAAAAGATTTTAGTAAGATTGCTCTTCCTATGTCAAGATTACTTCAAAAGGATTCTATTTTTGTGTTTGATGTTTCTTTTTGGAATTCATTTGATGAGCTAAAACAACGTCTGACCACTCCACCTATCATACAACCCCCACGGTGGGAGATTCCTTTTGAGCTTATGTGTGACGCCTCCAACTTTTCGGTTGGAGCTGTCTTATCTCAGAGGGTGGAAGGACGTTCACATGTGATTGCCTATGCATCAAGGACATTGGATTCAACCCAATAAAACTACACTACCATGGAAAAAGAGTTTCTTGCTGTTATATTTGCTTTAGATAAATTCCGTTAATATTTATTGGGCTCTAAAGTAGTTGTTTTTTCTGACCATGCAGCTATGAGGTACCTCTTGAAGAAGCCAGATTCAAAGCCACGACTTATCCGTTGGATGCTCCTTCTTCAAGAGTTTGAAGTCGAGATAAAGGACAAAAGGGGTCATAAATCTTTGTGGCGGACCACATGAGTAGGCTTACTCACACACAAGAGGATTCCACCTTGGATCAGGTACCACTTTGGGACACTTTCCCCAATGAGCATCTCTATACCATCTCAGGTACGCATCCTTGGTATGATGATTTAGTTAACTACCTTGTTGCCTCTGAAATCCCTGAAAATTTAAAGAAACATCAAGTCCAAAAATTTAAGAGTGAGTCAAGATTTTATGTTTGGGATGATCCATACTTATGGCGCATGTGTAGTGACCAAGTTATTAGGAGGTGTGTTCCTAATCATGAGTTTGAGTCTGTTTTGCAATTCTGTCATACACTTGCATGTGGTGGACACTTCGGACCCCAACGGATAGCTAGGAAAGTTTTAGACTCTGGATTATATTGGCCTATCTTATTCCATGATTCCAATGTGTTTTGTAAGTCATGATCTCGTTGCCAACACACTGGAAATATTTCAAGGAGACACGAAACGTCCAAACAAACCATTTTATTCTATGAGATTTTTGATATTTGGGGAATTGATTTTATGGGCCCTTTTCCTAGTTCCTTTGGTTTTTTTACATTTTGGTTGCTTTTTATTTTTTGAGTAAATGGGTGGAGGCTAAGGACACTAGGACTGATGATTCTCATGTTGTTGTGGAATTTGTCAAAGCACAGATTTTTTGCAGGTTTGGAGTACCAAAGGCCATCATCAGTGACCAAGGGACACACTTTTGCAATAGGAATTTCGCTTCCCTCCTTCGAAAGTATGGGGTGACACACAAAACATCAACACCATAACACCCCCAAACAAATGGCCAGGCTGAGGTTTCAAATCATGAGTTGAAACAAATTTTGGAGAAAACTATGTAGCCAAATATGAAGGAATGGATTAAATGCTTGAATGATGCATTGTGGGCTTATAGGAAAACATACAAGACACCCATTGGTATGTCCCCATTTCAGATTTTTTTTGGGAAAGTGTGTCATATCCCCGTGGAAGTTGAGCATCGGGCTTATTGGTCTATAATGAAATGCAACATGGATGTGGCCCAAGCTAGAATCCAAAGGAAGCTGAAAATTAAAGAGCTTGAGGAGATTAGATTTTCATCATATGAGAACTCAAGGCTCTACAAGGAAAGATCAAAAGCATCTCATGAAAAAATGATCCAACAAAAGGAGTTTCATGTTGGATAAAAAGTCCTTCTCTATAGTTCATGACTGAAGCTGATGCCTGTTAAGTTGCGTTCCAGATGGTTAGGTCCTTATATTGTATCTAATGTTTTTCCTTATAGTGCAGTGGAGATAACACAAGAGGACACTGGAAAGAGCTTTACAGTCAATGGGAAACGTTTGAAGAGATACATTAAGGTACATCCTACTGATGCAGTGGATTTTATCACACTGCATGACCCCATCATAACTTGAGCACATCAGGCTATTCCAAACCCTTTCACTTTTATATTATTTGTCCTATTTAAAAATTTTGCATTTCATGTGAATATATCATATAATGTGTTCACATTGAGGACAATGCAATATTTTAAGTGTGTTGGAGGGAACCTTTTAGTTTAGTAATTTCAATTGTTTTCCTGTTTAAAAAAAACCAATTTTTTTTTGTTTTTTCAAATTTTGTGTGTTTATTTTACAATTTTCTGTGTTTTTTGAAACTTTTGAGCTAAAATGATTCTCATCACCATTTTTAAATCCATGTAAATTAGTGAAACAATTTAAACCTTGAAACTAATCATAAATGAATGCTTAAATGACTTTGTTTCAAGTTCAAATATTTAGTAATTTCATGAAAAGTACACTGATTTTTGTATCCCATGCCACATCTCACTGTCTTTATATTTGAAATCACTTTCCTGTGAGGCTTCTAAACCATTATTTTCATATTCTTTACATTCAACTCACTTCTTGAGAGAACCAAACCAAACTTGATTTAATCATAATTTGATCTATTCCTGTCAAAACTTGAGGGTTTGAGGTACTTATGTTTAAATGGTTGAGGCATTTGTTTGGTATTAAAGCCCCTATTTCAAAGAATCCTTTTTTTTATAATGTCCCACCTTGAATATTTAATCCTTGTAGCCCATAGAAGTCATGCACAACCTGTTAGTTTAGCCAAATTACAAGCCAATTTTCCCTATCCAACCAACTCTTGAAGTAAAATTGCATAATCTAGTTGAGCTTAAGTGTGGGGGAATCTATCTTGTGTTGTGCCACCAAATTCTGTGATACTTTGGGTGGAAAAATAAATTCTGAAGAGATGTGTTTTCTAATGAAGGAAGTTATTATATTGAAAGCTATTTCTTTTCTGGAGCTTTCCTGACATGTGAAGTTGTGCCTTTTCTGGAGCTTCTAATTGAGGTGGAAAGTTTTACCCATCTGGAGCTTTCAAGAAAATCATGTTTGAGAAGATTAAAATTTTTGATGCTGAAATGTTTAATGGTGTAAACATTTCATTTCTTTTCATGATGATGGAGCTGAATTTATACTATGGGTATTTAGGAGAAGACCATATTTAAGTGAAAATTAGATTAATGCAATTTTGCTTCAAAAAGAGTCAAGCCCTCCTCATTCAGCCTCAGCATTTTTCACATCCAAATCCTACCAACCGAAAGCCACAGAACAACCCTAAAAATTCTTCAAGATAAAAATATGTCTTTGAATCACATTGGGTAGTGATGTAGGAATCTATCAAGCCTATGGTAACCCTTATATGAGTTTGGATGAGAAAGACAATGCAAAAAAATTTGATATTTGTGTGATGAGAGAAAATTCAAGTGACGTAAGTGTTTTGTGCATGGGAGGATAAATGAAGTGAAAATATATTGAATAATATAAACGAATAACTTGAAATAATGGTTTTTTATGAGGCATGATATATTTTGTGTCTTGGTGTATAATTGTTTTATCTCAAGGATATGTGTTTTAAAATTGGTTTTGATTTGATATTGATGTTTACTTGACATGAGGTTTTTCCCAGGAGTGCAAAAGGGTAATAGTGGGGGAGTTGATAAAACACTATTTTGTTAAATATTTTATTGATAATAAATTATATAATTTCCTCACATTGTGTTAAATATGTTTATTTATAAAATATTTGGGATTTGATCATTCATTTGAAAATTTTGAGAAAATTCCAGTTTTACCCTTTATAGTGCACTTTAGTAGTTTGAAGATAAATATTTTTATATTTATTATTTGAATTGGAAATTTTGTAACCGTGTTTATAACTTAATGTTATACAACGTTCATTCCGGAAACAAGAGCTAAAAAGTTCATTTGGAGGGCATAAAGGTGCCATTAATCCAATAGTGGGCTGGACTCGGCAGAATGGACATGGGTTCTGTATTTGGGCCATATCGTCTTCATACGGGCTTGGATTGAGCCCAAATTTTGAGGAAAGATCGTGGACATGATTTATCACAAACCAGACTTCTGGAAGGCCGGTCCATTCATGCGTTTTGGATGAAAAATAGGTGGTGAAACATGGAATAAAATATTTGGCCGAGTTTTTCATTTCACACTTAAAAAGTTATGTATCCCTAGCCCTCACAAACTCTATTTAAAGGGGGTTTTAACTCTTTGAGAGGGCTGGTCGAGGCTTTGGGAAGGTTTGGACGAAAGGGTGTCTCTTGGGAGCCCCTAAAAACTCTTGGAAGAAGTAATCCCTTGTGCAAACCTATCTTCCATAAAGGCTCTCCTCTCCCACCCCCTCTTTGTATTTATTTTCTTTCATGTTTGTTTCTTGAATTTTTCTTTAAATAATCTTCTATGTTATTCATTATTCTTATAATATTAATCTTCTTAATTGGGTTGGAATCAAGAGTGGAGACAATATTGGGTTCTACCCTTTCAATCCTTTGCTTATGCTAAACGTCTCCACGATGACTACACCACCCATGGAAGAGTAGTTTTTTTAGTAATCAATCGACCTCTATCCTTCTTCATTTAGTTATTTTGAATCATTGAGATACTGTAATTCACATAATATGATACATGAATTGTGTTTTTAAATTCTAAGAAACTAATCATGCAATTTGAAAATCAACACAAAACACGAGAGGTCGGGAATTGTGTAAATTGTGAGAGCGCAATCTTAATCGGTAATACAAGACCATACTGGATAAATTTGTAGAGTTCAAATATAATCCCTAAACACAATTCATCCTCACTTATATAATGGATATGTGCTATAATTATCCATTGACCATAAGCTAATCTTATAACAAAAATCAAAGCAGGGAGTTGTGATTGCGTGTTCCGAAGCTAGCCTAGGGTTTAAGTAATTTCATCTTTGTGGTTAAGTTAACTCTTGTAGGGTTCGAGGGATAACAAATTAGGGGATCATAATTAAGTGGATATTGATTTAAATGATAATTATTAATAAGTGAATGAAGAGTTATAGTTATATCTATTACGCATTTTAAAATATTTTCTAAAAAAAATTCTTTTTGTTGTGTTATTTTAATCGAATTTCATTTCAAAACTAAAAACAAAAAAATATACAAATATCTCCCAGCAAACTTCTTCTAGATTCATAAATTATAACCAACCCCATACTTTAAAATAGTGTTTTTATTCTCTTTTATTTTATTTTTATAATACCTTTAAAAAGTTTTTCTAAATCTACTTCCTCCTTTGAGAGACGACCTTGGTCAGCCACTCAGCTGCACCTAAGTGCCCCAAAATTACACTAATCATTTAAGGGCACCCACGACAGTGCTCTATCAGTATGCACGAGTGACAATATCATTCTATTAGTGTAAAATAATATGTCATTGGATGATATATTATATATATAGAATCATTGAAATGTTATATTTATTACTTACATAAATTATACTCATTATTATACCCATACAAATAATGAAGTGTTTAATAACAAACTACACCACGACGTAGAGACGTTAAGCCATACGTACACACGTATGGTGACCTTTTAATTCATAGGATGGATAGAGTAATTAATATACATATAAAATATTTATAATAACATATAATTATGTATAAGGTACTAGAGTTATAATTTTGTTATGAAAATAATAAAGAAATAGGAATTGGAAGAAAAAAAGAACATTGAAAGAGGTGATGAAGTACTTAACTCTTCTTCAGGTTCTTCCTTTTGATTTGACAAAAGGGATCCTTAAGTTGGATTTATAATCAAATTAAGGCCACTAGGTTTAATTGGGGGTAGTTGGGAGGATATTGTATTAGGGTTTTCCCGATCCAAAAGGTTTTGGTGGTGAGAAGTTAAGAGAAGGGGAAGTACCCTTTTATTAGAGAGGTGAGGGGCACTTTAGGAAAAGAATGGAATATTAATTTATTCTAAAATAATTTTCGGTTTATAATAGCTTAAAATGTATTTATTTCTAGGATAAGGTGGTTATGGGTCTAAAACCGCTCAACCAATAGGTTTTTGACAAGTTTAGGTCACCATATTATCCTTATCTTTTAGATTTAACCATTAGTTAAATAGTTTACCTTTTACCATGTTATCTTGTATTAGTATAGTACATGGTTAATAAACTTACTATAAAATTCCAAGAGAACCTCAAGTGGTTCATTAATGACATATCTATCATTATATAAGCCCTTTGTATGAACCTTATATTTTTAGGACTATTATATAATTTAATAAAATAGTATTTGTTTTAAAACCCCATTTGTTTCAATTTTGACACAATTTAGTATTTTGTTTTTGTGAAAGTCATAACAACATGATTAATTAGAAACAAAATTCCTTAAATCAATCCTAACATGTCATATTAACCTATAAAATTCATAGAATGCATCAAAAGTTCCAATTTATATTTATTTTATTATTTAAAATATTAATGATTTTAATCTTTCATTAATAAGGTAATTACTGCATCATCATTGTGTCATAAATAAATTTAATTATTTAATGTCTTAAAATTATAATTAAAATAATATTATGTAGAAAATAACTTTATATTTATAATGGATATTTATAGTCGAATTTAACATATGTGTAACCCTATATTAGAAATGTTTTAGTTGTTAAAATTTGAATTTAACACTTTTTACTCTTCTTTAAATAAAATATAATAAATGTCCTAATCCAATCCAGGTGGATCAAAAAAGATCACATTTTTTTTCTAAATTTGATTTTGGTCGAAATAAAATTTTCTAGTAGAATGAGGACATGTGTTAGGGTAATTATAATATCATTTTTACCTTTAGTTACCCTATTTAATTTTAACCGTGGTAAACAAAATTCAAAAGTTACTATTCACCAAAAATTATTTTCATCATATTGACCCAAATTTTACATACTTATGTCAACTGTATCTTTTGGATTTTTGAAATTCAATTCACAAAAGCGGTAAAATTATGTTTTATGCAAATTTGCAAATTTTCCTAGAAGGTGGGTAAAAGACGTTAAATAGTTCATTAAAATTATATATATGTAATCTTATTATAAAATGACTCTAATGAATTTCATTGGAATTATATGAGTATTATTTATCTATTTTTAATTTAAAATCAATTTCAATAAAAATATTAATTATTTAAATAAAAATTTGGTTTTTAAACAATAACGCAATGTTTTTCACTATTCAGTAAAAATTGAATGTTTTTAGAAAAATAAAAAAAATTAACTCTAATATAATTTTGACATTAAAAATTAAAAAATGATGTCTCTTTTACCGAATTATAACATAGAAGTTCCATTAATTAATTTAAAAGTAATTTCTGTTGTCAACACCAGAAAGAGGGTTTTTTAAGAAGTAAAAACTATCAGAAGATTGACATGTGTTTATGTCCAATTTAAATGTGAAATTACTTATAAAGACCTAAATTATATTAAATGATTAAAATATAATCTAATTATACTTTAAAACCACTCAAATAAATAATTTAACATAATAAATTATTTTGATTAAAAAAGTTGTTTTCAATTAAAATTTAGTATTTTTCACCACACATCAAAATACAAAAATTATCAGAGAAGCACCAAAAATTTATCCAAACAAAATTTTTATGTCCCACTTCTAAGGAATAAGTTAATTTCATTAAATTGAATAAATAAAAGTTTTAAATGTTTGATTTAAAAAGGGTTCTCCATTAAAATGCAGAAAACATCATTTTTGGAAAAAAATACTTGTTTTATATGAAAAATTGAATTTGTACTCATATTATGTCTTTGAAAGACAAAATATGAATTTTAAAATTATATAGGATATATATAAAATTCAAAATGTGGTTAATACTATTCATAACTATTTTTTAAACATCTATTTTGATAGGACACGATGCACTTGAACTCGGTGTTGCATGTAGCGCAAGCTATTGAATTACTTTAAAAAGATAATGTACTATAAAATATTGGGGTGTTACATTCTACCCTCCTTCAATAAATTTCTTCCTCGCAATTTGAAATTTGTCTTCTAAAATAAAAAGTTTAAAATAGAAAATACCTATTTTGAAAACTCACATCGTAAATAGGGTTAATAATATTTAGTGTAAATAAGAGGGAATAGAAAATGAAAAAGTCACAACAAAATTAGGGTCTCAAATAGGAGACAATTGGTCGAAATTATAGAAACATAATTGGAGAAAAAAAGGTAAATATTTATAGGGATTGTTCTGAATTCATCAATCATAAACAAGTGAACAATAAATGTAAAATTGTGGGCCTCAAATCCATCAATCTATGATGATTTAAAGTACCATTGGTTCAACAAAACATAAGGTATTATGGTAACACATTTTTTAGAAACTTTTTTTGAATGGTGGGGATTAATTTTCAATCAAGATAATAACTCAAGAAAACATACTTGATTTCATTAACTTTCATTATCATTCTCTCATCATTTGGTTATGATTCGATCTATTTTTTCTCTATCCCTTACACAAGTAAATGAATGTTCAAAAATGATTTTTTTACGCCTAAAGTGAATTTGATATATCATAAGGTCCACAAGTATTTTATTAATCCTATATATATTTATTGAAATATAAAAGGTTAGGTCAGAGTATCCAATAAATTACAAATTAACCTCATTCAAAATACCATGTTCTCAACTTACTCCATTCTAACCTTTAGACTTACCCGAAAAACTTGTGTCCAAACTCAAGTTCTAAAAATTAACTAGGAAGGTCAACATAACATAATGAAGATCTCTTTAATCTCATAAAAACATGTGAATACCTTCATCATGTATTCTCTTAAAACATGGTAATAAACTGAATTACCAAAAAACCATATTGAATACGTTCATTCTTCCCCATTCCTTATGTAAAACATAGAATACTGGACATACACCTTATATCCAAAAATGTTGTAATTTCTAACAATAATGAAATAAATAAACAATCAATTAGTTCCAAGGTATTAAAGAATATCAAATATAATTTATCCAAATCAATCATCTCTTATTCCAAAATCACTAATTCAATATCACGACCATATTAAGGTTTATCTATTTTCCAACCATGTATTTTCCCAAAAGTTTAACTTGCTGTTGAGTCACTTTTCTTGGTACCACACAATCTCAAATCCCTAATGAAATAGTACTATAGTACAATCCTTATATAATATATAATTATTATAACTTTTACATCATTAATATAATACTCAAATGACACATTTAATTAATAACAACATAAGAACACTAATCATTCTTCTTCATCTTCGGTAGTATCATAACTTGATTATTATCCAATAGCATCATTTGGAGTATACACTGATGATTTGGACATTGATTCGAATAGTTTCCCAACTCCTGGCAGTTGAAGCATTGTACATTTGAAACATTTTTCTTACCCTTGCAATCATGAACATGGTTCCCTTTTTCTATGCACTTATAACAAGCTCACATTCCCTTCAAGCATTTACCAAGGATATTTTTTCCACAGTTATCACATGAATGAAAATCCTTCTTTTCCTTATTCCCTTTATCCATATTTTTCTCTTCCATCCTCTTCTTTTATTACTTCACTTTAAATCCATAGACTCAAAGAATTATTTACTTATCTTATTAACACATGATAATATTTCTTCATATAATGAGAATATGTGGGATACTATTTCCCTTCTAAATGTTGTCTTCAAATCATGAATGATATGATCCTTTTTTCTCTTTCGATCATGCATATTGTTGGAATTCTCATTCCTTCTATTAGGAACCATTTATAAATGACTAAATACACCAGGTCAGATTATATCATAATGTATAATAAAAAAACTAAAAAAAATATCAACATTAATTGAATATTTTCATACATGTAGTCTCACAATCACAAAAATGGTTTCTTTGATGACATATTTACACATAAATCCTTAATAATGGTTTGTAAAGAAAATATGAATTATCCTAAGCATATCCCCCCAGAGTGTCAAACAAGGTGCGCAATAAGACCCTTTGTCATGTACCGGGATACCCTGGGTCAAGCCTGAAACTCTTTTTCAGAGTTTTCACTCCTAAGTATATCTTTTCCAAAACCACATCCACTTGTAGTATCTAGAGAGGGAAGTATTTCTTGGAAAACCCCCATAATATCTATATTACTAATTTTTTTGATGTTCGTATATACTATCCCTCAATGTCTATCTTTGGGTAATGTTCTCTAATCAAAGTGTTTATAAATCTAGTTTCCAAGGTTTGTACTAAAATTCCTTTGATACCAACTATAACGCCCGGACCCCAGTTAACCAAAGTTGGGAAATTATTTTAATACATTGGAATGATCACAAGGGATCAAGTCCCGAATGATTGATCAGTTTAACAGCCTTATAAGTACTAGATACATACATAAGTATTAACTTACATTATAAAATTAAAAACTAAAAAATTGTGTCTTTTTTGAACACACTCATATCCCTTATCCTATTTATAAATATTAATCATAATACACTTCTTTGCTTCCTGGGAAAAAACATAAGAAATCGGTGACCTGAAATGCTCAGTAAAGATAAAAATATAGAAGAAACTATCATAAATAAGTATAAACATTTAAGTAAAAGTATAAGACTAAAACACAATCCTTTTAAACATAAACATCAACATAATATGGAAATGATAAATAAAATAATTCCATTTACTTATTCACATGGATATTCTACACGTCAAATAATCACATGTAATATCAATATCTAATTTCACAATGATAGAAGGAATAATATTGAACATCATAACCACATAGTCAAGGCCTCGTACCAAGACTACAAATAATATTCTTTCCAGGTCTTGTGCCAAGACACTAGTTTGTCTCATGAGACCTATCGATGCATCAGAAAGCTACAACGGGCTCCACCCGTCACTTACTAAGGCTGATGCATTCCTCATATGAAAATTTGGAAACATAATATAAACATTCATTTTAAAACTAGCATACAAAATTTTAATACTTTAACCATAAACCATGAATGGTATAAAAATAGAACATGCATAGTAAAACATATCACAAGACCTTCAATACAATATAAAATATTATATCATACTAAATCAACTTCAAACAGACACAAAATCCAACAAATGATGTTGGCATAGATGAAATCAATCCAAACATTATTTGCATGAAATATCTATTTATACTTTGAAATCATTCAAAAGAAAACATTTATTTTGAAAATATTTTTATAATATTTTAATTTATGCTTCAAAGGTTTTAGAATGGTGAAAAATATCTACACCCTCCGTATAAGTAAAAAACATTCTTTCCTTAATTTGTCGAAAGGGTCATAAGGTTCCTTAGTTGGAAAGCGATGGAAATATTTATTAAAAAGTATATAAAAATTTTAACAAGGGTAAAAATGAAATTAACCCATAGTATAATAAATATTAAAAAAAATTCAGATACATTTTAAGAAAGAACACATGTGGATGATAATGAAGTCCTAGTAGATACCTACTTATAAACAACCTTGGAAAATAAAGAGATTGTAAAATTAACCCTTACCTTGTACTCTTTCTTAGTCTAGGGTACGTTAAACTCTTGTATAATGGTTAAATTATTGTTATCAAATTATACAAGAATCACATACATAAATATGATATCATATATGATCCACTAATATTTCTTTGTCAATAATATTTCAATAGTACCATTGTTTCATGTGTTACCCGATACATTTCCCTTTACATGTTATTTTATATAAGTCAAGTTTGTTATGGATAGGATTTATTTGATTCATATCCAGAATGATATTAATATATTAGACATTATTTTTAATCATCAAATGAAAATTATTATTGAATAGTTAAGTTTGGGAAATAAATCTCATCACGTCGTGGAGATGGTAAGCCGTACAGACGCATGGGCAACAATATAATTCTATTAGTGGTGAAATAATATGTAATTGTATGGTATATTATAGATAAAGAATAATTGAAATGATATATTAATTATTTAAATCAATTATACTGATTATTATACACATCCAAATAATGAAGTATTGAATAACCAACTACACCACGACATGGAGACGGTAAGACGTACATACGCACGTATGGTGACACTGTCATTCATCGGATTGATAGAATAATGAATATGGTCATAAATTATTTATAATAAAATATCTGTATGTATAAGGTACAAGATTTATTATTATGGTATGGAAACAACAAAGAAAGAGGAAGTGGAATAAGAAAAAAACTTTGAAAGACATGATGAAGTAATTATCTCTTCTTCAGGTTCTTCATTTTGATTTGAACAAAAGGGATAATTAGGTTGGCTTCATGATCAAAGTAAGGCCTATAGGATGAATTAAGGGTAGTTGGGAGGATATTTGAGCAGGTTTTGTCTTACCCAAATTGAATTTCAGGTGTGAAGTTAATAGAAGGGGAAGTTCCCTTTTATAAGAGAGGTGAGTGGCACTTAAGAAAATTCTGAAATATTAATTTATTCTAAAATCATTTTCATTTTCTAATAGCTCCAAATGGATTTAGTTTTAGGATAATATAGGTATGGATCGAAAAACTCTCAACTAATAGGTTTTAGACAAGGTTAGGTCAGCATATTATCCTTATCTTTTATATTTAACCCTTAGTTAAATCGTTTAACTCTTACAATGTCTTGTAGTATTATTATAATACATGGTTAATAAACATACTATAAAATTCCAAAAAAACCTCATGTGGTTAATTAATAAAATATATATCATTATATAAGTCCTTTGGAGTAACTTTAGATTATTAGGACTATTATATAATTTAATAAAATAGTATTTGTTTTAAAGATTCATTTATTTCAATTTTGACACTATTTAGTATTTGGTTTTTGTGAAAGTCATAAAAACATGATTACTTCAAAAAAAAATTCATTAAATCAACACTAAAATTTTATTTTAGCCTTTAAATTTTGTGTAATTTATCAAAAGTCTCAATAAAAAATTTATTTTAATATTTATAATATCAATGATTTTAATCTTTCATTAATAAGGTAATTATTGCATCATCATTATGTAATAAATAAATTTAATTATATAATTTATAAAAATTATAATTAAAATACTATGATGTAGGAAATAATTTTATCTTTTTAATTAATATTTATAGTCGAATTTATCTTATGTGTATCTCTATATTAAAAATGGATTAGTTATTAAAATTTGAATTTAAGACTTTTAAGTCTTCTTCAAATAAAATATAACAAATATCCTAATCCAATCCAAGTGGATAAAAAAGGATAATATTTTTGTACTAATGTTGATTTTGGTCGAAATAAACTTATCTGATAGAATTATGAAATGTGTTAGGGTAATTATAATATCATTTTTACATTTAATTACCCTATTTACTTTTAACCGTGGTAAATAAAATTCAAAAGTTACTATTCACCAAAAATTATTTTCTTCCTATTGAACCACATTTTACTTATTTATGTCAACCACTTCTCTCTTATTTTTTAAATTCAATTCAAAGAAGCAGTAAAATTAAGTGTTATACAAATTTGCAAATGTGCCTTGGAGGTGGGTAAAAGATGTCAAATAATTCAATAAAATTTTATATATAAAATATTATTATAAAATGACAATAATGTATTAAATTATAATAATATTGGTATTATGAATATATTTTTAATTTAAAATAAACTTAAATAAAAATATTAATTATTTAAATAAAAAGTCTTTTTTTAAACAATAACGCAGTGTTTTTAACTATTCATCAAAAATTGAAAGTTCTCAGAAAAATACCAAAAATTCACCTTAAGCTAATTTTTTTATTCCTAATTAAAAAATGATGTCTATTTTACCAAATTTGAAACATATAAGTTATATTAATTAATTTAAAACAAATTTTGTTGTTAACACCAGAAAGTAGTGTTTTTTATAAGTAAAAACTATCAAAAGATTGACATGTGTTTATGTCCAATTTTAATGTAAAATTACTTAAAAAGACATAAATTATATTAAATGATAAAAATATAATCTAATTATACTTTAAAACCACTCAAATGAATAATTTATCATTATAAATTATTTCGATTAAAAAAGTTGTTTTCATTTAAAATTTAGTATTTTTCACTATTCATCAAAATATGAAAGTTATCCGAAAAATATCGAACATTTATCCAAACAAAATTTTTATGTCCTAATTATAAAGAATAAGTTAATTTCATTAAATTGAATATATAAAAGTGTCAAATTTTGGATTTAAAAAGGGTTCCCCATTAAAAGGGAAAAAACCATTTTTTGAAAAATATTTGTTTGTTCTCAAAAATTGAATTTGTCCATATATTATGTATAAGAATAACAAAATATTAATGTTAAAATTATATAAGATATATACATAATTCAAAATGTGGTTAATACTATTCCAACCCACTTTTTAAATAGCTAGTTTGATAGGTCGTGATGCGTTTGAACCCAATGTTGCATGTTGGGCAAGCTATTGAATTACTTTAAAGAGATAACGTACTATGAAATCCTGGGGTGTTACATTCTACCCTTCTTCAATAAATTTCTTCTGCGCAATTTGAAATTGTTCTTCAAAAATAAATGGTTGAAAATAGAACATACCTTTGTGGAAAACCCGCATCAGAAAAAGGTTTAATAAAATTTAGTCTCAATTAGAGGGAAAGGGAAATGAAAAAGTCACCACCAAATTAGGGTTTTGAATAGGATAAAATTGGTGGAAATTATAGAAAAATAATTAGAGAAAAAATGTAAATATTTATAGGGATTGATTGAATTCATAAATCACAAAAAAGTAAACAATAAATGTCAAATTGAGAGCCTCAAAGCCATCAATCTATGATGTTTTAAAGTACCATCGGTTCAACAAAACATAAGGTATTAGGGTAAAACATTTTTTTAAGTAATTTTTTTGAAGGGAAGGGATTAATTTAATATCAAGATAAGAAATCAAGAAAACATAATTGATTTCATTATCTGTCATAATCATAATCTCATCAGTTAGTTATGCTTCGTTCAATTTTTTACTTCATCCCTTACACTAGGAAATGAATGTTAAAAATGATTTTTTTACACCTAAAGTGCATTTGATAAATCAGAAGGTCCACAAGTATTTTCATAATCCTCAATATGTTTCCAAAAATCCGAAAGGTTAGGTTAGAGTATCTAGTAAATTATATATTAACCTCATAAAAAATATCAAGTGCTCAACTTACTCCATTCCAACCTTCAGACTTATCTAAAATACTTGTTTCCAAACTCAGTGTCGAGAAATTTATAAGGAAGGTCAACATAATATAATAAATATCTCTTTTATCAAATAAAAACATGTGAATACCTTCATCATTTATTCTCTTAAAACCAGATAAATAAACTGAATTACCAGAAAACCATATTAAATATGTTCATTCGTCCTCATTACTTATGTAAAATATAGAGTACTAGATATACACCTTAAATCTATATATTTTTTAATCCCCAAAAATGATGAAATAAACAAAAAATTAATTATTTCCAAGGTAGTCAAGAACATCCAATATAATTTATCAAAATAAATGATCTCTTATTCCAAAACCACTACCTCAATATCAGGACCATATTAAGGTTTATCTTTCCCTCAACCATGTATTTTCCAAAACGTTTAACTTGATATTGAGTCACTTTTCTTGGTACCAAACAATCTTAAATCCTTAAAAAAATAGTACTGCAGTACAATCCTTATATACTCTATAATTCTTATAACTTGTACATCATTAATACAATATTCAATTGACACTATTATTTATTAACAACATAAGAACACTAATCATTTTTCTTCACCGGTGGTAGTAGCATAACTTTATTATTATCCAACAGCTTCATTTGGGGTATACTCTGATGATTTGGACAATGATTCTCATAGTGTACCAACTCCTTAAAGATTAATCATTGTATATTTGAAAAAAATTTCTTACCCTTTCAATCACGAACACGGTGTCCCTTTTCTCTGCACTTATTACAAACTCCAATTCCCTTCAAGAAATTTCCAAGGTGATTCTTTCTACAGTTATCAAATGTGGGAAAATCCTTCTTTTCCTTCTTCTCCTTATACATATTTTCTCTTCCATCCTATTCTTTTATTACTTCCCTTCAAATACATAGTACACAGAGAATTATTTTCCTCTATTATTAACACATTATACTATTTCTTCATATGATGATAATACATGGGATACTATTTCCCTTCAAAATGTTAACTTAATACCATGAAAGATATTATCCTTGTTACTATTTGGATCATGTATATAACTGGAGTTATCATTCCTTCTATTAGGATTGATTTCTAAATGATGAAATACAATATATTAGAACATATCATAATGTATAATACAAAAATAGGAAAAATTATCAACTTTAATTGAAGATTTTCACACATCTAGTCTCATAATCATAAAAATGGTTTCATTTCTAACATATTTACTCATAAATATTTCATAATGGGTTCTAAATAAAATGTGAATTATCCTAAGGATATCCATTAGGAGTGTCAAACTGGGTACGCTGTAAGGCCCATTTTCATGTACTAGGAAACCCCGAGTCAACCCCAAAACTCCTTGTCAGAGTTTGCAGTCCAAGGTACATCTATGCCAAAACCACATCCACTTGTAGTATCCAGATAGAAATGTTTTTCTTAGAAAGCCCACATAATATCTATATTACCAAAAAATTTGGATGTTCTTACTTAATAATCATCAAATTCTATCTTAGAGTAATGTTCTCTAATCAGAGGTTTTCTAAATCTAGTTTCCAATGTTTGTACTACACTTCCTATGATACCAACTGTAACACATCGAACCTAGTTTACCAGAGTTGGTCCATTATTTTAAAATATTGGCATGATCACAAGGGATCAGGTTCCCAAATACTGAGCAGTTTAGTAGATTTGGAAGTAATATATATATATATAAGTTTTTAATTACATTATGACTTGAAAAAACTAAAACATTGTGTCACCTTTGAAGAAACTCATATTCATTAGCCTATTCTTGGAGATCAATCAGAATATACTTCTTCACATCCTGGGAAAAATAAAACATAACAAATGGGTGAGCTCAAATGCTCAATAAAGAAAACAATATAGTAGAAACTATCATAAATAAGCATAATAATTTAAGCAAAATTATTAGACTAAAACACAAGCCTTTTAAACTTAAACTTTAGTATAATATAGCAAATATAAATCAAATAATTCAATTTACTTATTCACATGGATATTCTACTAGTAGAATAATCACATGTCATATCAATAGCTAATTTCATAATGATGGAATGTATAATGGCAGACATTATAACCACATAGTCAAGGCCTCATGCCAAGAATACAAATAAGATTTTGTCAAGGCCTTATTCCAAGACACTAGTTTTTCTCTTGAGACCTACTGATGCATCGAGGAGTTATAGCGGGCTCTACCCATCACCTACAATGTCCAATTCATTCATCATATGAAAATTTTGAAACATAACATAAATAATCATATTAAAACTATCATATGTAATGTTAATTAGTTAACCATAAACCATGAATGGAATAAAAGAGGACATCAATAGTCAAACATATCACAAAACCATCAATTAAATATGGAATATTATATCATAATAAATCAACTTCAAATAAGAGAAAAATCCAACAAAGGATGTTGACATAGATGAAATCAATCCAAAAATTATTTCAGTGAAATATCTATTTCTAATTTGAAATAATTCAAAAGAAAACTTTTATTTTGAAATTTTGTTATAAGTTTTTAAGGGATGATTTGAAGGTTTTAGAATGGCAGAAATTAGCCGCACCTTCTGTATAAGTTAACAAAACATGCTTGCCTTAATTTGTTGAAAAGGTCATAAGGTACCCTGTTTGGAAAGAGACAAAAAGATTCCTTTCAAAACATTTTTTAAAAAGCATAACAAGGGTATAAATGACTATAACCCAAAGCCTATAAATATTAAATAAAATGTTTTCAAATACATTTTAAGAAAGAATAGATGTGGTTGATATAGAAGTCCTTGTAGATACCGATGTTTAAAGAACCTTGGAAAATAAAGAGATTGTACAATTAACCCTTAAATTGTAATCTTCCTTAGTTTAGTGTATGCTAACCTTCTGTATAATGGTTAAATAAGGGTTATTAAATTATACAAGAATCATATACATAAATATGATATCATATATGATCCTCCAATATTGCTTCGTTAATAATATTTCAGTAGTATCATTGTTTCAAGTGTTAACTGATTCATTTTCTATTATATGTTTTGTTTCCTAAGTCATGTTTGTTATGGATATGATGCATTTGATTCATATCCAGAATGTTATTAAGTTCTTAAAAATAATTTTTTATCATTAAATGAAAATTATTCTAGAATGGTTATAATGGGGAATGAAATCCCATCACGTCGTGGAGACGGTAAGTCATACGTATGCACAAGCGACAATATCATTCTATTAGAGGTAAAATCATGTGTAATTGGATGGTATATTATATATAGAGAATAATTGACATCTTATATATATTATTTACATAAATTATACTCATTATTATACCCTTTTAAATAATGAAGTTTTGAATAACATACTACACCACGATGTAGAGACGGTAAGCCGTACGTACGCACGTATGGTGACTGTTTCATTCATAGGATGGATAGAGTATTGAATATACTTATACCTTATTTATAATAACATATAAGTATGTATAACTAACTGGAGTTATTATTTTGGTATGGAAACAACAATGAAATAAGAAGTGGAAGAAAAAAAGAACATTGAAAAAGGTGATGAAGTAATTACCTCTTCTTCAGGTTCTTCCTTTTGATTTGAACAACAAGGCTCCTTAGGTTGGCTTTCTAATCAAAGTACTGACTCTAGGTTGAATTGGGGGTATTTGGGAGGATTTTTGATTAGGGGTTGGCTGATACACAAGGATTTATAGGTGTGAAGTTAAGATAATGGTAAGTAGCCTTTTATTAGAGAGGTGAGGGGTACTTTAGGAAAAGATTGAAATATTAATTTAATATAAAATTCTTTTCGGTTTATAATATATAAAAATGGATTTATTTATATGATAATATGGGGATGGGTCTAAAACCTCTCAAAAAATAGGTTTTTGACCAGTATATATCACCATATTATCCTTATCTTTTATATTTAACCCTTACATAAATAGTTTAACTTTTACCATGTCTTCTTTTATTATAATAATACATGTTTTAAAAACTTACTATAAAATTCAAAGAGAACCTAATGTGGTTCATTAATGACATATATATCATTATATAAGTCCTTTGCTTGAACCTTATTTTTTTAGGACTATTATATAATTTAATAAATTAGTATTTGTTTTAAAAATCAATTTATGTCAATTTTGACACTATTTAGTATTTGGTTTTTGTGAAAGTAATAAAAACATTATTACTTAGAAAAAAATTAATTGAATCAACCCTAACATGTCATATTAACAAATAAAATTCGTGTAATGTATCAAAATTCTCAATATACATTTATTTTAATATTTATAATATCAATGATTTTAATCTATCATTAATAAGGTAATTACTATTTCATCATTGTGTCATAAATAAATTTAATTATTTAAGGTCTAAATTTTATAATTAAAATACTATGATATAGGAAATAATTTTATCTTTCTAATGGATCTTTATAGTCAAATTTAACTTATGTGTAACCCTATATGAAAAATGGTTTAGTTGTTAAAATTTGAATTTAACACTTTTAACTCTTCTTTAAATAAAATATAATAAATATCATAATCTAATCCAGGTGGATCAAAAAAGATAATATTTTTTTTCTAAAGTTGATTTTGGTCAAAATACACTTATCTAATAGAATGAGGACATGTATTAAGGTAATTATAATATCATTTTTACATTTAATTACCCTATTTAATTTTTAACCATGGTAAATAAAATTCAAAATATACTATTCACAAAAAATTATTTTCATCCTAATAAACAAAATTTTACAAACTTATGTCAACCGTGTCTCTCATATTTTCAAAATTCAATTCCCAGGAGTGGTAAAATTAGGTTTCATGCAAATTTACAAATGTGTCTAGAAGGTGGGTAAAATACGTTAAATAGTTCAACAGAATTTTATATATCTAATATTATAATAAAATGACTCCAATGAATTACATTGGACTAATATAGGTACTATTTATATATTTTTATTTTAAAATAAATTTAAGTCAAAATATTAATTATTTAAATAAAATTTTGGTTTTTAAACAATAACGAAGTGTTTTTAACTATTCATAAAAATTGAAAGCTTTCAAAAAATACAAAAAAATAACTCTTTAATATTACAAATAAAAAAATGATGTCTCTTTTACCAAATTTAAAACATATAAGTTTCATTAATTAATTTAAAATTAATTTCTGTTGTCAACACCAGAATGCTTGTTTTTTAAGAAGTAAAAACTATGAAAAGATTGACATATGTTTATGTCCAATTTAAATGTGAAATTACGTACAATGACCTAAATTATATTAAATGATAAAAATATAATATAATTATACTTTAAAACCACTCAAATGAATAATTTAAAATAATAAATAATTTTGTTTGAAAATTTTGTTTTCAATTAAAATTTAGTATTTTTCACTATACTTCAAAATACGAAAGTAATTAGAAAAGCACCAAAAGTTTTTCCAAACAGATTTTTTATGTCCTGATTAAAAAGAAGAATTTAATTTCATTAAATTGAATATATAAAAGTGTCGAATGTTTGATTTAAAAAGAGTTCTCCATTAAAAGGTGAAAAAACAACATTTTTTGAAAAATACTGGTTTTATCTAAAAAATTGAATTTGTCCTTATATTATGTCTAAGAAACACAAAAGGTGAATTTTAAAATTATATAGAATATATATAAGATTCAAAATTTAGTTAATACTATTCATAACCATTTTTTAAACGGCTAGTTTGATAGATCGTGATGCCCTTAAACTCAGTGTTGCGTGTAGCGTAAGCTATTGAATTACTTTAAAGAGATAACGTACTATGAAATATTGGGGTGTTACATTCTCCCCTCGTTCGATAAAATGTGTCCTCACAATTTGAAATTGTTCTTCACAAATAAAAAATTCTTATGTGGAAAACCCACATCGGAAATAGGGTTAATAATATTTAGTCATAATAAGAGGGAAAGGGAAATAAAAAAGTCACCAAAAAATTAGGGGTTCAAATAAGAGAACATTGGTGGAAATTATTGACACATAATTGGAGAAAAAAATGTAAATATTTATAGGTATTGACTGAATTCATCGATCAGAAACAAGTGAACAACAAATGTAATATTGAGGGGCTCAAAGCCATCAATCTATAATGATTTAATGTACTATTGGTTCAACAAAACATAAGGTATTAGGGTATCACATTTTTTAGATACTTTTTTTGAAGGGGAGGGATTAATTTACTATCAAGATAAGAACTCAAGAAAACATACTTTCTTTCATTACCTTTCATAATCATAATCTCATCATTTGGTTATGCTTTGATCTATTTTTCCTTCATCCCTTACACTAGAAAATGAATGTTCAAAAATGATTTTTTACGACTAAAGTGCATTTGATAAATAATATGGTCCACAAGTATTTCTTTAATCATATATATGTTTACTGAAATCTAAAAGGTTAGGTCATAGTATCCAATAAATTATACATTAACCTCATACAAAATATCAAGTGCTCAACATACTCCATTCTAACCTTTAGACTTATCCAAAATATTTGTGTCCAAACTCACAGTCTAAAAATTTACAAGGAAGGTCAACATAACATAATGAAGATCTGTTTTATCACATAACAACATGTGAATACCTTCATCATGCATTCTTATAAAACATGGTAATAAACAGAATTACCAGAAAACCATATTGAATAAGTTCATTCTTCCTCATTCCTTATTTAAAAAATAGAATACCGAATATACACCTTATATCCCGAAATGTTTCAATATCCAACCATGATGAAATAAATAAACAATTAATTAGTTCCAAGGTAGTCAAGAATATCTAATATAATTTATCCAAATCAATCATCTCTTATTCCAAAATCACTAACTCAATATCTGGACCATATTAAGGTTTATCTATTCCTCAACCATGTATTTTCCCAAAAGTTTAACATGCTATTGAGTCACTTCTCATAGAACCACACAATCTAAAATCCATAATAAAATAGTACTACAGTACAATCCTTATATACTCTATAATTATTATAACTTTTACATCATTAATACAATACTCAAATGAAACATTTCTTTAATAACAACATAAAAACACTAAACATTCTACTTCATCTGTGGTAGTTTCATAACTTGATTATTATCCAATAGTATCATTTGGAGTATACGATGATGATTTGGACATTGATTCATGTAGTGTCCCAACTCCTGGAAGATGAAGAATTGTACATTTAAGCCTTTTTTTTACCCTTTCGATCACGAACATGTTTCCCTTTTTCTACACACTTGTAACAAACTCTCATTCCCTTCATACATTTACCAAGGTGATTCTTTCCATAGTTATCACATGTGGGAAAATATTTCTTTTCTTTCTTCCCTTTATCCATATTTTTCTCTTCCATCCACTTCTTTTAATGATTCTCTTCAAAGCCATATGACTCAAATAATTCTTTACTTATCTTATTAATACATGAAAATATTAATTCATATGATGAGAATGCGTGGGATACTATTTCCCTTCAAAATATTGGCTTAAAACCATGAAAGATATGATCCTTTTTACTCTTTAAATCATGCGAATTACTGGAGTTCTCATTCCTTCTATTGGGCACAATTTATAAATGACTAAATACACTAGGTTAGATCATATCATAATGTATAATACAAAAACTAGAAAAATTGTCAACATTAATTAAATATTTTCATACATCTAGTCTCATAATCACAAAAATGATTTCTTTGATGACATATTTACTCATAAATACTTAATAATGGGTTGTAATGAAAATATGAATTATCCTAAGCATATCCCCCAGGTGTGTCAAACCAGGTGCGCAGTAAGACCCGTTGTCGTGTACCAGGATACCCCAGGTCAATCCCAGAACTCCTTGACAGAGTTTTCACTTCTAGGTACATCTGTGCCGGAACCACATCCACTTGTAGTATCCAGAGGGGGATTTATTTCTTGGTAAACCCAAATAATATCAACAATAACTAATTTTTTGGATTTTCTTCTATACTAATCCTCAAAGTCTATCATAGGGTAATGTTCTCTAATTAGAGTTTTTCTAAATCTAGTTTCCAAGGTTTGAACTAAACTTCATCTGATACCAACTGAAATGTCTTGACCCTAGTTAACTAGATTTGGGGAATTATTTTAATACATTGGAATGATCACAAAGGATTAAGCCCCGAAAGACTAATCAGTTTAGTAGACTTGGATGTACTCGATACATACATAATTTTTACATTAAATTATGAAATGAAAAACTAAAACATTTTGTCTCCTTTGAACACACTCATATCCCTTAGCCTATTCCTAAAGTTCAATCATAATATACTTCTTTTCATCCTGGAAAAAATAAAACAAAAGAAAGGGGTGACCTCAAATGCTAAGTAAATATAGAAATATAGAAGAAACTATCATAAAAAGGTATAAACATTTAAGGAAAAGAATAAGACTAAAAAAATCCTTTAAAACATAAACATCATCATAATATGGAAAAGATAAATCAAATAATGCCATTTACTTATTCAATTGGATATTCTACCAGTAGAATAATCACATGTAATATCAATAGCTAATTTCATAATGATGGAATGTATAATGGCGAACATCATAACCACATAGTCAAGGCCTTGTGCCAAGACAACAAATATGATGTATTTCAGGCCTTATTCCAAGACACTAGTTTTCCTCATGAGACCTACCGATTCATCAAGGAGCTAAAACAGGCTCCACCCATCACTTTTTAAGTCAAATGCATTCCTCATATGAAAATTTTGAAATAGAACATAAACGTTTGTTTTAAAACTAGCATAAGAAACATTAATAATTTAACTATAAACCACGAATGGTATAAAAATAGCACATCTAGAGTGAAAAATAACACAAAATCTTCAATACAATATAGAAGATTGTATCATAATAAATATAAATCAAACATGTGAAAAATACAACAAATAATGTTGGCATAGATGAAATCAATCCAAAAAATATTTTCGTGAAATATCTCTTTATACTTTGAAATCATTCAAAAGAAAACATTTATTTTGAAAATATTTTTATAAACTTGTAATTGATTCTTTGAAGGTGTTAGAATGGCGAAAAATAGCCTCACCCTACATATAAGTTAAAAAAACATTATTTCCGTAATTTTTTGAAAAGGTCATAAGGTTCCTTATTTAGAAAGTGATGGAAAGATTTCTTTCAAAAAATTATATAAATATTTTAACAAGGGTATAAATGAAATTAACCCATTATCTAAGAAATATTAAAAAAAAATTCAAATACATTTTAAGAAATCACATATGTGGATGATAAAGAATTCTGAGTAGATACCTATGTATAAACAACCTCAGAAAATAAAGAGATTGTAAAATTAACTCTTACCTTGTACTCATCTTTAGTTGAGGGTATGTTAAAATCTTGTAAAATGGGTAAATAATTGTTATCCAATTATACAAGAACCACATACATAAATATTATATCATATATGATCCACTAATATTTCTTTGTTAATAATATTTCAGTAGTACCTTTGTTTTAGGTGTTAACCGATACATTTTCCTTTATATGTTATGTTATGTAATTCATGTTTGTTATGGATAGGATTTATTTGATTCATATCCAGAATGATATTAAGTTCTTTAAAATTATTTTTTATCATCAAATGAAAATTATTCATGAATGGTTATGATGGGGAACAAAATCTCATCGTGTCGTGGAGACGGTAAGCCGTGCAAACGCACGAGAAACAATATAATTCTATTAGTGGTGAAATAATATATAATTGGATGGTATATTATATATAAGTAATAATTGGCTAGTTATATTTATTATTTAAATCAATTATACTCATTATTATACTTATCCAAATAATGAAGTGTTGAATAACAAACTACACCACGACGTGGAGACGATAAGACATATGTTCGCACATATGGTGACATTGTCATAATCAGATTGATAGAATAATGAATATGGTTGTACCATATTTATAATAACATATATGTATATATACGATACATGAGTTATTATTTTGTATTGAAACAACAAATAAAGAGGAAGTGGAAGAAGAAAAAAACATTGAAAGACATGATTAAGTAATTACCTCTTCTTCGGGTTCTTCAATTTGATTTAAACAAAAGGGCTGCATATGTTGGCTTTATGATCAAAGTAAGGCCTATAAGTCTAATTGAGGGTGGTTGGGAGGATATTTGATCAGGTTTTATCTGAGCCAAATGGCATTACAGGAGTAAAGTTAAGAGAAGGGTAAGTTCCCTTTTATAAGAGAGGTGATGGGTACTTTATGAAATTCTTCAAATATTAATTTATTCTAAAATCATTTTAAGTTTCTAATATATAATTATGGATATATTTTGAGGATAATATGGGTATGTTTCCAAGAACTCTCAACCAATATGTTTTAGATAAGGTTAGGTCACCATATTTTCTTTATCTTTTAGGTTTAACACTTTGTTAAATAGTTTAACTCGTACAATGTCTTCTAGTATTATTAGAATACATGGTTAATAAACATACTAAAAAATGCCAAGAAAAACATATGTGGATAATTTATTACATATATATAATTATATAAGTATTTTTGATGAACCTTATATTTTTAGGACTATTATATAATTTAATAAAATATTATTTGTTTTAAAAACTAATTTATGTCAATTTTGAAACTATTTAGTATTTTGTGTTTTTTAAAGTCATAACAACAATGTTACTTTGAAAACAATTCATTTAATCAACCCTAACATGTCGTATTAACCTTTTAAATTCTTGTAATTAATCAAAAGTCATAATTTATATTTATTTTAATATTTATAATATCAATGATTTTAATATTTCATTAATTAGGTAATTACTGCATCATCATTATGTCATAAATAAATTTAATTATTTAATATCTAAAAATTATAATTAAAATACCATGATGTAGGAAATATTTTTATCTTTATAATGAATATTTATAGTCGAATTTATCTTATGTGTAACTCTATATTAAAAATGGTTTAGTTATTAAAATTTGAATTTTACACTTTTAACTCTTCTTTAAATAAAATAGAATAAATATCCTAATCCAATAAAAGTGGATAAAAAAGGATAATATTTTTGTCCTAAGGGTTATTTTGGTTTAAATAAAGTTATCCAATAGAATTAGGAGTTGTTTTAGGGTAATTATAATATAATTTTTACCCTTAATTACCCTATTTACTTTTAACTGTGGTAAATAAAATTCAAAAGTTACTATGTACCAAAAATTATTTTCATCCTATTGAACCAAATTTTACTTAATTATGTCAACTGTGTCTCTCTTATTTTATAAATTCAATTCAGAGAAGCTGTAAAATTATGTTTTATGCAAATTTGCAAATGTTCATAGAATGTGGGTAAACCCCGTTAAATAGTTCAATAAGATTTTATATATCTAATATTATTATAAAATAACTCTATTGAATTACTTTGGACTAATATCGGTATTATGTATATATTTTTAATTTAAAATAAATTTAAATAAATATATTAATTATTTAAATAAAAAGTCATTTTTAAACAATAACGCAGTGTTGTTCACTATTCATCCAAAATTGAAAGATTTTAGAAAAATACCAAGAATTCACCCTAATATAATTTTGATATTAATAATTAAAAAAGGTGTCTATTTTACCAAATTTAAAGCATATAAGTTACATTAATTAATTTAAAATTAATTTCAGTTGTCTACACCAGAAAGCGGGGTTTTTAAGAAGTAAAAACCATCAAAATATTGACATGTGTTTATGTCCAATTTAAATTTAAAATTAATTAAAATAACAGAAATTATATTAAATGTTAAAAATATAATCTAATTATACTTTAAAAACACTAAAATGAATAATTTAACGCTATAAATTTTTTTGATTAAAAAAGTTGTTTTCAATTAAAATTTAGTATTTTTCACTATTCACAAAAATACGAAAGTTATCTGAAAAGCACCGAAAATTTATCCAAACAAAATTTTTATGTCCCAATTCTAAAAAATAATTTAATTTAATTAAATTGACTATATAAAAGTTTCAAATGTTGGATTTAAAAAGGGTTCTCCATTAAAAGGAAAAAAACACCATTTTTTGAAAAATACTTGTTTTTTCTCAAAAATTGAATTTGTTCTTATATTATATATAAGAAACAAAAAATATGAATGTAAAAATTATATAGGATATATATATATATATATATATATATATATATATATCAAAATGTGGTTAATACTATTCATAACCATTTTTTAAACAGCTAGTTTGATAGGTCGTGATGCGCTAGAACTCGGCGTTGCGTGTTGTGCAGGCTATTGAATTATTTTAAAGAGATAACGTACTATGAAATCTTGGGGTGTTACATTCTCCCCTTCTTTAATAAATTGATTCCTCATAATTTGAAATTGTTCTTTGAAAATAAAAGGTTGAAAATATTAATTACCTTTGTGGAAAACCCACATCAGAAATAGGGTTAATAAAATTCATTCTTAATAAGTGGGAAAGGGAAATGAAAAAGACACCACCAAATTAGGGTTTTGAATTACAGAACATTAGTGGAAATTATAGACACATAATTGGTGAAAAAACATAAATATTTATAGGGATTGATTGAATTCATAAATCACAAACAAGGGAACAATAAATGTAAATCTGAGAGCCTCAAAGCCATCAATTTATGATGTTTTAAAGTACCACCGGTTCAACAAAACATAAGGTATTTGGGTAAAACATTTTTTAGATACTTTTTTTTGAAGGGGATGGATTAATTTACTATCAAGATAAGAACTCAAAAAAACATACTTGATTTCATTACCAATCATAATCATAATCTCCTCATTTGGTTATGCTTTGATCTATTTTTTACTTCATACCTTAAACTTGGAAATGAATGTTAAAAAGGATTTTTTAAAGCCTAAAGTGCATTTAATAAATCAGAAGGTCCGCAAGTATTTCCTTAATCCTATATATGTTTAATGAAATCCAAAAGATTCGTTCAAAGTATCCAGTAAATTATACATTAACCTCATACAAAATATCAAGTGATCAACTTACTCCTTTCCAAACTTTAACCTTATCCAAAATACTTGTTTCCAAACTCACAGTCGATAAATTTATAGGGAAGGTCAACATAAGATAATGATGATCTCTTTTATCACATAACAACATGCGAATACCGTCATCATGCATTCCCTTAAAACATGGTAATAAACTGAATTACTAGAAAACCATATTGAATAAGTTTATTCTTCTTCATTCCTTATGTAAAATATAGAGTACTAGATATACACCTTAAATCTAAAAATGTTTTAATCCCCAAAAATGATTAAATAAAAAAATAATTAGTTCCAAGGTAGTCAATAATATCCAATATAATTTATCCAAATCAATGATTCTATTATTCCAAAATCACTAACACAATATTATGACCATATTAAGGATTATATTTCCCTTAACAATGTATTTCCCAAAAAGTTAAACTTGCTATTGAGTCATTTTTCTTTGTACCGCACTGTCTCAAATCCTTAATGAAAAAGTACTACAACAAAATCCTTATATACTCTATAATTATTATAACTTGTACATCATTAATACAATAATCAAATGACACAATTATTTAATAACAACATAAGAACACAAATCATTCCTCGTCATCTACGATAGTATCATAACTTGAATATTATCCAACAGCTTCATTTGGGGTATACTCTGATGATTTGGACATTGATTCACATAGTGTCCCAAATTCTTATCGATGAAGCATTGTACATTAAATTTTTTTTTCTTAGCCTTGCAATCAAAAATGTAGTGTTCTTTTTCTCCACATTTATAACAAAATCCAATTCCCGTTAAGTATTTACCAAGGTGAATCTTTCTATAGTTATCACATGTGGGAAAACCCTTCTTTTCCTTCTTCTATTTATCCATATTTTCTCTTCCATCCTATTCTTTTCTTGCTTCCCTTCGAAGCCATATGACTAAGAGAATTATTTACTTATCTTATTAACACATTATACCATTTCTTCATATGATGATAATACATTGGATACTATTTCCCTTCTAAATTTTAACTTAAGACCATGAAAGATATGATCATTATTACTCTTTGGATAATGTATATTACTAGAGTTCTCATTTCTTCTATTAGGCTCTATTTCTAAACGACGAAATTCACTAGATTAGATAATCTCATAATTTATAATATAAAAACTAAAAAATTTTGAACATTAATTGAATATTTTCACACATCTCATCTCATAATCATAAAAATGTTTTCATTTCTGACATATTTACTCATAAATCATTCATAATGGTTTATAAATAAAATTTGGATTATCCTAAGAATATCCTCTAGGAGTGTCAAACTGGGTACGCATTAAGTCTCATTGTCAAGTACCAGGATTCCCCGGGTCAAGCCTGAAAGTCCTTATTGGAGTTTTCACTCCAAGGTACATATATGCCCGAACCACGTCCACTTCTTTTATCCAGATAGAAATGTATTTCTTGGAAAATCCACATAATATCTAGTTTACCAATTTTTTTTGATGTTCTTATATAATAATCCTCAAATTCTATCGTAGAATAATGTTCTCTAATCAGTGTTTTTCTAAATCTAGTTTCCAAGGTTTGTACTAAACTTCTCTGATACCAACTGTAATACCACAACCCTAGTTAACCAGAGTCGGTGCATTATTTTCATAAATTAGCAGGATCACAAGGGATCAAGTCCAGAAATACCGAGTGGTTTAGTAGCCTTAGAAGTACTAGATACATACATAAGCTTTACATTAAATTATGAAATGGAAAAACTACAACATTGTGTCACCTTTGAACACACTCATATCCATTAGCCTATTCCTGGAGATCAATCATATTATACTTCTTCACATCCTGCGAAAAATAAAACATTAGAAAGGGATGGTTTCAAATGATCAGTAAGGATAACAATATAGAAGAAACTATCATAAATAAGTTTAAACATTTGAAGAAAATGTATAAGAATAAAACACAATCCTTTTAAAGTTAAACTTCAGCATATCATGGAAAAGATATATCAAATAATTCCATTTACTTGTTCACATGTATGTTATACTAGTCGAATAATCACATGTAATATCAGTAGCTAATTTCGTAATGATGGAATGCATAATGTGTAACATCATAACCACATAGTCAAGTCCTCATTCCAAGACTACAAATAATATTATTTCAAGGCCTTGTTCCAAGACACTAGTTTGTCTCATGAGACCTATCGATGCATCGAGGAGATATAGAGGGCTCCACCGTTCACTAACTAAGTCCAATGAATTCGTCATATGAAAATCTTGAAACGTAATATAAACATTCATATTAAAAATATCATATGAAACATTAATACTTTAACCATAAACCATTAATGGTATATAAATAAAACATACATAGTTAAACATATCACAAAACCATCAATATAATATAGATTATTGTATCATAATAAATCAACTTTAACAAAGTGGAAAATACATCAAAGGATGTTGACATAGATGAAATCAATCCAAAAATTATTTATGTGAAATATCTATTTCTATTTTAAAATCATTAAAAAGAAAACATTTATTTTGAAAATATTTTTATAGCTTTTAAGGGATGCTTAGAAGGTGTTAGAATGGCAGAAAATCTCCTTACCCTCCGTATAAGTTAAAAAAATATTCTTTCCTTAATTTGTCGAAACAGTCATAAGGTACCTTATTTGGATGGCAGGAAAAATATTCCTTCAAAAATATTATATAAAAATTATAACAAGGGTATAAATTAATTTAACCCAGAGTTTAGGAAATACTAAAAAAAATGTATTCAAATGCATTTTAAAAAATCAGGTCTGTGGATGATAAAGAAGTCCCTGTAGATACCTACGTGTAAATAACCTTGGAAAATATAGAGATTGTAAAATTAACCCTTACCTTGTACTCTTCCTTAGTTTAGGGATCATTAACCTCCTGTATAATGGTTAAATAATTGTTATTAAATTATACAATAACCACATACATAAATATGATATCATATATGATCCTATAATATTGCGTTGTTAAAAATATTTCAGTAGTATCATTGTTTCGGGTGTTAACTGGGTCATTTTACTTTATATTTTTTATTAAATAAGTCATGTTTTTTATGGATGGGATGTTTTTTATTCATATCCAGAATGATATTAAACTATTAAACACTATTTTTAATCGTAAAATGAAAATTATTCTTGAATGGTTTTGATGGGGAATGAAATCTTATCGCGTCGTGGACCCGGTAAGCCGTACATACGCACGAACGACAGTACCATTCTATTAGTGGTAAAATCGTATTTAATTGGTTGGTATATTATATATAAAAAATCCATGAAATGCTATATTTATTATTTACATCAATTATACTCATTATTATACCCATCTAAATAATTAAGTGTTGAATAACAAACTACACCACGACGTAGAGACGGTAAGACGTACGTACGCACATATAGTGAAATTGTCATTCATCAGATGGATATAATAATAATATGTTTAAAACATATTTATAATAAAATATCAATATGTATAAGTTACTGGATTTATTATTTTGGTATGGAAACAACAATGACAGAGGAAGAGTAATAAGAAAAGAACTTTGAAAGAGGTGATGAAGTAATTACCACTTCTTCGGGTTCTTCCATTTGATTTGAAAAGAAAGGATCCTTAGGTTGGATTTATGTTCAAATTAAGGACTCTAAGTTGAAGTTACGGTATTTTGGAGGATAGTTTTACTGGTGTTGACTAAGAAAAAAAGGCATTGGAGGTGCGAATTTAAGAGAAGGGGAAGTTCCCTTTTATAAGAAATGTGAGGGACACTTTTGGAAAAGCTTGAAATATTAATTTATTCTAAAATAATTTTTGGGTTATAATAGCTCCAAATGGATATATTTCAAGGATAATATGGGTATGGGTAGAACAACTCTCAACCAATACGTTTTAGTCAAGTTTAGGTCACCATATTATCCTTATCTTTTAGATTTAATCCTTAGTTAAATAGTTTACCTTTTACCACGTCTTCTAGTATTATTATAATACCTGGTTAATAAACTTTATATAAAATTACAAGAGAACCTAAAGTGATTCATTAATGACATATATATCATTATACAAGTCATTTGGCCAAACCTTATAATTTTAGTACTATTATATAACTTAATAAAATATTATTGTTTTAAAAACACTTTTATGTCAATTTTGACACTATTTAGTATTTGAATTTTTTAAAGTCCTAAAACATTATTACTTTGCAAAAAAATTAATTGAATCAACCCTAAAATGTCATATTAATCGACAATTTTTTGGAATGCAACAAAAGTATCGATTTACAATTTTTTTAATATTTATAATATCAATGATTTTAATCTTTCATTAATATTGTAATTACTGAATCATCATAGTGTCCTAAATAAATTTAATTATTTAATGTCTAAAAATTATAATTAAAATACAATGATGTATGAAATAATTTTATATTTATAATGAATATTTATAGTCTAATTTATCTTATATGTAACCCTATATTTAGAATGCTTTAGTTAATAAAATTTGAGTTTAACAATTTTAACTTTTTTTTAAATAAATTATAATAAATGTCCCAATCAAATCCAAGTGGATAAAAAAGGATCATATTTTTTCCTAAGGTTTATTTTGTTATAAATAAACTTATACAATAGAATTAGGACATGTTTTAGGATAATTATAATAATATTTTTACCTTTGAATACCCTATTTACTTTTAACCATAGTAAATAAAATTCAAAAGTTACTCTTCAAAAAAATTATGTTCATCCTATTGAACCGAATTTTACTTAAGTATGTAAATTGTGTCTCTAGGAGTTTTTCAATTCAATTCACTGAATCTGTAAAATTGCATTTTAGAAAAATTTTCAAATGTGCTTAGAAGGTTGGTAAAATATGTCAAATAGTTCAACAAATTTTTTTATATATAATCTTATTATAAAATGACCTAAATGAATTATAATTGTGACAACCAGGTCCCGATGATAGCACAGACACCCCGCCTTAACATGGTCGTCAGGTCCTGGCCTACCAGGTACCCCCAGTTGCCCCGCACACACGTGGGGCCCACCCTAGGGTCCACCCACGTGCCTGAACGGATCATCTGACTAATGATAGTCCCCACAGGCCAACACATGTCCTTTCCAGTGTGTTTTATCCTCACTCACACACACCCTGAGAAACTTCCCAGGAGGTCACCCATCCTGATCACTACTCCTAGCCAAGCACGCTTAACTGTGGAGTTCTAATCAGGTAGGCTCCCGAAAAGGAAGGTGCACCTTGTTGACATGAGTCGTATCATTTAGTCATTTAACCCTTTATCATTTGGGGATGTTACAATCACCCCCCCTTTAGAGCTCAACGCCCTCGTTGTGGGCCCTACATCTCAACCCAGGTAGTGCACCGCACTTAAGGATGGGTTCCTCCTCTGATACCAAATGTGACAACCGGGTCCCAATGATAGCACAGACACCCCGCCTTAACATGTCCGTCGGGTCCTAGCCTACTAGGTACCCCCAGTTGCCCCGCAGACACGTGGGGCCCACCCTAGGGTCCACCCACGTGCCTGAACGGATCATCTGACTAATGGTAGTCCCCACAGGCCAACACATGTCCTTTCCAGTGTGTTTTGTCCTCACTCACACACACCCTGAGAAACTTCCTAGGAGGTCACCCATCCTGATCACTACTCCTGGCCTAGCACGCTTAACTGTGGAGTTCTAATCAGGTAGGCTCCTGAAAAGGAAGGTGCACCTTGTTGACATGAGTCGTATCATTTAGTCATTTAACACTTTATCATTTGGGGATGTTACTATAATGGAATAACGTAGGTATTATTTTCCAATTATTAATTTCAAATAAATTTTGATATAAATATAAATTATTTAAATAAAAAGTCGATTTTTAAACAATAACACAGTGTTTTTCACAATTCAACAAAAATTGAAAGTTTTCAGAAAAATAAAAATAATTCAACCTAAGATAATTTTGATATTCCAAATTAATAAAATGATGTATATTTTAAAAAATTTAAAACATTTAAGTTACATTAATTAATTTAAAATTAATTTCCATTGTCAACACTAGAAAGAAGGTTTTTCAAGAAGTAAAAACTATTAAACAATTGACATGTGTTTATGTCCAATTTAAATGTGAAATTACATAAATGACCTAATTATATTAAATGATAAAAATAGAATCTAATTTTACTTTAAAATCACTCAAACGAATAATTTTTCACTATAAATCATTTCTATTAAAAAAGTTGATTTCAATTAAAATATAGTACTTTTCACTATTCATCAAAATACGAAAGTTATCCGAAAAGCACCGAAAATTTATCCATACTAAATCTTTATGTAGTACTTATAAATAATAAGTTAATTTCATTAAATTTAATATATAAAGGTGTCAAATGTTGGATTTAAAAATGGATCTCTATTTAAAGGAGTAAAAACAACATTTCTTAAAAAATACTTGTTTTATCTGAAAAAATTGAATTTATACTTATATTATGTCTAAGAAACAAAAAAGATGAATTTGAAAATTATATAGGATATATATAAAATTCAAAATGTGGTTAATACTATTCATAACTGATTTTTTGAACGACTAGTTTGATAGGTCATGATGTGCTTGAACTAGATTTTGTTTATAACACAAGCTATTGAATTACTTTAAAGAGATAACATACTAGGAAATCTTGGGGTGTTACCACACAAACCATATTAGTAGTTAATTTTTAATCCCAAGACTATCATAGTGGATAAAAGGTCAATAATAAACATGATTCACTCCCCATTACAATATTGTTTGTCCCATGATATAAAAATATTTAACCAATGCATTGGAGGGAGATATAGGTCCCACCCATCACATAATGCAAATGATACATATGTGTTCCAAAAGATAACAAATCATTCATCATTTCATAACCCATGAAAATAAATGGGTTTTATAAACTTTTCCACATAGCATAACCCATTGAAAAGTAATGGGTTTCATAAACATTTCATTAATTCATCAGAGTATTACCCATGGAAAAGAAATGGGGTTCATAAAAATTATTTCATAATATTTATAAAATATATAGATAAAAAACAAATATGGTATCCTTGGATCATATCATTAGTAAATACTAAGTGAAATAAAGGGTTTTTTATCTTTGAGGAGTATAAGTACCATTGAAGGACCATTAAAAAATTCCTGAGGAAAATGACCTTTGTTTTTTTAAATTACTTCCAAAAAAACCACACAATTATAGATGAAAAATTTTTCATTGAAAAGAAACTTATAAATATATAAAGTAGGCTGTATATAAAAAATTATTCATGATAGCTAGAAAATTTATCCATGATGTATATGTTAAAAGACAGTCCCTCCCTACTTTTGTCGGAAAAATCACAAATTAACTCATTTAGAAAAAAAAAGATTCCATTAAAACCATTTATAAAAAGTATAACATGGGTAAAAACGTTAAAAATCATATTATAATACTAAAAACCATCTTTAATGTGTTTTTATAAAACATAGACGTGAAAGAAAAATGTTTTCTCGCTGAAGAGAGAAATGAAATTAATTTTCCTTAAAAACTTATTTTTATTCTCATTAGTATATAAGGTGAGTAAAATAAAATGAGAACGTGTATTTTATAGAGGGAACCAGAGTATTATAAAATTCCATTTTTTATTGAGAGTTAAATCATAAGATCTCATTATCAGAAAAAATTCATAAACAGTCCTGATAAATAATGAGATAGTAATAATAAACCATTATAACTTTGGTAACATTTGAATCATAAGACCAATGAAATAAGAAATATTATATGTATATATATGAGATAATTTTAAGGATCTTAATAATATAATACATAAATGTTAATTATATACACCACAAAAAATAAACAAGTGGTGTATAAGGCATGTGTCCTACAGAAATAAAAGTCAGATAAAAATATGTTACCTTAGGTCTGACTTCCTTCATACATGTTAAAACCCCCTAAAAAAATATAGATTTATTTTTAATATATTATTGAAACATAATAATATATATAATACCATTTTTATTTTCTTATATACATTTATATCTAGTTTGTTAAAAGTTTTTTTTATTAAAATCAATATTCTAGATGATATCTACTTTGTTTTTCATGTATGTTCTCGTTCAGTAGTTTTGATCCTTGTATTTTTATCATGGTTATATTATAAAAATAACATTAATCATGATATAAGTATAAAACATATTCATTTTATACATTTTTAGAGTCATTCATAAAATTAGTGATATAAAAATGGATTACACCGTTCATGGCGATGGTAGGCTATACGTATGCATGAATGCTGTTTTCATTTTTCAGTAGATGTAATAAAACAAAGTTAAATAAAAAATAATCTGTAAGTAATCATTATTATATCATATATATCATATATATTCATTAAGTCCATCCTTAATACCATCCAAATAAAGAATAAATGAAAGATGAATCATATCGCTTCGTGGAGGTGGTAATCCACATATACGCATGATCGAAGTTATCATTTTTTAAATGGTTAGAAAGAAGGTATTTTGATGTTATATTATAGTTATATAACAATAATTATTTCATAAATATCATATATAAATATTAATCTCATCATAACATCTTTCCATAAAATATGGTGATGAAAAAAATAAATTGCATCACTATGTGGACATGGTACGTCGTATATAAGCACAAGCGATACTTTCACTTCTCATTTGATGGGAAAGAGGGTATATAATGGGTTTTTCATAATAATAATAAAATTTAAGATATTTAAATTATTATTTTAAGATAAATACTATATATTTATTGGAGTTAAACAAGAGTATAAAATAAAGTATCCGATTTTGGTGGTTACATCTTCTTTGAAATAACTCATTTAGATCTCCTCTAAAGGGATATAGGGTTGTTCTTGTGAAAATAAACCTCTAAAATGTGTCTATAAAAGTTGAGAAGATAAATTAGTAGAGTTTAATTGATATACAAGGATAAATGTGGTTTAATAAGTGCATATGGTGGTTCCTTTTAATAATTGAGGTGAGGGGATCTTTTTGAATTTCTAAAAATATTAAATTATAATTTATTTATTTTCAACAAAAAGCCTCAAAATGGAGAGGTATTTGAAACTAAGGTAGGATAAGGTTTTAATAACATCAAAAATATAATTTAGACAATATTTTGTGTCATTTTAAACCTTATCATTTTTATTAACCCTTAGTCAATCAATTTTAATTTGTTCTATGGTAATAACATTTTCAATAGTAATGGGTTGTAATATTTAATTATAAGGTGAAAATTTTCCCACAAGTGGAAAATATATACAATTTTAGACCATATAATACCCACCTTTTCTTAATTATAGATTTTATGATTTTTAAATAATTTAATAAAATATTATTTTGTTAAAATATAATTATTGTTGATTTTGAAATAATCCATTTAATTTGACTTAAAAGACATAAATACAAAGTTTTAATTTGAATATAATATTTTTTTTAAACACTAATATGTCATATAAATCTATAAAAAAATTTCACACTATAAAATACTCAAATTATATCACTTTTAATATTTTAAAAATCATTAGTTTTATTTTTCCATTAATTGAATAAAATTGTCTTGGCATTGCGTAAGCATTTAAGGTAATTATATAATACCTAATAATTATAAAGAAACTATAATCAGGAATATTATTTTAATATTAAGAAAATAAATATAAATATTCATCCATAACTAGTTTTTGTACCTATGTGAACACATAAAGGGTATTTATAAATAAGAGAGTAAAAAGTTTCCCAAATTTCATGGATTTAAATAATATATAAGCAATGTTCATAGACAAGTGTCCATTAAACGACTCAATTATGCATATATGGTTATAATTATATAATTAAATTTATCTAATAATAATTATGAGGAAAACCATGGCCATATCACTTAGTTTTAATATAGATTAACTCAATTTACTTTTTACCATGGTGATACATTTTACAACTTTAACTATTCATATTGACCAAAAATAAATAAGTTTACATTTAGAAAATTTGAAATTAATTATTATAAATATTTAATATATTTTATAAAATTCAAAACAAACAAGTTGATGTAATTAATTATAAAATAATTGCAAAAAATACGATGAAAATTGCTTTTTAGAAAAATATAGTTTTAAGCATAAAACCACACATATTCTTA
This sequence comes from Viscum album, assembly GCA_963277665.1. Lineage (NCBI taxonomy): Eukaryota > Viridiplantae > Streptophyta > Magnoliopsida > Santalales > Viscaceae > Viscum > Viscum album. The sequence goes on along the minus strand of OY728140.1, from coordinate 1,441,863,710 downwards.
TCCCATTACAAGAAAAATATTATTTGAATGTTAAAATATTTTATTGAGTATATAATATATATATTGAATTAAAATAATTCACCAATATTGATTAATTTAATTTATTAAGTCAAAAACCCATTTCATAAATAAAAACAGTTTTTCAAGAAAATTTCTTTTTACATATAAAAATGTTTTTATACAAAATTTAAACATAAATATGATCCCAATATAATTAATTGTATTATTTAAAATATTATAAAAAAATTTACTTTGAAACAATTTTTTAAAAAGGAACTTTTTACATACAATTTTCAATTTTCTCTTCATTAGAAAAACAATCTTTTAAGAAAATTCTCAAAAATTCATCATATGATAATTCAAATGTGATGATTTAGAAAATGATGTTTATTTTATAAAATAAAAATTATTGAAGTTATATAAACTAATCATATTATTTTCTTACAAAAATAAATAATAATAATTTTTGAAAAAAAACAAATTTTGGAAGAATAAAATAACTTAAAAAAATTGACTGATTATTTACTAATAATTTGTCGATAAATTTATATTGAGTAAGAAATTTATATAAATTTCTTAAATTATTTAATCCTATTCATAATCTCATTTATAGGTTATAATTTTCACAAATAATAATATTCTAATAGTATATGGTGGTTCAGTTAAACTTGATGTTGCATATAATGCAAGATCTCAAAGAATTAAAATTAATTAAAGAGATATGTTTTCTAAAATATTTGGGTGTTACATATCTCCTTATATATGAAACATTAATGTTATAATACACCCAGTCAAAATATGGTTGAAAATTCATGTATTATGCATCCTCTCCCAATATATTCTAATTTTTGAAGAGACTAATAAATATCTAAGACACCATACCACCCTGAACAAATCTATGCAATCCACATCGAGGAGAGAAGTTCATGAATACATGGCCACCATATTTAAAATAAAATGACTTCCATACATTTCTTTATAATAATATTAATTATTATAATTAATACTCATATTCTCTTATATTATCTGGACCTTCTCTATCACCACATGCACTAGCTTTAGACCCATGACCGATGACTCTCTCATATCTGATCTGTATAAGGGTGACCAAAATGTTCTCATAAATGGGGGCCCAAATGATTAAATATCTGAATTTGTGTAATATATGTTTTTATAAGATAACTCTTCCAAGGAAAAATGATCCTCCAAGATATAGATAAAGTAAAACATGCAAGATCTCAATATATCCTTGAGAAACAGAATCTTTCTAACTATCAGTTTGAGGGTGGAAATTTGTGCTCATCTGCAACTAAATCCTAAAATCCTATTACAATACCATAAAAAATGGGATATGAATCATATATCATGGTTATAAAAAATCAATTGTGGGACCACATGTAGCTATACTATTTACCAAACATATAAGTGACTCAATATTTATAAGGAACTCTACTATCTAATAGAAAGGAACTTGTCTAACTTGGTGAGTTGACTAATGTTAACCGAAACATTTTTTAATTACACTAATAATGGAATAACTATAAAAACCATGAAAATACCATCCTAATTCCACTCTAGGACCCTGAGTATTTGGGACCAACCTATAAGATCCTAATTCATGGCCTTTACCTATTAAATTGTAAAGGCCCTACGAAACAAAATTGATAACTCTTATATTCATCAATATGCACCAATACTTCTAATAATGATCAAGGTACATATTTTCCACTCTAGGTTTCACATCCAAGGTTGATGTGTGTAACTCCATCAAAACCTCCTCATAAATTGTGACATATACTATAATACATCCTCAAAAGATGTAATAACATATTCTCCAGAAACCTAGAGCTAATAGCTATATTATTTTACTTGTACAAAATATTAGTGTTCTTAAAGGATATAACATCTTATTAGTATTGGAGGACTAGATACAAATATATTTTTTCAAATTACACATGAGAACATAAAATAAAACATAAAAAATCTTTGAGAAAATAATTATCTCTTCTAGTAATTCCTTGGAAATTACACATAGTTCTCTTCTAGGTTTTCTGGGGAAAAGAAAACAAAATAAGAGTGAAATCAGATGCTTGGTAAGTAGTATTTTACATCAGAAGATATCATAAATTAATAATGTATTAAATAGTATAAAAACAAATAAATTATCACAATAATCACAAAATAAAATTAAACATAGAGATTATTATATCCATGAAAAAAAATAAAAACAATGATAATAATAATTAATATAATACAGTTGATATTTATAATATTGGACATCATGAACATATAATTGAGGACTTGTGCCAAGACATCACACATAAATAGGTAAGTAATTTTCAAATACCCTAGAGATTTTATCTCAGGAGACCTATTGAATCATTAAGGGGATATCTATACTAGGCCCACCCATCGATAATTAAGTCTAATGTATCCATCATACGAGTTCACATGATATTCCATAACATTCCCTAATGAACTTATTACTTAATAATATAAAAATATATCAATGGTTATCCATATTATGAAAATATGGAAATAAAATATTTCTATATTCAATGGAATAATGTGTCTATATAAAATAATATCTTGAAAACCAACATTGAAACTATAGGGTATTCTCAATATAATATTAAGTACCCTTTTCAAAGAAATAAAGATAATATGGTGGTGATTGTACTTCCAATGTGTTAAGTTATCAATATAATATATTAATAGATTTCAATAGTTTTAAATGGTATGATGATAAATAAATGGCAAGAAAATCCTTTATTAAGGTTCATAAAGATTGTGTGAACTATCTTAAGAATATCACTTTAGAGTGTCTAGCTAAGTATTCATTATTAGGGCTACTCATTATCCACCAAGTGAAGATTGAGTTGACAATAATCTATCCTTTTTTAGGATTTTTACCCTTAGTTTCATTTTCATCACATATAAATCTACCTTTTGTTTCCTTATAAGGGTGTTATTTCAAGGAAAACTGTACACATATTACTTTCCAAAATGTGGGATTTTTTCCATTGCAGCAACTTAGGTAACATTTCAATCAAAAAACATTACAAATATAGAGATTTTAATTGAACTTAAAATAACATGAATAAAATAAAACTCATGATATAACAGATCAAATAAGCAGTATATACATCATATAAATTAAATTAGGTGCATAATAGAAAACATGACACATGAAAAGGAATTTGAGGAAAAATATACCTTACCATAATTCCTAACAGCCACTAAAGCACTTGAATATCTTATATAAAAAAATAATTGTATTAATAAACTATTTAAAAAAATTATTAATATCTATAAACATTTATTACTTAATTTTTAATTATTATCTACATGTATATAAGTTATTTATTATATATTTTCAATCTTGGGTGTGAGTTATCTTGATCATTTTGAACTACTTTCACAATAGTTGTGTTGTTATTTATTATTCTCCCTAATTTAACCATTAATATATAATTTAAGGTATTATAATAGATAAATTTTGCGTATTTATAAATATTTCATATCATCCATTAATTTTTTTGGTTATATTAAGTGAAAGTGAAATCAGTGTCAAATTATTTCAGTAATCCTAACGATCGACGATGATATTTTGATAGTATGTTAAATACTTAATACAGCCTTTATAGAACCATAAAAATAATTATTTTCTTATTATCTTGTAATAATATTAGTATTTAAGTTCCCATGTTCATCCATGATTGGGTTTTATAGCGTTGTTCAAGTTGGTGGTAAGAAAAACCTGAACATGAACATTCCATAATTCATTGGGTGATTACGGTTAATAATTTTTTTATTTTTATCTAACAAAATTTTTATATAATATTAATCAAAATATTTATATTTTTTATGGTTTTAAATAATATTTGAACTGTTTTGGATAAATATTGAAAATCAATATGGAAAATGAAAAACGTTACTTTGTGGAGGCAATAATCCACACAATGCTTAGTTAACATTTTAATTTATTGATGAATGATAAGAATTAAAGTGGGTTATAACTTGTATCTTAATATTAATAATTATAATATATATGTCACTACTATTTTTCAATTCTATCCTTATAACCGCTAAAGAGAGGCGGTGCAGAAAAATTGAAGATGTCGCTTCATGGAGGCGATAGTCCTCACAATGCAAGGTCAACATTATTGTGTTTTTTAATAGTTGATGGGAAGGGATAAATTTAATTTTTCCATTAATATAATAACACTCAAGTATACTAATGATACCAATTTCAATATATAGTTGTGTCAAGATAGTATTGGAAGGTAATGAATAAGAAAAAGTGGTTAAGGATTAAGTAACACATACACTGAGACTTTGAAATTCCTCTTAATGAACTCGCAATAATTAAAAGGTCTAGGATAAATTTTATTAAACATGGGAATTATAAAATTAAATGGAATTCTATGATAAGAAAATTAGTCAGGGGTTCAAGGTTATTTTTAAGAAAAATTTGAGTATTCAATGGGTAAAAGTGAAGAAAATGGAACTTTTGAGAATAACTATTATTTTTCAATAATAGAATGACTAAATGAAAAATATATTTTTTAATTATTCAGTCAATTTTAAGGAAAAAGTGATAAACCATGTGATAAACAACAAATGATATAATATATCCATTAAAGGATAGTTTAAGTATACCATATTTAATCTCCCTAAATATTTTTGAAGACATAATATTTACCTGGGTGTCTCGTTAATCAATTTAGAGATCTTAAAACTAAAATTTCAACATGCCCTAAGACTGAATGAACTTCTCAAGGCTGATATTCTAATTATTGAATCCAAAAACAGAATCAGGTCCTGATTTTCAATCCCGGCATACTGTTCTTTATTAAGAGTCACCCTCAATGACCTCCCCATCATTCTGGATTATTCTTCATTAGCAGAAATAAGTGACATAACTGGTTCGACCACTTCCACTTATGAAATCATAAGAAATTACAATGAATGATCTATTATATAACCTAACTTTCACTGATAACAAGAAAACATGGAAGGAGGATAGATATTGCTATCCACCTTGTTATATTTCAACTTATTTGTTGATCGTGTCTTCATTAGAAGTAGAAACAGTAGTAATACTTTATCTCTTTTTATATGCCTTTCGAGATTCTACTTCTACTTGACCTAAGAAAAATATTACCCTGAACCACATACTCTATTTCACCTAAAGAATAATATTTACTGGATTCACTCTCAGGAACCTTGTTCTCATCCATGGAGAGTCTAATCAGATCTTCCTCAAACTCCTAAACTATATCTTCATTAGGAAATCATTCAAAGAGACTATACAACCCAGTGGTTTCCACCTACCTTCTTGGACCTATTATTAAGCCTATAATATTACCCTACTTAGGTTTTTTAGAAACCTCTACCTACCCTCTAACACTAATACCACTTCTTGGGCAGACCACCTCAGCATATGAAGCACCCAGGGGAGTCATGGGATCTCCATTAACCACCCATTGGGACTCTATTTAAATATTTTTTCCACTACCACCCTGAGAAACCTCAAGTAGAGGAGGGAACTTATGTCTACCCCTACAACCTCATAATCACCCGTAGGATCTCTAATTAATTTAGTAATGTCAACCCCCCATGATTTTCTCTTAGAACCACAACAATTCCCTGATTCACAACTTCTCCTGAAGGGATCACCACCTTCAAGTAATATTTCAACCTATCAAAAATATCATTCAACTTCAGATTTGGAGCAAACACCATTGATTTTTTCATAATATCTACATCACCCAAGGTTATAGGACCAACATCCATGCCAAAAATTCAAGAAGATCCATCATGACCTATGATATCTACCACCAGAGGCTCTGTGACCATTTATCATGCATCCTGTATTAGGCCTTATGGATGTTACATCCCATGAGGATTCAATTTATCCAGTATAGAGCCATAAGAAAAATACAGAATCCTCTTTCTTAAGAACCTAAAACTTCTAGATCAGAGACCCAATATGACATACCAAATAAAGATGTCCTAACTGGTTATAAGACGTGCAATACTCTGTCCACGACTCAATTTCAACATCCTGCCTCCATTGGAGTTCCTATCCATATGTTATCTACACCCAATTCATCAGTGTCTTGGATATGTTTACCTCCACACATATGTGGGAAAAATGGGATGGCACACTACTTCTGTTCTACTGTCAGAGCACAAGTAATGAACAAACCGGTTCCCAAGAATACACAAAATAGAGGGATTCTTAAAGGGAAGTGGGAGAGTGGGGAAGCTTACCCATATCACCATAGTCGATTTATCTCTCTGTATATGAAATTTTAATTTCCACCAAAGAATATATAATAAGGATCCACCAGATCAGTGAGGAGATTTGGACCAAGAAATAATGATATCTTCCATCAACTGAAATCGAATCATAATATGCCTTTGATCAAGAATTCCAACAACTGTATATTCTTATATACATTAAGCTTTGAAGAAAAAGTGGTAAAATGCATCAATATTTGGACATTAGTGTTGGAATCGAGCCACTAGAGTTATTTTGAAGAGATCTAAATCATTGTTGAACTTCGACGATGATAATCAGAGATGAGGTGAACCATGATACATATCTAGGACTTTTAAACATAACCGAATCCATGGAAATGGAGGAAAGAAATATATATTTGAAAATGGGAGGAATGGGTGAAGGATATATTTTAAGGATGATTGAGGGTAAGAAAATCCCCCCTAAAATAGAGAGGGGTGAGCTAGGTCTCTATCATCGGTTCCTAGGGCATCACTGCATGTGCGCTGAAGATGAGATCACGTTCTTATTAATTATTCCTCAATAATTGAATGAAACTATTCACAATTTAATGGTTTAAAAAACATAAAATAATGAATTATGGGGTTATATTTTTTTATTAAATCCTCAACCACTTACTTCAACTCGTGTTTTAAACATTTTGGAAGTCATTTGTTCTTATATTTTTTACCTTTACCTTTTTTTTGTTTTAACAGGGTAACTTGATTTTACCCAAGTAACTTACATTTGATTAAATGTATAAAATAAAATATATTACATAATTTGGGTGTGTTGAAAATTAATTTAAACTCCATTTAGTAAAATTCAATTTCCAATTAAGTGAAAATAAACTTTCAAATTTAAACATTTTATATATGGAAAAACTATCTTATTAAAAAAATATTATTTTCATCATTGAGTGGTATTAATATTTTTTCAGTTTTGATTTAAAATTGAATGAGTGATAAGTAATTTTAATATAAAATTAAAAATTATATAAAATTCATTTATGATAAGTTATTAATATATTTCATTATATAAAAATTACAAAATATTAATAAAAAATATCAAAAAATTACTATTTTATGATTACCATGGTCATTAACATTAATCTTTATAATCGTGCATGTATTCCCAAAAATAAAATTTTAGTTCATGAATAACATCATAAAGTTGATATAAAATATAAAATATATTATTTTATATTTAATTTCTACAAGTGTGTAAAATTCATTTTTTAATATAAGTTAATAAATCGGTTTTTAGATTAAAATATTTCTAATGTTTCCAAAGCGATATACATGGGATTTTTAAACAAAACATAGTAATTTAAAATAGTTTATTTTACGTATAATTATATATATAAATTATAAAAATCATTTAAAAAAAATTCTATTCATTTTTTTATTTTTATATTGTAAAAAAAGTGATAGTTTTAGCATTTGTTTTTTATTTTTTTCAATTCACCAAAAAATAAACTTTTTTAAAAAATTCCAAAAAAATAAACATAAGATAATATTGAAATTATAAATATAAAATTGGAATTATTTTTTTCAAATAAAAAAATTACTTCAAAAAATCATGAATAAAAGATCTTTAGAGCCCAGATTATGTTGTAGTTTTGGGATGTAGTGTTTACCTTCTATAATAGGGTATCGAGTATTACATTTTACCCCATTAAATAATTTCATCATAAAAATTAGAATCATCTAATCTAATAAACAACTATGGGTATTCACTCCTCAGAAAATGTTCAAGATTCCATGACTCCTCCTCTAGTTTTTTACTTTTACAAAGGAATTTCACTAGTGATGGTGTTTGATTCTGTAACACCTTTTCTCTTGTGTTAAGAATATAGATAGGATCTTCATTATAAGACAAGTGAGGTAACAAATATCCTCCATTAGATGTGAGTATATTCATTTGATTGGGTATGTATTTAATTAATAAATAAACATTGAAAATTTCATGTGCTTTAGAATGTTTGGGTGGAATTTCCAATAAGTAAACTACAGATCCAATTATTTATAGAATTTTAAAAGACCAAATATAACTAGATATTAACTTCCCCTTTTTACCAAAATTTACAACTCCTTTCCCTAGGGAACCTATTAAGAATATATGATCCCCCACATGAAATTCCAATTCATTCCTTTGACTATCATCATAAATATTTTATCTTCTTTGAGATGCTTTAATATTATTCACAATAGTCTTTAATTTCTCTATTGTCTCCCCCCACAGGTTTTGGTCATAATAACTTCCTTTCTCTAAATTCTTCTCAACATGGTATAGTGTGGAATTTATTTCCATAAAATTCATTATATATTTCCATACAGATTCTTGAATGGAAATTGTTATTGTATCAAAATTATATAGAGGTAGATACTAATACCTTTCTCCAAGAAAATATAACATGATATCACCATGTATTCTACTGTCTAAAAATTCCTTTCTAACTACCCATCCATTTTGGGATAATAGTCAGTGCTTAAATTTACCTTTCGTTTGGGAGGCATTTAAATACCCTTCTATACTTTTTATGTAAAAATTTATTTATGATCATATAAAATTGATATTAGTTCCTCATGATGTCTTGAAATTTAATTGATAGAGTAGGGAAAGGTGTTATATAGGTAGGTCTTCCCTTACTACTAAGAAATGTGCACACACTGTAATTAAATCAATAATGACCCATATATTATCATTATTCCTTGGATTATTTGGAAGTATAGTGATAAGATCCATATAGGTAAAATATGAGGATATATGACTCCCTTAGGATGTTTTATTTCATCATTAATTTTCTATAACACTAAGAAACTATACACATAGTCAAGAATTTCCCATTTCATACTATCCCCTAGAAATAATCCCTTAAATATTTATACATCTTTGAGATACTAGGGTGTATAAAGAAATTTGAGCTATATTCTTCATCTAGTAGCTCCAATTTTAGTTTAGTTATGAATGGGACACATAACCTCTTTCAAACCGTAAAATCTCTATATTTACACATGAAGTCCATCAATTTTTTATCATTCAATTCTTTAATGATCTTTTTAATATCATTATCACACTTCATGTAATTCTATATATTTTCAAATAAAGGGGGTTTTTAAATTTCCATAAGAAGTAATTATGGCTCCCATTTCTTAAAAATTATCATATATATCTTTACTAGATCCTTGAATATAGAATCATTATTAATCATCATCATTCTCAGAACTCCCTGGTTCCTCCTAATTAATACATCAACCACATTATTTTTCATAGAAACATGGTAGTGTATCGAGAAATCATAATCCTTGAGTAGTTACAACCATAATATTTTCCACGTGTTGAGATTTTTCTAAGAGAAAATATAATTCGAAATTTTTAATACATATATTTTTTTCATCTTTCTTCATAATGATAGTGCCTCTCTATCTTCAAGAAAAATATTACAGCTTCCATCTCAAGGTCATGAGTTAGATAATTGTTTTCATGAATATTTAATTTCCTTGATGAATAAGAAACCCCTACATCATTCTTTATAAGGATATAACCAATTCCTATATTCAATTAATTTTTATATATTACATCTATGTAATGCATTGAAGGCTTTAGATGTTTTTAATTTCTAGGTAACACCATTTTTTAACTAGGTTGAAGGGGAACCCTTACATGGCTTTAGATACTAATAGAATAAAGTCATTAAATATCCTACAGCCTCAGTGAAACATAGGCATAATACATGACCCATAGGACCAAAACCGATGACCCTAAACTGAAACACCCCCTTCTTTTTCTCATACACCCACCACAAATACTTGTAGTCCTACCATTAGGTTTTTGGTTTTCCATTGTTACCTCTTATTCCTGGTGGCTTTAACTAGTTCGTTGTAGTCACACCATGATTGAATCTTCATGTCCAACTAATCAGCAAATTCTATTATTTTATGTTATATTCATTACTAGTTATGTAATTCTCCAGCATGACATCCTTTGGCCTACCATAAATGGATCGGAGGCCCCGTGGCCCAAAGGACTAAGATAGATTTAGGGCCCTATAGATAAAAGGATTATTTTTGTGTCTAAAAATTCCATTCAAGATGGAAAATACTATTGTTATAGTACCTTTCTTTAGTAATCACACAACTATCATTCCAAAATTACCTCTATAGTGTGATACAATTCTTTTAGAAATTCTCTCTCACCTATATTTGAACTAAGGACTTATATAGTATTATGGGGAGTCCTTACTACATGAGTAATCATCAAACTAAAATATATATTACAAAAAACATCCATTCCTAATGGTAACAAAAATTTCAATGAATTAGTCAATATATTCTTTAGACATTTAAAACATTATTCAAATTCCCTAGACTATGTTAATTTAACCCCTTTACATGTCAAAATGGTTACCGGGTTGGAAAATTGGGAAACCCATTAAAAAACACTGATAGTAACTTACTGAACCATTGATAAAAAATATCATGGTAATATTTATCATTTTAGGCCATTAATTGACTAAAATTATCATTAAAGGATTGATAGATATTCAATACTTCGAGATAATATAGGCATGGAAAGAAACATCATGGATCTAAAATTCACAGTAACTGAATTTCCCATATTATTCCTTATATTTGAGGTTCTAAAGTGTTATTAATATATAGTTATCATGCTCTTCATGGATTTTATAGTATAATAATATATCATCAATGAATACCACCTTTAATTTATTAAGATAATCCATAAATATTATATTTATCAAATCTATAAAAATATATAGTGTATTAGTTAATCTATAAAGGTCATTACTATGAATTCACAATGTCCATATCTTGTACAAAATACAATATTTAGTATATCCACCATCTTCAACAATAAAAAATGATAACCATAGAGAAGATCAATTTTTAGAAAATATTGATATCCTTGAAGTTGATCAAATAATTCATTAATTCATTGTAAAAAACATTTATTGTTTATGGTAATAACAAGGATCTCCCAATAATAAATACCCAATCTCATAAACCCATTATTATTTTTTAGAAATAAGATATGGTATCCCAATGGTGAAACATTAAAACATATAAATAACTTAACGCACAACCCTTGTAGTTGTTTCTTCATCACTATCTACTCCATTGATTCCATTATTTAGAGAGTTTTGGATATGGGTCTTGAATCATGAATGAGTTTAATAGAAAACCTAGCTTTACAGTCAAGTAGATGACTAATTAATTTTTTTGGAAATACATAATTGTATATTCATATATTGGGTACATCCTCTATCCTCAAAAGGCCTTAATTTCTATAGATAATGTTTTATCTTCCTCTTTTACTAGAATTTCATTAAGGTGATCTTCGAGTGGTGTTCCTAGAAAATAATCAGGATGTAAAGTCTCTCAATTTAAAATAAGGGATTATATATCCCCTTCATAGTAAATAATCTCTTTATCTCAACAATAAATTCATAAATTATATATTGAGATTGAATTAATAATAAGGATTAACTCAAAATCAGACATAGGTATAATAATAATGTTTCTCACTAGGAAATATATATGCATCTTAATAAAAAAACACTCAATAAATCTGTATTTCAATAGAATTACCCATAGGTATCTTAATTTTAAAATAAATTATTAGAGTATTAGGGTAAGATTCAAAGTTCTTAGTGAACATGCATGATATAATGGAGATAAAATATCTAGAATCAAATAAATCATTAGCTAAATTTGAGTTTAGGATCAATATACCTAATATCACACCATTTGGTACTTCAAATTTATCTATAGTGATCACATAAGCTCAAATTTTCACCCTTATCCTTTTATGAGATAATTTTAATTGATATTTGGGGAATTAGTTTACATACTGCCTCATATCTTTACAATTAATGTATTGAACATCAAAAATTTATTCATTGCATTTGTATTTATGAACTTGACGGCCTTTTTCTCTGTACTTGAAACAAACTACCATTACATTCAAGAAATATCATGAGTATTATGTTGGATATTTATTATATGTGGGAAATTATACTCTTCCTTTATCCCCCTTTGTTATAATTTCCAATCTATGGTTTTTAGTAGGAATCCCCTTCCCCATATTTCTTTTGTAGAGATAAGTCTTGGAGAACTAATTTTTTAAATGATAAAACTTGAGTCTGCATCCTTATTTGAAGAAAATGTTTAAGAGAAAAACTACCTTCGATGTATTAGATTTATACCATCAAAAAATTATCAATATTACTTTTCAGTCAAAATAAATAGCTCGTATCATGTTTATAAAACCTCATAAAGTTATCCTCATACTCATTTACATTTTCCTCCTCCTTTTTTCATTTCAACCCTTTTCTCCTAAGGGGGGTATTTTTTATATAACTCATCCTTAAATGTTCTCTATTCCATGTAACCTATCTCTAATTTCTCTTTAGTGTTCTAAATTAATTACCATCATGGATCTGTATCTCCCTTTATATGATATACCACTAAGAAAACATGTACCTTTCACTACTTCTGAATACGAGAAATTTATTTTCTTAGGACTTGATCCATTTTTCAACTACCAATGTATTATTAGTTCTATTAAATGGTTGAGGTTGTTGTTTTATAAAGTGGTCCAACATGGTTACACCACATTGTTGATTGGTATGTTACTATATATAGGTGTGATTATTTTTTATAATCTGGGATAACTTCCCTAATAAGGTTATGATCTGATTATCTTTAACTCGAGCCTTAATGACTTGATCAAGAGGGATATTGATACATTAACTATTTGTTTTTAAATGATTGTAATTACTTTAATTAGTCACCATATCTAAATAATGAAATACCCTTTATTAATTAATTATAATTAATTATAAAATACAAATCATTTTTTCTATAAAATTTTAAGGGGTTTTCATATTATTTGTGATATTTAATTTGGTTCCTTTAATTCTAGCCCCAATGTTTTCTAATAGACATCCTCTGATACTAATTGTAACAACCAAATACCTAGAATCATAGAACTGGTAGTTATATTAAATTATTTATATAGAATAAAATAGTTACTAAAGGATCTGATAACTTAATAATCTTGGAAAATAAGATAAAAATATTTTTTTCACATTACACTCGAGAATATAAAATATAGAATAAAAACACATGGTGACTAATATTATCCCTTCTAATAGATCCTTGAAAATTATACATAGTTATTTTTTAGGTTTCTTAAGGAACAAAAAATAAAATAAGGGTGAGAATTATACCACCCTTAAAATTTAAAATAAGAATATTTTATTTGATAGATTATGTCACATGAAATAACAATCTTAAAAACCCACATAATATATTTCTATACAATTTATCTCTTTGATTGATAGCGGAATACACAACCCCAAATCTAAATAAATTGTAATAATTTATACCATTATAATCTATCTATTAAATGTTTTTTTGTTTTAATATAAATAAATAAACTATGAAAATAATATTAATATACTGATTATAAATTAAATAATAATCATTTAAAATAAAAATAAATGTTTTCTGAAAAACTATATTTTTTCTCAAAGATAGTTTAGTCATTATTTGAAAACATAAATTAAAATTAATTTTTAACAATTTTAGAAATTTCATTTGAAAAAATAAAATTCATTTTTAAAGTATTATTTTCAAAATTATCTTATGATGAATTATTAAGAATTTTTTGAAAAGAGAAATGTTTTTTATGAATAGTGAAAAATATTGAATTTTAATTAAAAACATCATTTTAGTTTAAATTATTTATAAAGTTATATTATAATTTTAAATTTCTATTAATGTTAAAGTAGTTCAATTATATATCAATTACTCCAATTTATGTCATTTTAATCATTTTCATATTGAATTTTTATATAAAAGTTTTGTAAACTTTTGAACATTTTCCTTTTCAAAACCCACTTTCTAGTCAAATCGGTAAGATTAGTTTTAAATTAAAATTTTCAACTTATGTGAATGTAATTTTAAAAAAGGGATTCCATATTTGGAATCCTAAAAATTTATGTTATCTAATAAGTATAAATTAATTTTTTACCATATTGAATAAGAAAAATAGTAAAAAAATTATTTATCACGGTTAAGGTAAAAATTGGTTTATCAGGGGTTAAACAAATTGATAAGGGTCAAAATAACCTAAATATTTTATAAAATATATTTTATAAAAATATTTAGAAATTATAATGTCTAATTATTGATAATAATCCATTTTTGACCCATTTTTCATTTGAAAATTTGGGCACACCTTTTTCTTTCCAAAAATAAAAAGTGTGTCATTCACCTCAACTATAAAAGGACACACCTATTCTCTATTTTTCCCAGCTTAAAACCATTTTTTTCATCCAATATCTAGAATTTTTTTTCAAAATTACATACCCTCATCTTATAATCCTTATATTTTTTTGAAATAAAACATGAAAATACTTGTGGTGCAAACCTAAGGAGGTTACCCGAAGAAGAGGTAACATTATTTAATGATCATTTTAAATTTATTTCTTTGTAAAACTCTTAAGAATATTATTAAACCATTATGATATTATAAATTCAGTGTATCACATATAATTATATGTTTTTTTAATTTCTTGATCTAAAACTATCAATAATTCCATTAAATGGGTTACAAAATCATTATTTGTGTGTATGGAAGACTACCACCTCACGAACCGATGTCATTCATTTTTCCATTACTACCTATAAAAGATGTGTATTATGATGGATATAAAGTATATAAATGATATTTATAAAATAAATATTCTTATGGATTCATTATATAAAATATAAAATTTTTTATTTTCTATTTCATATGGGAAACGATAACATCGCTCTTGTGTACAACAGACTACCGCCTCACGAAGTGATGTGATTAATTTTCCACTAATTTTTTAAATGGAAGCTAATAAGGATAAATTTAATGAATATATTTGACATATAATTATTATATTCATGAAATATTTTCTAAAAAGATAATATATCATTTTATTTCTTACCTTTTCACTCGCTAAAAGATGTTAACATCATTCTTGTACGTGTGGACTACCGCCTTCACGTAGTGATGTGACTCTCTTTTAATTAACACACAACAAGAATTAAATATATAAGTATATTTAATGAAATAATATGGTATTTATGATTTTATTTACATTATTTAATTAAAAAACATTACTTTCCACCTTTCCATAATGATTGTCAAAAAATGTAAATGTTACTCATGTGTACAAAAGACTTACCACCTCCATGATCGTAACATATTTCATTTCTCAAAAAAATATTTAATTATTTTAATTAAAAGTTTTATTTATGTATAGATATTATATTTATATAATTATTTTTGTTCTATATATGTTTAAATAATGACCTCTTAGACTAATAGTCAACCTACAAAAGTCATTTTTGACACACAAGACAAATATTGTCCAAACACACAATGTAAACTTAATTGATCTAGTAAAATGTATATAAAATGATAATAAGTAAAATAAAATGAATAATAAAATTTCAGAATGTTATCAATAAATAAAATAATTAACATAACTTTAGTATCCAAGAATATAAATAACATATGTGACGAGTCAGCCTCAAGGTAAGGGACTTCCTTTCCATTTCCCTTAATTGAGGAATATTGTAATTTTATGCACCTAAATTATTTTATATAGTATATATAATTCCCATTTAATATTTAATATAATGATTCATTAATAATTCATTGAATTGTAAGTTTCAATTTGACTTAATTTATCAAAATTTATTTTGACTTAAAAGTTACCAAGTTGTAAGGAATTTCGTAACTCAATTTATTTTCATTTGGTTATATTACTTCTTCATTGTTTTAAAAATTATAAGATTATGTGTGCAAATAATTTTTACCATCTTATGTTTTATTGACACATTTTTATTTGTATTTAACTTTTGTACACATAATTTTCACATTGGTTAATTCTCAATTCAATGTTATGATCTTTGAAAGGGTTTCTTTCACAATCTCATTTTAATTGAAAATTTTTATACTTAAATTTTCATTGAAGGAAATTATTTGATAATTTTTTAATAAAAACTTTAATTTTTTTCTCCTATTGTTATTCATGATATTTTTCAAGTAATATTACCATTTTTTACTATTTGGTTCTTAAAATTATTGATAAAATTTTATAATAAGATCTAACTTTATTATACTCATCGGTCATAAATCTTTTTTATTCCAAAACAAGGTTTTCTAAAAAATATTTCAAAAACCTTTTTAACCATATTCAAAAAGATATATAAAATAAATTTTTACCCATTTTTACTTCATAAGTTTTTTAAAGGAATCTTTATGTCGTTAAAAAAAATGCTTGTTTGGGTTTTACTAAAAAATGAAAGGAATGTTTATTTTAACAGAATTTGAATGTATGAAATTTAATTCCATAATGACTACTAAATATTCTGAAACATACATTATAATTTTCAAAGGTAATTTTCAACGAAATTATTTTCCAAATTTTTTTATGAATTTTTAGTTTTAAAAAGTGATTTCAAAATGAAAATGATATTTTCCTCAAGATTTTTTAAAGATATTTTTATTGTATTTCTATTCATTAATTAAAAACTCTTTATTTTACATATAATACTTTTGGGATACATTTAATTGATAACATCCTTATTCTTCATCTAGATGTTTTATGATTATTTTAATAAGTATAGTACCAACATCAACATCAATGATTAATTTTTGTAGTCATTAACCTTCCATTAAATTATTAACTTTCTTGAGATCATTGGGCATTAAATTTACCCTTAATATAAATATTACTTATCATGGATAAGATTATTTATTAAAATATATTCCATATCTATAGTGTTCTTTATTGAATGTTATTTGTTTATCTTGGGAAATATTGATAAATCCATATTATTTTCTCAATTCAAATATTTTGATGATAAGTCACATATTTCATGAATTAAATAAATTATTAGAGATATGAGGAATGGTTTGGACATGTAGTGATGGGTGGGGCCTAGAATTATATAGCCCCTAGATTCATATAATATTCTCATAAGCCAAATTAGTTGGAAAAATTAAATGGGATTCTACCTATAGTTTTATATTGTATTGTGAAGAATCTCAATGGTAGAAGAATCATGATTCCAAAGATCATGAAATCCAACAATTAATAATTACCTTTATTAAGAATTTAGTAATTATTATCCATGATATTTTCACAATGATATTATCATTGGTTGTATTTCACTCTCATTTTATTAACTAAACTGCATGTGTTTTCCGTTATTTACCTTGAAATATTAATTATGAATTATCTAATCATGACTGTCATGTTATTTAAATGACATGTATGTCCAGCTATTTACCTTTACTTATTGATTATGCTTGTTAATCCATGATTTATTTTATTACACTTGACCATTATTGAGTATTGGATCTTATCCTTAATTTTTTTACTTTCCCCAAGATTTTGAGAATAATTATTGGAATGAGTTCAAGGAGGTAAATTTCTTTCCATTTATATTCTTTGTATTTTATATCCTTAACTAAAATGAGGATAATTTATGAATCTAGTTTAGAAAGAATACTAATCTATTTGGCCCTTAGGGATTTCATTTTTTGTGTCTTATTCCAATGTAATAATGTAGACACAAACTCCAGGCTACTTGGGTTAGGTTCATTACTATTGGTATCAGAGGAAGTTTAGAATAATCCTTGGGAACTAGATTTAGAAAAAAAATATTTGGGATCATAACCCTATGACTGGATTTGAGGAAAATTATAGTATAATACTCTAATTTTTTTGGGATAAATATATTATGTGGGACTTTCTAGAAATAGATTTATGTCTAGATATTAGAAGTGGAAGTGGTTTTTTTTCATATGTACCTAGTGGTATAACTCTGAAAATGGAACATTATGAGTGACTCAATCATCACCTTGTACACAAAAAAGGGACTTAATTCACACCTTCTCTAACACTCCCAAGGGATATGCTTAGGATAATTCACATTTTATTTACAAAACATTTTGAGTGATTTGAAAATAAAGATATCTCCAGAGAACCTATGTTTATGATTACGAGATTATCTATGCAAAAAATTTTCAATTTATGTTATGTATTTCAATAGTTTTGGTATTATAAATTATGTTTCAAAATTATATGATCAAATATAGTGTAATATATCATTTAAAAATGAGTCTAATTAGTAGACATGGAAACCACATCATTTCACATAATCCAAAGAGTAGGAATGATCATTTATTTGATTGGATTAATATAATCATTCCAAGGTAACTAGTATCAAAAAAATTATCATTATATTAGTATATGGTATAATGAGATAAAAACTGTGATAAATAATTCTATAAGTATCGTGGATTCATAGGGAAATTAGAAAAGAAGAATATGGAAGAGAAAAATATAGATAAAGGAATGACGGGAAAGAATTAATTTCCCACATGTGATAATTGTGGGAGGAAACACCCTGGTACTTACCAAAAGTGAAATATAGTTTTCTAAAAGTGTGGATAGAAAAGACACCATTATTATTTTTTAAATGTCATGATAAAGGTTTCAAATTTTCAATGCTTAAACTATAAGGATATTGGGACCTACACAAACAAATTCTCTAATCATAAAAGGAATATACCTCAATATTAGCTAATTTATCATTTTTATGATTATTATATTACCATTTAAGAAGTGGAATGATTATTGTAATTGTGTTTTAATTCAAAAATTATGTAATTTTATTATATTATCAATGATATACTGGTTATAAGTATTATTAAATGTTTATGGATTTTATTACAATAATTTTTCATTAGGTATTTGGAAGTGTATGTTGAATGATACCGATGACAAAAAAATAGATTCAGTGGCTTGTCGAAATTATTGGAAAACACATGATTGAGGAAAAGATAACCCCTAATTTGTTACTAATTCTAAGAAAATGATTTTGGGATAAATAGATTATTGATATGGATAAATTAAATTTGATAGTATTTACTACCTTTGGACTGATTAATGATTTTTTTAAAAAGTGTTTTATGCTATCATAGATAGAGTTAACAAGATTTTTATATTTAAGGAGTATATTCAATAATACATTTTTTATTTTAATAATAAAGAAGAATGTATGTTTTCAATAAGGTTTTATGTTAATTCAAGTTATTTCCATGTTTCAAGATAATACACAATGAAGGTATTAACATTTTTGGAATGTGACGATTCATAGCTACTTTATGTTTTTTTGGGGATTAATGATAAGATAATTTTGGAAATTTTTTGACCAAATATCTAAATTTTGGGATATTAATCTCTTATAAGGTTCATAAGGTTAACCATTTAAGAATTTTCTTATGTTTAACTTTGTATGAGTTTTTATAGATTATTGTATTACTTCACCATATGAAGAATTGTGAATATTGGATAACTAGTACTAACAATTTTTCTATAATAAAAAAACAGATATCTAAGGAGATACTTATCAATATATTATGTATATTATGATCTGTTAAAAGGGGATTTTAGTGCTTCATGAATAAAAAAAATAATTTTTGGATATTAATTTCTTGGAGTTAGCGATGAATTAGAAATTAATCGAAGCAAAACCAGAGGACAAAATTATTCTTATGAAATAAAAACATATCAAGTATGTATATTTCCTTATATTCATAAAAAGTAAAATAATTCCTAAACTTTAGGAAAAGGATATTGAATTTTTTATCCTATTATCTTCATACATGATGAATTATATGGTTTTTTAAATAAACATAGATTTTTGGTTTTACAGTTTTTAACTTTTCATTAGAAATTTACTTTATTTTGATCAACAACCTCTATCATTCTATATAATTATTTACACTTTTCTTCTATGCACACATTTTCACTTTCCATTAATTTTATCATACTTAGAAACCTAGTTATGTTTAATTCCATATGATATTTTTACTTACCTTTCTATCTTATTAATAGGATATTGTATTAAATTTGTATACGATGTGGGTTTTCAACAAATGAATTTTCAAATATCAAACCATTGATTTATGAGTGAAAGATAAAATTATGAGGAAAAAAATTATTTACTTTAGGGAGAATGTAACACCCTAAAATTATAAAATAATAATATTTTATTTTATAGAGTATGCGAAATGCAACCCCAGTCTTAAACAACCCATGAAATATATTCCTTTAAATATAATCTATTTTATAGCTTCCAGAACACGTAACCCCGAGTCTAAATGAAACATTATATAGTATTCCATTATAACATAGTCATTAAATTTTAGGGAATGAATATGACTAAATAAATTATAAAAACTATTATTATATATAGATTATAAATAAAATAATATTCATTTTAAAAAATAATAATTGTTTTCTGAAAAATTACATTCTTTTCTAAAGGATGGTTTAATCGACATTTGAGCACATAATTTAAAATTATTTTTTAAAAATTTTAGAATATTTATTTGATAAAATTATCTTTACATTTTTATACATGTAAAAATTATATTACTGTTAATTTTTGATAACTTTCTATAAAGATTAATTTTTTTGATGAATAGTGAAAAATACTGAATTTAATTAAAAATTGTCTTTTTGTTTAAATTATTTTTGAAGTTAAATTTTATTTTAAATTCATTTTAAAGTTAAATTAGTTAAATTATAAAATAAATAATCCAATTTAGGTAATTATAATCATGTTCATGTTGAAGTTTCCTATAAAACTTTTGTGAACTTTGGAACTTTTTCTCTTTCAAAACCCGTTTTCTCATCGCGAATGCAGGATTTATTTTAAATTAAATTTTGCCACTTATATGAATTTAATTTTAAAAAATGGATTCCATATTTATAATAAAAATAATTTATATTATCCAATATGGTAAAATTAATTTTCAACCATAATGAATAGTAAAAATAGTTATTTTTACCCTAGTTAAGGTAAAAACAATTTTACACGGGGTTAAGCTAAAAAGATAAGGGTTATAATAACCTAAAAACATGTCTAAAATATATTTTATGGAAATAGTGCTTCCTTATAATGTATATGGATCAATAATACTTTATTATAGATCCTTGTTTATGTGAAAATCCTGCGCACACCTTTTTCTTTCTTAAAATTATTAGTGTGTGACTCACCTCACTTATAAATAGTCAGCCCTTCTTCTCTCTTATTCACACCTTAATACCCTTTTGGTTTAGAAAATACCTATCCCGATAAATTCCCAACTTAAATTATCTAATATTATAAGGATTATATTTGGAATAAATACAACCTAGGAAGTATTTTGGTTCCAACCTAAGGAGGCTAACTGAAGAAGAAGTAACATTCTTCAATGAGATTTTTTATTTTATTACTTCCTTCACATCCTTCTATTATTATTAAAAAAAACTGATATAATAACCTCAATATCATCCAAATACATAGTTTTTTTATGTTAAGGTAATTACAAAAATTTATCTTCAATTTCATCAATTGTGTTATGAAATCATCATTCATGTGTTTGGAGGACCACCACCTCATGAACCGATGTCATTTGTTTTTACATTACATCCTCTGATGGTTGGGTACAATGATGGATCTAAAATATATAAAATTAGGATATTTGTAACATAATAATACCTTGGGATTAATTGTATCATATATAACTTTTTTACTTTCTATTTCATAGGGGATACGATAACGCCACTCATGTGTACGATAAACTGCCGCCTCACGAAGCGATGTGATTAATTTTTCACTAACACTTTACATGGAAGGTAATATGGATAAAGGTAATGAATATATGTGACATATAATTATAATATTCATGAAATGTTTATCATTCTTAATATATAATACTTCATTTTATTTCTTACCTTTTCATTCACTAAAATATGATAACACAATTTGTGTATGTGTGGACTACTACCTCAAAAAGTGATGTGACTCTCTTTTCATCAACACACCACATGTATGATATATATAAGTGTATTTAAAGAAATAATATTCTATTCATGATAATATTATCATTCATTAAATGTAAAATATTACTTACCCACTTTCTATAATGATCATTGAAAAATTTAAATGCTACTCATGTGTACCTATGACCTACCATCTCCATGATCGTAACATATTTAATTTCTTAAAACCCACTTTCTTGATATTTTATAAAAGTATAATTGATTTATAAATATGATAATTATTTCTATATTATTATTCTAGATATGTTGAAATAATGAACTCTAATAATAATAGTCTTCTTATAAAAGTTATTTTGGACACACAATACAAATATCATCAAAATTCCCAATGTAACCTTAATTGATAAAGTAATTTTATATAATATGTAAATTATTGAAATAAAAGGATTAAAAAACCTGAAAATTTTTATAAATCAACTAAGTAATTAACATAATTATACTATTCAGGATGATAAATAATGTACGCGATGAGTTGGGCTCAATGTAGGTGACTTTATTTCAATTTCCATTCATTCAGGCAAATTATAATGTGATGAACCTAATTTAATTTAAATGGCATATATACTAAAAACATTACAAGTAATATCATTATTCTTTAATAATTCATTTTATTTTAAGTTTCAATTTGAATTATTTTATCCAAAGGTATTTTGAATTAAAATATACAAAGTGGTAAATAATTTCATAACTGAATTTCTTTTCATTGGATTATATTATTTATTCATTGTCTTTGAAATTATAAGATTTTGTTCATAAATACATTTGACTATATTATATTTTATTTTATTTTTTATTTGTATTTACATTTGATACACATGATCTATTCATTTTTTAATTCTCACTTTAATGTTATGATATTTACAAGGGTATATTTCATAATATCATTTTAATCAAGATTGTTTATAATTGAATTTTTTTTAAAGGATGTTAATTGATTATTATTTAATAAAACCATTAATTTATTTCTCATATGTTTATTCATGAATTTTTTCTAATAATTTTAGCATTTTTCCACTCTTTGGTTCTTGAAATGATTGTAAAATTGTTTTAATAAAATTTAAATTCATTTCTCTCATAGGTCGGAAATCCTTTTTCTTCTAAAACTATGTTTTTCAAAAAATTATTTCAAAAAAGTTTTTAACCTTTTTAGAAATGATTTATTAAAAAAATTAACCATTATGATATATTAAAAAAATTAAATAAATATTCATGTCTTTTTAAACATAAGTCCCATTTGGGTTTTACCGAAAAATTGCATGGAATATTTGTTTTAACATACCATGCATGTTCAAAATTTCATACAATAATGACCACTCTCTATTATAAAATTTTCATTATAGGTTTCAAAGTTTATTTTCAATGAAAATTATTTTCAAAATAGTTTTAGAGCTTTTAGTTTTAAAATGTGAATTTCAAAATTAAAAGGATATTTTCTTCAAGAATGTTTTTAATGATTTTTTAATGGTATTTATATTCATCAATGAAAAAAAACCCATTTTTTAATATATACTCTAATAATGATATTTTTTATTGATATCATCCTTATCATTCCTTCATATGGTTTATGATTATTTTGATCAATTATTTTATTGAAATTCACTTCCTTGATTTATTTTTTATTCATTAACTTTCCCTTGAAATATTCACTTTCATGTAATCATTAGAAATTAAATTTAATATAAATATCCATATTATTTATCATGGATTTTTTATTTATTAAATGTTTTATCATTTATATATACAGTGTTAGACATTGAAAGTTATTTGTTTGTTTGGGGATATATTGATAAATTTGTATTATTTACTCATTTCAAATATTTTATGATAATGAATATTTTTCATGAATTAAATTGATTATTTGATATATGAGGAATGATTTGGAAATGTAGTGATTTGTGGGGAACAAAATTAAATATCCGCTTGATGAATCAATAGGTCTCATGAGATAAATTAGTTAGAAAAATTAAACAGTTTTCTACTTGTAGTTTTCAACTATCTTGTTAATGGTCTTAACGGTAGAGGTATAATGATGCCTGAGATCATGAGGTCCAATAATTATGAATTTACTTAATTAATAATGTAGTTTTTAAAATATATAATATTTTCACAATGATATTATATATCGATGTACTTCATTCTCAGCTTATTTATTAAATGAAATATTTTTTAGTTATTTAAATTTCTGTGTTTATTATTACTTATATTATCATAATAGTCAATTTATTTAAATGGAATGTGTGTTATTTTATTTACCTTTACATTTTGATAATTCATATTGATTTATGATAGATTTTTCTATACTTAATCCTTATTAATCATTTGAGATCACCCTTATTTTGTTTTATTTCTTTAGGATATGAATAAGAATAGATGGAATGAGTTCAAGGATGCCAAATTTTTTACATTTATATTCATTTTATTCTATATCCTTATGTAAAAAGGAAATAATATATATGTGTATTTTTCCAAGACTAAAAAGGTATTCAGTCCTTTGGGATGTGATTCTTTTTGTCTTATGCCAATGTAAAAAAAATGACACCAATTTTAAGCTACTAGGTTTGAGGTTTTCATAAGCATAAAATCTCAATATAGAGTATCTGTATGATCCCATATTTTTTTAGCACGTATCATTATGATTTTTCATTAAACTTATTTTAGTTGGGTTTTGAATCATATCTATTTTTTTTTTGTTGTTTTTTCATTATGGTTGACAGTTTATTTGAATAGACACATTGTTGGATTGTAAAGAAACATGATAAAAATAGAGAGGATCTATGTGGATAAACCTTCTTTTGAAAAAATTACTTAAAGTTTAGGGTTGTATGTTTTTTTTGAATTAATGGATTCTTTATATAAATGGTTCAAGTGTTACCATGATCTCTTTGTAATTTGAGAAGTCTTATAAGGCTTTGGGATGTTTTTATAATAAAAATGGTCTGAAAAACAATCTACAAAACATTTAAATTTCATGTAAATGTATTATATGTCACATAATGTCTGGGTGATTTTAATATTCTTCCAAGGAGATGTGTTTTTTAGTTTATACAATAAATATTAATTACATGACATGTAACTATATTACATTTTGTTTCATTCCCTAACCTAATGTTTTAAAGTGTTCCATGGGGTTAAATTTTATCTCCAACTCTCCTGTAACTTTATTCTCTCAACCCTAGGGCACATTCCAAGGGATTTGAGAATTCCTCTCTTGATTTTGGATGTCCCAATAATGCATCTGATCCCAGTTAAGTGGTTTTAGTTTAGTTTTCTCTTCTCTCCCTTGGTTCTCTAGAAGTTGTGGTCTAATATCTTGATCATGTGTGTTTTTTGTTTCGATCTAGTTTAGTTTTGATATAAGATCCTTCTTGTGGTCATCCACACCTTCATTCTAATGGGCATCTTCTATGGGAATCATTGTTGATTGATATTTAAAGTTAGGGGGTTTATACATTTACCCTATGGTTTTATAATTGTTTATTATGTTTAATATTAAAAATTGCACCTACATATCTTACCCTGAGTAGGTTAAATGAAGAAATTGATTATTCCTTGGAGTCCCTTTGATTCCTTTTGGATTTTGACATGGATTTTGGATATTGTTCGGGTGAGTGAAACATTTATTATGAATGAATTGATAAATGGATTAAAGTGTTTTTAGTATGAAATAAAACTTGGGTGTTTTCTTGATTTAGATTCACATCATATTGGATTGATTATTGAAATTATTTTCATGCTATTTGTTTAGGACCAAATAATAAATTGAGATGTATAATTGAAATATGAATGATAATTTTCATAATTAACCAGTAATGATGTGATATTTTTATATAATCATTGTTATGAAATATGTTGTGATTTCTATGTTGTAATTCTTATATAGGGCGTTGGCCTAGTTGACATGATTAAATGATTATATAGAGAGTTATGCCAAGTGACACATGCTGCAATTCCTATATAATAGGCTTGATCCTGATAAATGCCGAAATGATTACATACTAGGATATGACCTGATAAATTCTGAAATGCTTATATATTGGGCCCAACCCTGATTAAATAATGAAATGATTATATATTGAGTTTTGACCCGTATTTTTGTGATTTATACCTTGTTTATAAGAATTTTTTTTTACCTTATTTATATAGGTGTGGTTGTCATGCTTGTGAATCATGCTCAATGAAATTCTGGCATTGTGCCGAGTAAGGTTATGTTTTAACATGGTTATATAGTTATGTTGGCATAGTTGTGAGACATGTTCGGAGATATCTTGTAATGGTGCGGAAGAAGATTTATGTGCTATTAATTTAATTGTTTAATTAATCAATACACCTATTTATTACATTATTTCATCCAATTTTTATCAGATTAGTTATGTTTAGATAAGGTGGTGTCAACCTACTGAGTTATAATCACACCCTATTCGTGATGTCATTTGGTACCAAAGATGATTACATAGATGTAGGTTCAGACACTGGAAAATAAACTTGATATTGATTGTTGGTTGCTGGATGGGCTAAAGTTTGGAGATGGAACTGACAAGGGGTTTGGGACTGGGGACTTTTGAGTCTTTTTTTGAGCCTTCTAGTATTTTATTTGTATTATTTCTAGAATGAAATTTACTTATATTCCAACACATCATTACACTATTCATTTATTATTTATTGGATTATTCATTTGGATTTTATTGAATGTGTTCCACAGTATTATATTGTTTACATTATTTCAACACTATGATTTTTATTTATTATTGTTATATGATTATTCCCTATGTTGTAACTATGTGACCATGGGGAATAGTCTATACACTAAATATATCACACCCCCACTTCTAGTTTAAAGCCTTTGGAATACAGGAAGGCATTCCTTAGGTCTCATAACCAACCTATTTCGGCCTTGTGAGAGAGTGTTAGATCGGGGGGACGTTACAAATTGGTATCATATGAGTTTTTTTCTTAATTTACTATTTGAAAAAGGTATAAATGATACTAGGATGTGTCAAGACTTGGTAATGATCTCATGCATGATATTATCTAAACCATGTATGGGGGAAAATTGAGTTCCCAAAGGTGGATTGCTGATTAAACTATTTTCTTGTTATAGTTGATGTTATTTCACTATGAGTGATTCACATATTGTGTGCGGTTATTGTTTTATTATGTTATTGGTTCTTGACATTTATAATCATGGCTAGGTATGTTGAGATATGTGTATGCATTCATCATAATAGACACATAGGTATATATATATATATATTGACATGCATTGTTCATGTTAAGGACAAATTTATTTTCAAGTGATATATACATGCATACCAAACTGTGACATGAAATATATTTTATGTATGAGAAATGAAATAAATGAACTATTATTTCATGATAAAAAACTTATAAGAAATGTTTATAGAGACCAAGAGTTATTAGTTATCAACTTTTTTTACCTTTTGAGGTTGGCCTTATTGTTATAGACAGTGTTATTAGGAGTATTTTTCCCTTGAAGAGAAATTACCCCTCTTCATCTTCAAGTTTAGCATTATGAAAATAGAAATCAGAACACTCCTAATAAAACTAAACTAGAGTTTCTTATAGTTCCTAAGGATGGGATGGATGTTCATCTTCACAATAACATCTTGAGGGTCATCCGATCCATGGAAATAGAGACTGTTCACTCAGTGCCTTAAATGTCTGAGATGACGAGAGTGTTCTAGCTACGACATATTCTTATGATCATTGGGGAGTGACCCTAGGCATATGATTTCTAGACTGAGTCTATCCATGTGATCTTTAAGCATATTGAGACACCCCATAGATAGAAGGGTGAAGCGTACAACATATATGCTTCATGGACCAGCCAATTATTGGGGGTATATTATAGAAGAGGTGGGGAAAGAAGAGGATTTATATTTCAAGGAATTCAAGATGAATATCCTAAGAAACATATATCATGAGACATTGAGTGATGATAAGGATCATGAGTTCATGTTGCTGATGTAGGATGGCATGTTAGTGCTGGACTATGCTGAATGTTTCACTGAACTACAATTTTTTTCTATCTTTGGTAGCTAATGATATCTCTATGGTGAATCATTTTCATGATGGTCTTCTCTATGAGATCAGGTCATAGGTGAACATGTTTTGGATGACCAGTTTTACCGATGTGATGTACTAGACACTCATCACAGAATGGAATATGAGAGAAGACCTGAGTAGTGGGCATGCTATTTAAATATAGAAAACAATTAACTCTCCTTCTAGTAAAAATAAGTGTCATTATAACAATTTTTCCAAGGTAGTAGCGGTCAGAGAAATTTGGGTAGTGGGACGCCATCTCAAGATTTTATTCCATTACAGTGTTATCGGTGTTGCAAGATGGTCCAAAAAAGACCTTAGTGTTTATACCCCACTTCAGAGTGTCATTATTTTAGAAGGATGTGCAACCTATAGAGGCTTTTTAGAAGAATACAATATCAGAGTAGTAGTAAGGGAACATAAAAAGTACTGATGTCTGGGAAGGACCCAACTACTCCTCAACATACTGGTATCTGGAGTTCCATAGGGAATTCTAGTCGAGTAAGGGCATGGAGTATCCCAGTATAGGAGTGGTATCATCAGGAATAGGGTATACAACCAGGGATTTAGGCCATCTCTTAAGGAAAAGGGGTTTTCTAGATTTATGTTATGTTGAATACTTCGGCTAGTGTGGATGTAGGACCATATACTATTAGTGGTACAATTCTTTTATCATCCAATATTTTTTGTGTTTTATTTGATATAGGAGCATCTCATTCCTTTTTATCCACTCCTTTTTTAAATGGATTGGGATTGGATATGGAAATCATGGATGGTGTTTTGATGATCAACACACTATTGGGAGAACTATTAGGGAATATCAAACAATGTAAGGTGTATTCTCCAAATATTAGTGGTTACCATTTCTTATGTGAACTATTTGTGTAGTAAATGATAGGTTTCAAATTGATTCTTCATATGGATTGGTTATTTATATACTAGTATCATATCGATAGTTACCATAGGAGAGTTACCTTTATATATCTATAAGAAGGTAGCTATTTTCACTCGGGTGAGTTTTATATTCAGGCTGGCTGTGCATGACCAATTTTATTACAGATTACATTGCCTCATGGATCAGATAACCATTATTTATTGAGATGAAAGTAAAAATGAATAAGGATTCATTTCCACTAGTCGTAGACCATTTTTATGATGTATTTATTGAGTATTTATATGTCTTACCACACAAGCGAGAGATCGAGTTTATGATTGATTTTTTTCTGGGAGCATAGCCAGTTCCTATCCCACATTATATAATGGAACCAATAAAGCTTTGAGAGATGAAATTTTATTTGAAAGATAAGGAATATAAAGGCTTCATATAACCTAGTAAATATCCTTGGGGTTCTCTAATTATATTTTCCAAGAAGGATAATGGTACTTTGTGCTTGTGTGTGAATTATTAGAGATTGAACTTGATGATGATCAAGAACCAGTTTCCCCTTCCTTGCATTGACAATAGCTTTGATCAACTGAAAGAATCTATAATCTTCCCCAAGATATATTTGATATAAGGATAACATCAGTTGAGGGTGAGACCATCGAACATATCCTAGACTACGTTTAGGAGCAGGTATGGCTTTTATGAGTTTTTATTGATGCAATTTTCTTTGAATAATGCACAGACAATATTCATGCCCTCTTTGAATTATATATTTTATCCTTTTCTAGAATAGTTTGTGGTGTTTTTTGTCAATGATATATTAGTGTACTCCAAATTATTAGAATATCATGCCCAACATATTTACATCCTTCTATGTATATTGAGAGAGCATCAAATTTGTGTTAAGCTAACCAAATGCAGTTTCTTGATTGATAATGTACACTTCATGGGCCATGTCATCTTAGAGGAAGGAGTGTCAGTAGACCCATAGATAGTTTTATCCATAGTATCTTGGGAGGAGCGAAATAATGTCTTAGAGATACAAATATTTTTTTTGTTTAGCATGTTATTATTGTAACTTTATCCGAGACTTTTCCCATTTGGCACCACCAATGTAAGGCTAACCAAGAAAGTGGTGATGTTTTTTTGGTCTGATACTTATGAGAGATATTTTTAGAATATGAAAGGCCTGATAACCCCAACACCTATCTTTACTTTACCTGTGCTAGGTAAATAATATACTATGTACTGCGACACATACAATGTTCGACATAGAGCTCTTCTTATGTAGGATGATTGAGTGGTTTGTTATGGCACTAGATAGATGAGGATGCATGAGAGGAATTAACCTACTCATGATCTGGATGTAGAATAAGTGGTAAATTCCCCAAGATAATGGAGACATTATATCATGGGTTAGAGGTTTGAGGTATACACGAAGCACAAGAGCCTCAAGTACATTTTTTTAACAGGACCTAAACCTTCAGTAGAGGAGGTAGGTTAAGTATATGCAGTATCTCTACTTCGAGTTTTCTTATACACCAGGAAATGGAATTTTTGTGGATAATGAATTGAGATAAAATAAATAGGAAGAGTTAGTGTGATAATATTATAATGAGTGTTCAATAATGAATATATTTGAATACATACATCTAGATGTTCAATATTCTTAGGGATGAGTAGCTATGACTTCAAAATTTCATATACACATGATTTTGGAATAGATAAATACTTAGCTATTACAATATACATATGGATTAGTTCTAAGATATAGATTATATTGTTGGGAGATTCCATCAAGATGGTCACTTGGTAGTGAAAATTCTCTTCTTTTCCATGGATGAGTATGGTCTTTTATGAGATTGATTGAGGAGTTCATGAGAGAGTTTCGTTATTATATATGGGTGTTACACTCTAGTTTGACAAAGATATATTGTGATATTAATATACAATAAAAGTGTTCGGGATTGAAGAAGGAGGTAGAATGCATTGTTTCAAGATTTTTCACTTGTCAGCATGTGAAAGATGAGCATTAGAAGCCAATAGGGATTTTCAGCCTTTCTTATTCCTAAGTGGAAATGGAATGATTTCATTGGGGATTTTATGATATGACTACCTAGGATAACCATTAATAATGATTATGTATGGGTAATTGTTATCAAAATGATTAAGTTTTCCCACTTCTTATCCATTAGGGAGATCTTCATATTTTATGATCTCAGTAGTCTTTACGTGCGCGAGGTAGTTTGGTTGTATGGTCTTCAAACAGTATTATTTGAGATAGAGATCCTCATTTCAGATAACATTTCTAGATGGTCCTTTAAAAGTACTTGGGATCATGGCTTCTTGTGAGTATGATGTATCTTATTCAAACTAATGATCAATCTGAGAGGAATATTTGGGTTTTGGAGAATATATTTCAAGTTTGTGTTTAGGATTTTGGTGGTTCATGGGAGTAGCATATGGAACTCATGGAGTTTTGATATAATATAATCATCCATGAATCTATCCAAATGGTACCATTTGAGTATTTGAATAGAAGGACATTCTCTTTTCCTGTTTACTGGTTGGAGGTAAGTGATTCAGTGCTTATTGGGCTTAATCTCATACAAGAGACATATGAGAAGGTTAATATG
Source organism: Viscum album (assembly GCA_963277665.1). Classification (NCBI taxonomy): domain Eukaryota; kingdom Viridiplantae; phylum Streptophyta; class Magnoliopsida; order Santalales; family Viscaceae; genus Viscum; species Viscum album. Next base: position 1,441,831,863 of record OY728140.1, on the reverse strand, counting down.
ATCTGGTGGTGGTTGGTGACCATGTCGAGTAGTTTGAACTCTCATGATGACCATCAGAGATGACCTATGAAGTTTGAGTTTGTTCATTGTGTTTTTCTTTGGGTTTATCCTAGGTTAGTGCAATTTCGTATCAGGAAACAAGGAAATCTAGCACCCAGGTTTTTCAATCTGTTTGAGATAGTAGATAAGGTCAGCCCAGTGGCATACCGATTAGGCCTTCCAAATCACTACAGTTCCATGGATAATTTTTTCCATGTGTTTAAGAATCAGTGATATTATCTATACCCATTTCACATGTTATACATAGTAAAAATCAAGCATAGTGTGGATGCATCCTTTGAGGATCATCTGTTATGGATTTTGGATGGTAGTGAGATGTTTCTCTAGGGTAGAGTGGTTCCTTTGGTTAGGGTGTAGTGGAAGAATAAAAGAGTTCATGAGGAGACCTGGGAGAGGGAGGTTTATATGTGAGTATAGTTTCTAGACTTCTTCATTGATACTACACAACGATGCTTGGAGCAACTCGAGGACGAGCTGTTATATGGTTGGGAGGTTGTAAGATCCCATTTTTCTAGGTACGTATCTATATGGGTTTTTCATTAAAAATATTTTAGTTGGGTTTTTAATTGTCTATAAATATTTTTGGTTGTGTTTTCATCTAGTTTGACTAGTTTTTTGAATAAACATAGTCTTGGGATGTAAGGAAACTTGAGGAAATCAAAGAGGATCCATATGGTGATCTTTTTGTTTGGGAAAGTGGCTTAATGTCCAGGGAAGTATGTTTGTTTAAATTAATGGAGTCTAGTTATTAATGGGATGAAAACTATTTTTTTAACATTCACACATAATCTAAATGGATTAAATGTCATATAATGTTTCAGTGATTTTAATATTTAGTCATGGTGATGTGTTTTTGGATATATCCCACTAAGAATAATTACATGATGTGTAACTCTAATACATACCACGTAATTCCATGACCTGTAGTGTAACACCCTGATATTTTATGAGAAGTATATTTTTTTATGTAATATGTTATACGGAAAGGAATATTCCACTACACACAACACTAGTTTGGCTTGCTTTACACACAAGCGCGACCTTCCTCGATAGCATGTGTAGTATGCAATACCAAGTTTCACTAAACAACGATATATTATAATATTATAAACTAGCTGTTATGAATAGTATTTACTGAATTTTAAATTTTATAACATTTTAATTCATCTAATACATTTTTTAGAATGAGGTATGAAAACAAAATCAGTTTTTTGGATTAAAGAAGTATTTTTCAAGAAATTCAGTTTTACAACCTTTTGATGGAGCACCCACATTAAATCTAGTTTTTGACAAGTTTATAAGTTCAATTTGACAAAATAAAATTATTCTTTAGAATTAGGATATAAAAATTTACTTTGGATAAAATTTTCATATTATTCTGATAACTTTCATATTTTAATGAATAGTAAAAACATGCTATATTTTAATTAAAAACAACTTTTTTCATCGCAATACTTTATATGGTTAAATTATAATATTGATTGTTTTTAAAGTATAAATAGAATATATTTTCACCATTTAATATAATTTATTTCATTAGCATTAATTTTACATTGAATTCATAGGTAAAAACATTTCAATCTTTGGCAATGTTTTAACTTTTAAAACCCAATTGCTTAACAATGGGATTAATTTTAAATTAATTACTGCAACTTATGATTTTTGAATTTTGAAAAATAGATTCCATATTTGGAATCAGTGGGTCTAAATTATGTTAATAGGTTACTTTTATTTTTTTTGATATTATGAATAGTAACTACTGTAATTTTTTTATTTACTACGGTTAAAGGTAAATAGGGTAATTCAAGGTTAAAATAATATTATAATAATTAAAAATTACCTTGAAACTTTTCCTAACCTTATTGGATGAGTATTGGCTGATCATTGGAATCCTTGGGTCGATTTTGGGACCCCATTGAGCCACTTGGTAGTGACAATGACAATTTGGATTAATTAATTTAATGTAAAGACAAAATTGACATTAACAAAAAGCTTTTAGTAATTAATTTTTATAAGGTGTTATATAAATTATATTTTTGACTATAAATATTCATTGGAAATATAAAAATATTTCCTACATAATGATATTTTTTTATGATTTTTAGACACCAAATAAATTAAATTATTTATGACACAATAATGATGACGTATTTACCTTATTAATAAATGATTTAAATAAATAAGATTATAATGATTAAAATATAATCCTAAACATGTCCAATTCTGATTGGATGATTTTATTTTTACCATGATTCATCTTATCTTAATCTTTAATGATTTTTGGGTCTTTTGAAAGTGAAGATAAGTTTATAATAAAATAATATTTCTACACTTGCCAAAGGTGCCCCTCTCCACCCTTATAAAAGGCACCTCCTCCCTCTCTTCCTCACACCAATTTGAGCCTTCCAGCTCGGCCAACCCATGCCAATTTCACTTCCCAACTTCCTTAGAAACCTACTAGAGGTACTGGTCTTCTCAAAAGACCATCTCTAGTGCCTTAAGAGAATGTTTAAAGGAGGCACTTCAAGAAAGAGGTAATACCTTCTACCGTTTTCTTCAAGTTCCATTCTTCTTCTACTCCCTCTTCTTTAGTTGTGTCATTATGAGGTAATAACATCAGTACCTCTCATATACTGATATGTTATTATAAATATCAAACAACTCTATTTCACCTCTTATCCATCCTACAGAAAACGAAATCACCACGCATGCGTACGTACAAAATACCATCTCCACACCGTGGTGTAATCTATTTTCCAACACCATTTAACTTGGATGGGTATAATGGTGAAAATAAATAACTATATATTATTATTTTAAAGTGTTATTGATTCCTAAATAGTATACATACACTCCAATACAATTCCACGATCATGGGAACGATATCATCGCTCGTGCGTACGTACGGCCTACTATCTCCACGATGTGATGCGACTCCTTCTATATGATCTTCATTGAATAATGATTATATAAATGAATTGAATGAATTAATATGATATATATTACACTAATAACATTCTGTAAATGATGTATCTATATCCTATAAATAGGAATAAGAATTTATTCGACAAAACACGCATAAGAACAAAAAGTAATAAACACCCAAATAACAAGTAGTAATGAAATAGTACTAATAAAAAGCTAATAATATGACCATATATGATATCATAACAATAATTATGATTCTGGAATAATTCAATAACATTATTGAAATCATTATACAGGAGGTTCAGACACTTACGAAGCAAATCGGACCTAAGGTATGGGACAATATCGCAATCTCAATTTTTATCCGAGATTGTTTATACTTCAGAATTTGCTGGGGAATATTTATCATCCACATAAATGTTTCCTCAATATGTAATATCATTTATATCCTCCTAAAATTGTTTAAATCCAATTCTACCCTTGGGTGAGTTTTTAGTAAAAGATATGAAAGGAATCTTTTGTCGTTTTTCGTACAAGGTACTTTTTGAATTTTCTGACAAAAGTACGAGAAGAATGTTTTTTTAACTTATACGGCATGAATGGATTTTTAAAAGATTATTTAGAAGAATATTCCTTTGTAGGTTTTCTAGTTTATTTTTAATCAAATTCATTTAGTTTAAAATTGTATGACATGTTAAGAAATGAAAAATGTTTTAGAAGTATAAAGGATATTTTCCTCAAGAATGGAGTTCAAGTGTTTTATCAAAATTATTTTCCATCTAAGATAATATAGGGTTCTATTTCTATCCCTATTATTACATTGATTTGTTTATGTTGTGATGGAAATATTTTTATGAATTCTTTTATCTTATATGAATTGTTTTATGATTTCACGATGTTTAAGATTCACATTTTTATTACATGGGTTATGCTATGATGTATGGTTTATGATTTTGTGGCACACATAAGAATGGTATCATTATGAGATGGGTGTGACCTATATCTCCCTCCAATGCATTGGGTAAAGATTTTATATCTCATGAGATTGACATGGCTGGAATGGCAGGTTAAACCGGTTCAGTGAAACAGGACTGAAATGGGGAGTGAACTCGGTTCAGAAATGGACCTTTTCCACTAAGATAGTCTTGGCAATGAGTCATGACGAATAAGAAATGATTCTCTATGATTATGTGTGTATTCCACAAAGTTTCATGTTTTAAGTTATGATTATTGGGATTACATTTCACTATCATGATTTATCCCATGTTATGAAATTTTTATCTCTTTTGTAGGGTAAGATTTCCAAAATGTTATGTTCTTATGAATTTGATGCGATTGATATTTCTTTTTTTTAACCTTATAGAGCATTTGAGCTCACCCTTTTGTATGTTTTCTTTCCCCAGGTCAGGAAGAAGGTTATTAAGTAAGATATTCCAAAAAGGGACTATAGATATGATGAAATAAATGGGAGACAATGTAGATGCTTTACGAACCAGTTGTTTATGATTCCCAGTTTCTAAAGACATTATACCCATACGGTCCTTTCATGGTTTTGTTATATGTTGTAATAATAATGCTTCAATTTTGAAGTATTAACCATGTAGGTAAATTATGGGTCGCTATAGTTGGTATTATAGGAAAGGTATAGTCAACCTTTGGAAACTAGGATGTGAAAGCCTTAGTAAGAAACCTAAGGATATGTCTAAGCATAGAACACAATATTAGTGTTTTAGAAATGGCCATGAAAAACCTATTCTAAGACCTTAAGTGTGAAATTTTATTCTTGATTATGTGGTTTTCCTATTATAATTAGTGTTGCTCACACTATTCTTCTTGGTTTTATTCAATGGCTGGAACCTGAAGGAATCGTGTTAATGTGGAATGCGAAGGGCAATGCAATGATTGCACCCCTGAGCAACCAAACATTATGGGAGATGGAATGAAAAATCTTGTAGCCATGCTCACACAACTTTCTAAAGCTATGAATCATGAAAGACTTACAAATGAGCAAAGGAAGGAGAAACATTCTGTTGAATCCTTCATGAGGTAGTGTCCAGCTTCATTCAGCAGGTCTTCTGATCCATTAGTGGCTGAACAATGGATCAGTACCACTGAAAAGATATTTTCAGTTCTTCAATGTTTTGAACATGATAAAGTCATTTTAGGAGTGTATCGTTTGGAAGGTGATGCTGATCAATGGTGGAATCTTATTAAGAATATGAGGCAAAGGGATGAAATTTAGTCCATGGAATGGGACGAGTTCAAGAAATTATTTTTCAATAAGTATTTCCCTCATATTATTCGAACAAAGATGGAGATGGAGTTTCTTGAACTGGAGCAAAAGGATGATGAATCCGTTGGTACCTACTAAGAAAATTTTACATGACTTCCAAGGTATGCTTCTGGAATTATTATCCAACCTGAGAGTAAGATTGAACGATTCTTTAGGGGCTTAAAACCAAGTCTTTGAAGGGCGTTATCCATAAGGGACTTCAATAGCTACAAGGAAATTGTTCAATGTGTTCTCAAGGTTGTGATGGATATTGGTGTAACCCATCCGTCACATGGGTTTGATAAGAAGAGGAAAATGGAATTCAAAAGAAAATCTAAAGACGAAACTGAAAAGAAGATGAGTTTTCCCTTATGCTCAAAGTGTGGAAAGAAACATGGAGGAAATTTTCTTAAGGGGACAAGCAAATGTTATAAGTGTGGAAAAGAAGGTCATCGAGTAATTAAATGTCCAAATAATGGGAAGAAGATGCCTAATGATGCAAACAAAGGAATAGATACACAGAATGAACCTACTACACTTCAATGTTTCAAGTGAAAGGAGATGGGGCATTATTCCAATCAATGCCCAAATCCAAGGGTTGATGATGATGATTGACATCAATAAACTCTTAAGGCCAAAGACAAAGGAAAGTCACATGCACTTACTTTCGGCGATGTGGAGTACGACAACGAAGTGGTGAGAGGTACACTTACCATCTACTCTAAAGTAGAAAATGTTTTATTTGATTCTGGATCCACCCACTATTTTATTTCTGAAGAATTTTCTAAGGGTATCACCGTAT